>OY744475.1:114083603-114488125 GCA_963556175.1 Tipula confusa
ATCTTTTTTGACCATCGAGTTTCTTGGAGAGTATCAAATTCGCCTTTTTTGCTTAGTAACTGCGTGTCCATTAACATAAATGAGGTTTGAGCTTACTATTGGCGGTATCCATGTCTTCTCTTGGTGATTTTGTTAAAATCACCAAGAGAAGACATGGATATGAGGTTTTTTAATAGATGTGAGTAGTCAGATCAGCTATTCAACCTTTGTTTAGTCACCTCATGATCAGCAATGAATGCTCTGGTGGAATTCTTGGAAAAACATGCTCGTTTAGAAGTATTTTACGAGACATGGAAGTTTCTACTTAAGCGACTACGGAAATATCTTTTAATAAGCTTTAAAACCAAAAACACTTTCTGAGCGGCCATTGAACAACTAGATAACGCTAACCACAATCAAGTTAAAAAAATCGTATTTCGATAAATATCGTTGCAAAATAAATTAACATTAAATATGAAAAGTGCGTTTTGGCTCTGGGATCACTTTCAAAAGAAAAGTCAGAAGTACCTTTAATAGTACCAAACAAAACGTTAATGCTACTATCCAGTTCTCGTTAACTAAAAATTTTCAAACTTTTAAAATGAGCCTTTTATAAATCCAACGATATATCAGTTATATCATGACATTTGTAGAAAGTTTTTACAAACAGAATTACCAAAAAAAAACGTGTACCCATGTGTTAAGTCATTTCAACTGTCATTTATAAAAATTGTGTCCTTTTTTACCAGTTGTACATATTATACATTTTTTTTGTTTTAATTAAATCACAATCCTTCCGAAAACTGTATAAAAGATAAGGTGAAAAGTTTATTTTGTTCCAAAATACCTGTTACCCATTTCCCAGGTTTGTATATATTTTTAAATTTAAGTCGTCGGAAGCATAAAAGACAACTACCGGCAATAGGATTGGCAAATGTGTACACAAAACGAAAATAATTTACAACAACAATCAAATTACCCAAATCAACATCTATTTTACATAAAAGTATTTCTTGTTCCATTTACAAGCATAATCACAAAACAAAAGTTTCATGGGAAAAATGTTATCCAAATATTTAGATTTTTTTTTTAAGCATCCAAAAACGAAGAAACGAACAAAATTTTAGAATATTTTTGTTAGAAAAGTTTTTCGGTTTGAAGATAAAGCAAAAGAAAATTTAACAAAAACAAAAATCTTCCCTCTTTATACCATTCTTTGTATTATACAACAAATGAGCAACACAGAATAGAATTTTGAGGAGGGTGAAAAACAAAATTTAAGATTTTATAACCTAATTTAAAGGGTTAACCTAATTCGTTTAAATATTAAAGACAAAAGGTGTATGGTCAGTTTATCGATTTGTTTATATATGAGCTGGGATCCGAAAATTGATTGCAGTCAGTTTATAATCAGATGAACTAAAATAGACCCGTCGAAGGCTTAACGAACTTAACAGGTTTTGGTTATTTGTAGTGTCATTAAACACAATCAGTTTCCATTACTTACCTAATTGCAACAAAAAAAATTTAAAAAAATTTAGGTTTTTCGTTTTTTGATTAGAAATAACCAGCGCATCGAGCAATTGGCGCAACGGTTAAAGCTGCAATGCTTGGATTGCGAGGTACTAATTTCGAATCCCAACGGGGGAGGGTTGCAAAAGAATTTTTTCATCACCTGATTACGATCGGTGATGACGATGAACACAACTATGATCCCCTGTTGGAGTGCAGAATCCATGAGCCGTACCATCTTCCTTACCAGTACAGGCTGTTTAGAGCAATCCAATGTGCAGTTGGATTTAAAGCGAACCTGTATTTGTGCGTCCTCGATTTGGCTAGTAATGGCGTAAAGTAGGACGTTAAGTTAACCGCAAAAGAAAGTTTCGGCCCCGAGAACAGATGGCATAGAATAAAAAAACTAAAAAACCAAGCAGTGCCAAATTTATGGTTAAGTCACCTTGTTAGTTAAATAATTAAGTTTGATTAACAGAACGTGACCGAGCCAGCGTTCTGGTTGTCCTTTTATTCCATCAACGACATCTAACTCTTTATCTCGTGGTTAAAGAAACCCCAGTAAGTGACGCATATATTGTTTAAGTATAAACGAACCCTATTGATTGAGTCACAGGCTTAGTGGAAATAGAGACGAACATGCATCGAAGGTGTCAAGGAGTTCTTAATCTCACTCCCGAATGGCAATAGACCTAGGTCTGAAGGTAAAAATGCAATCCGGAGATTATTTAAAATAAAGTTAAGTAAACTGAGCTCATTGTTGGAGTATTAAGACTTCAGATTTACTTTTTCTTCGAATTCATCGGTTCTTCTAGCAAAAACCGCTTTGCTGTTGTGTGCGATTGTTAACCGTATTCATTTTTCCTGAAACGATAGGTTCGATTTTTTGCGACCACTGATCTTTACAACAATTGCCATTGTTGCTTTACTGTGACCAATTTATGATCACTGCCAATGAATTTGGCAGCCGACTGATATGCTCTCATATATTGGAAGACCCAGTATCGTTCCTAAGACATCGTCAATTAGACTCCGGGATGTCCAATCCCCTTCGGGGTGTGTGTTATGGTTCAGGTTTGCTCGTAATATAGGTTGATCGATAAAAAAATGTGCTGGAGTTAGCATGTCAATATCTCCTTCGCCGCGGCATAACGGCCTTAAATTTAGAATTCCTTCAATTTCTATCATCAATATATGGAATTCTTCTACGGTGAGTACATTTTGGCCTATAAATTGTTTTAGATGCGTTTTGCAGTTTTTGATGCCTCGTAATTGAAATGCCTTTTGTTTTAAGAAGGAAGACGATACTGAATTATAATTGCTTTTCAATATACTATACCACTCCTGCGATTGCCGATTCGCACCAACAAAAGTCGATCCACAATCACAATAGACATTGCTGCAACACCCTCTTCTTGCCGTCATTCGTTTCCATGTATTGAAAATGATTTTTTTCTCCATACCTGTGTTGTTGTAACAGAGTGATCGGTTTTTCGTGTGAGTGTGTAACGTTGTATTGTTGAATTTGGTATCTTTCGTTTGCGGGGGAAAGTGGATGCGTGTTTGGCTTTTGTATTGATTATTAATTTGGAGTGTGATATGATCGTTTTCTTATTGGAGTTGTAAAGATTGGTTTTTGTTGTGTTGTTGGGCTATCTACATTCGGGAGGATTTAGTTTTGAGATGTTATGTTGTTGGTTTTATTATTAATTTATATTTATTGGATTTCTTATTATATTTGACTTCAATGAATCGGTTGGTTTCTTGATTGTTTCCTTCTTTGTAGAGGTGTAATAGTGGGGGTTCTTGCTCCTGAAATGTGCTCTGCGCGACCAGCGTTGCTGAGGAGAAGAAAGTTAATATACACGAGGCTGTATCAATGGTATAGGCTGCTGCTGCTGGCCTCACGGTGCCCTGTGGTCCGATCGGGCCAATTTTCAAGCACTTTTTCGAGTATATGGGGTCGTATCTCGGCGATGGCATCACGAATGTTGGCCTTCAAATGCTCAATTGTCTCTGGTTTGTCGGCATAACACTTGCCTTTAACGGCGCCCCACAGAAAATAGTTCAATGGTGTTAAATCGAAGCATCTTGCCGGCCAATTGACATCACCATTTCTGCTAATTAAACGGCCATCAAACGTTTGACGCAATAAATCGATTGTGGCAAGAGATGTGTGGCAAGTTGCACCATCCTGTTGAAATCAAACATCATTCACATCAATACCACGAAGAGCGGGCGCAAAAAATCGGTTATCGGTAATGGTTGCGCCGTCCTTATTGTCAAAGAAATATGGGCCAATGATGCCTTTGCTCCACAAGCCCCACCAAACAGTCACTTGTAATGAGTGCATTGGCTTCTGTAAGACCACGTGTGGGTTTTCTGAGCCCCAAAATTCAGCAATTTTGCTTATTAACGTACCCACCAAGATGAAAATGAGCTTCAAAGAGTGCTCGAGGGTTGGTCCAATCGAGATCGAGTGGAGTGCTGTGGGGCCGGCCGCGGCGGCCGAATGAGTGAAATAATATTCTGTCTCTGATCGGAGCGGTTGTACTTCGTGGCAGGGGGATGAATTTGGCAAGGTTTCAAACGGTTTTTGTTTTGTTGCATTTTTAGGTTTAAACTTTTAAATGGCCCACCCGTTATGTATCGTACGTAGTTGTGTGTCCATTTGGTGGTGTCTCACTAGTACGATTTGTACTTTTCATTGTAATTGCGGCTTGGCTGTCGGGCTTTCATTGATTGGTGGCCGATTTTTGGTCGACTTGCATTGGAGTTTGAATGGACTGATTGTAGTTTTAATCAGATAGGCATGATGTGTTATGTGTGTGTGTTTTCTTTCGGACGGTTGTAGGCGGTGTTGGTTAGGAGATTTCGTTGGTGATTCCAGGTTGGATTGGTGTTTTGGATTTTTTTCAGAGGGGTGTTCCCCACAGGTTGAGGTAGGGCGGTTGTGTGAATGGGTGAATCCGGACCTTTATGCATGTGTGCGTGCTCCTAAATGGAAACATAATGGCCCAATTAATGGTTCCGCATCCATTGAGGGTGATCTTAAGAGCTGTGGTCTTGCGTGAGGTGAGGTGTTGGTGGTCTTGTTTGTGTTCAAGATAATCGGTCTGTGTGAGGATAGTTTATTGGATTTCTTGGCTCAGGGTTGAATTTTTGGGATCTTTCTGGTACTCTTAGAGGTGGTGGTTGCGGATGGTTTGGAGTTGTGTTTTTTGCGCCGTGCGATTGTTGGATTCGGATGTGTGCGTTTGAACATGTGCATGGGTGTTCTTGTATCGGGGTAAGGTCGATGAGATCTTATTTAAAAGCCTGTTTTAAATATCTGACCTTTACGCTTCTTCCCAAGTTGATATAGAAATGCTGGATGCAATGTCCGGAGTAGGGTTACTTAAATAGTTTAGTCCAAGTACTTTGGTTCTTATAAAGTTTTTATTACAGCTGATTTATATTTTTATTTTGTTGTTTATCGATGAACGATTGTAGCGCAAGAGAGCGTTTTTATTTATTTTTGTTACTTTTACAAAAGATATTACATGAAATAATAAATGCCTGATACGACATCTATGTTCGAACATTGGTATCATACACCACTTAAGTTACATGTAACTATGATGCAAACGTCAATCAATATTTTGTGACGTATGCATTGGATGTCAAATATATTTTAATAACAATAACAATATAAGGTAATATTATAAACTTTCAATAATTAATTTTAACATAAATTGACTAATATTAGTTTCTATTTTAGATTGTAAATTATTTATGGTGAAGCCATCAAGTGCAGCTGAATAAGATAAGTTTATAAATTGGTTATTTGAAATGATTTTAAATTTCCCTTTTTCTTTCTAGCGACTAAACAGTTCTTGTATTTGTGTGTATGTGCCTGCTCGGGCCGTTGCATGTGTGTGGTTGTGTTGGATTGATACGTCTTTTTTCATTATTGTTTGTTTTGTGGGAGGGTGCAGTGGGAGTTGTCCCGATGTGGCCTGGGAGCTTGGTACTGCAGTGCAATCCAGTCTGGTTTTGGAGGTGGGTGAGTATTGGTGTTGCGTATGGGTGGTAAGATTTGGTTTTTTTCAGTATATTGTACCTGTTACGCGGATGCCTTACCTTACTTTGTTGTATTGTTGTCTGGGTGTATTGTTGTATTGCTGTGTCATTTCATTGTTGTTAATTTTGAATTTGTATGTAGTATTGTTTTATTATTTTGTTATTGTGCTTCATTATTGTTATATTTTTCTGTATTTTATGTTTTTATATTAGATATATTGCTGAATTTCTGTATTTTTGTATTATCATATTATTATATAATTGTGTGGTTATCTTATTATATTAGAGTGAACAAGAAATATACATTTGGTGGTTGTTGGCAATAGTTTGCTTTTGGCCCACAAGAGAGGTATGTATTTTTGACTTTCACGGTTCTGCTGCCATGGCCAATGAGCGCAGTATAAAATAGAATGGATGATGCGTTTTGTTTCGATTTGTATATTGCCCAAACGCAGAGAAGTGTGGATGTGCAACAAATGTGGGGAGTCGCCTGGTTTCAATTTCATTTGTCCGCTGCACGGAATGTGGAGTTGTGTTCTGTTGTTGCATGAGGAGTGGAGTCACAGAGCATGGCTGGTTGGAATGTGGATGACAGGGTGGTCAATGGGACTGAATAATTTTGTTGCATATCATAGTTGCAGTGTTGTTGAGGTTGTTGTTATTTTTGTTTAAGTTGGTGGGGTCTCTATGGGATTGGAATCGAGTATTTGTGGTCAGTCTCTAGTTGCGTGACCCAAATCTTTGGAAGGTTTGGTTGAAATTTTGCTTTTAGTTGTAAATTTGCATTGTCTTGCTGTAGTGGGAGGTCTGTTCTTGTCAATTTTCACCCGGAAGACATTGCATATTTATTAAGGGCCTCCAAATATGTGCTTGAAGTAACTTTTCCCAGCAGCATTATGAGATCTTCTGTGCCATTATAGCTAAAACACCCCAAACCATTAGTTCACCTTCTCTGCTGTGCCAAGTTGGCATTATTATGTTACGAAAGTCTCTTTATTGAGGTGTCGAATAAAAATATTTTTTACGTAGCTTCCATCTAAAGAAAAGAACGATTCGTTGTTTCATAATATTATCCGCCAGAACTCGGCAGGTTTTGCTAAATAGGTACGAGCAAAGTTTATTTGGATTTTTATTCCTCTGGCTTATAAATGGCTTCTTTTTATATTCGCTTCACAAAGCCATCTGTGTACTGTTTTGAGACTAATTTTTATTTCTCTTGCATACTGATTATCTCATTTAGAACAGATTTTCCTGTACTCAGAGGGTCTCTGCACAAGCAGAGTCTTCCTTTTGAGGCATTGTATTTGTTTTACGCTCCCTTCTTTTAGGCACTTTAGGATTTTAGATTTTCAAATTTGGTACATCACCAAATTTTTGTGGCAGTTTGTATCTGTATTATTACAAATATATTATTATATTATTTTCTTATTATATTATAAGGTATATTTATATTTATAAGGTATTTAAATTAGATTTTCGGTGATTATATGACGTATTTGTCGTAAAGCGGTTAATTCAATTGATTTTGAATGTTTAATCAAATTTTAACAAATCTAATTTATATTATTTTATAATTTTTATAATTTCTTATTTTTATTAATGTAAAAAAAATTAATTAAATAATTGTAAATTTCAGGTAAAAACTAATCCAATTTATTACAGCATATGGCTTGTAGTAATTATATTATTTATGTTATTATATTAATAATTAATTAATTTGTAATTTCAGATTCAAAATTAATTATATTTCTTACAGCCTATGGCTAAGAGCAATTAGTTCATTAATAGATTTTGTTTTCAGGAAACCTCTGCTGATTACTGATGAATGGTGGCACACTGGAGTTGCTGATAAGAGATGGCAAAATGCAGAGCAGTACAACAAAAATGTGATTGTCTTACACTAACAGTAGTTTGAATATTGAATAATACCGGGAAATCGGACCAATTATGTCATAACAAACATACTTTTCCTTTCCCTAACCCACAAAAATTTACTAACTATTGGCCGCCAAGGTGTCTGTAACCGGGTCGATCTCAATAATTTAACTAGTATCCTTCCATATCCTTCCAAGTATATGTAAAAACGGGTGTACTGTGGGCCCGGCGCTTTCCGGGATATCCTGCTTAATGCTTGGCAGTACATTCAAAATCAATCAATCAATCAATCAAATCATTTATTTCCAAATTTGAATGTACTGAGATTATATATAAATCCTGAAAAGATGGCCATAATTTATAATCATCGGTGAATGGTTCCATATTAATTTTAGGTAAGCAAACATTTTGATTTTTATGCATTCCTTGTAACAGTGTTTGTTGTTGACCAATAAATTGCCCAAGTGTGGCATTTAAATCAACTACTTCGGATCCTTCTTCTTGGATCTTTTTTGCTCTTGAATTTATTGCAGCTCTTAAAAGTGTATTAGTGTCGCAAAACTGAACATCTATCTCTGTCGTTATTGGATCGTATTCCTTAAAGTACAGTAGTTGTACTTCATATGTGTTAAAATCTTAGTATAACTTTTCAAGAATGTCGATTTAAACCCGCGTTCCCGGGTTTCGGCACCAAAATGTTTGTTCAATTACAGAACTTTTTGAATTATAAGAATTTTATTGTATTGAATTTATAATTAACAACTATTATTTATTTTTTACAACTTAATTTAACAATTTATTTTATTTATTATTCCTTGGCTATATGTTGATAATATCCGAAGAGATCACAAAAAGAGGCTAACTAATTAATATTTTTCTAATTATACTGCAACAGAGTAATCGTAATCTAAAGGTAGTCGTTACTACCGTTATTAATATAGGTAGTCGTTACTAATATAAACGAAACGATAAAACATAATCAGTGCCAATGACATTATAGCAGTAAGCGAATGCAACCATATATTATGTAACTTTGTATGATAGTAAATTATTTATGTTTTTTTTTTATTTTTGGGTTCCCAAACAAAGGTCATGCATAAACTGTAAATAAAGTAGCAATTTATTTAAGGTTTAAATATGTTAATGTATGTATGCTGCAATAAAAGAGGTTAGATATATTCTCAGCATGTAAAACTTTTTTGGAAAATTGAAAACGATGTTTATCGAAAACAATTGATTAAATAATATTACTTTTCATTAATTGGAAAAATTTAGCGGTATCCATTATTTTTAACTGACATTTTATTTAGAATAACCCAATGCTTTGAATTTATATTCAGTTAAAGTTATTTTCTCTGCTAAATTGATATGTAAAACTTTTGATTAGATTATTAGATTTTAACCAACTTCTTAATAACCGTAAACCACCATAATTCAAAAGTATCATTTCCAGATTGAAAAAATCATTTCATGCGATGAAATTGAAACTTAAATTAGTTTGCTTTTGAATTCCCGACCCGAAGTTTTACGTTGGTTTTTGTATCAAGGTAAATATTTGTATATGCACTTCTAAGACACATAATTTAGTATTTAACTGTATACTATACACATCCTGTTATAGATATTATGTCTGTGGTGGGTATATAGAAACTTTGAAAACTAAATTAAAACAAAAAAAAAATTTTGCTTTAATTTCGAATGAACAGACGAAACTTTTATTATTTTCTTCTCATTAGTTTGAAGTCAAAAAGAAATGGAAGCACTGTACGTAGTTATTTTACTTAACTTTTCGGTTGAATTCATTTTAATAAAAGTTTGCGTATAATTTTTTATTTTTTTATTTTTTTTTATTTATATTTTTATTTATATTTCTATAAAATTTATTTTATAAAACTTTTTTGTTTACAAGCAATAATAAATATTAATGATTTATAAAATTGTTTTTATTTTTTAAGGAATACAAAAAAAAAAGTTTTTCCCATGAAATTAATATTGATATAAAGGGTTTTTTAGAAAGGGCACACAAACGACTGTAAATTCATCAAAGATATTTTTGTAACATTAAATCGCTGAGCCAACATCCTTAAAAAACCCAAAATATGAGTTCAAAATATTAACAAAAGAAAATATGAATACCGCCAAAATTATAACAGATTAAAGGATTGATACAGGGAAAGGCACTTACCAGCCATGAAACAATATCGCTTGGAAATCTTTGCACTTCAAGAAACTCGATTGCCAGAAAGTGGAGACCACGTGTTCCAAGGCAATAAGTTACCTAGCAATAGGGATGACCTCAGCAAACTTGGTGTTGGTTTTTTCCTTTGGCCCCAGGTGAAAAAGGCTGCTTGGAACTGCCAACCAGTTGGTAATAGTTTGTATAAGCAATGATAACGCATGCGACTTATCAACCTGTCAATCAATTGTGTTCATCCGCCCACTGTTGAAAGCAAATCCAAAAATAAAAACTTATTCAACAACAATTTCGATGAACAGATGTGATCCATAACGGAACCCGACATCAGAATAGTGATAAACAATTAATAAATTAAATAAATTAAATAAATTAAATAAATTAAATAAATTAAATAAATTAAATAAATTAAATAAATTAAATAAATTAAATAAATTAAATAAATTAAATAAATTAAATAAATTAAATAAATTAAATAAATTAAATAAATTAAATAAATTAAATAAATTAAATAAATTAAATAAATTAAATAAATTAAATAAATTAAATAAATTAAATAAATTAAATAAATTAAATAAATTAAATAAATTAAATAAATTAAATAAATTAAATAAATTAAATAAATTAAATAAATTAAATAAATTAAATAAATTAAACAAATTAAATGAATTAAATAAATTAAATAAATTAAATAAATTAAATAAATTAAACAAATTAAATGAATTAAATAAATTAAATAAATTAAATAAATTAAATAAATTAAATAAATTAAATAAATTAAATAAATTAAATAAATTAAATAAATTAAATAAATTAAATAAATTAAATAAATTAAATAAATTAAATAAATTAAATAAATTAAATAAATTAAATAAATTAAATAAATTAAATAAATTAAATAAATTAAATAAATTAAATAAATTAAATAAATTAAATAAATTAAATAAATTAAATAAATTAAATAAATTAAATAAATTAAATAAATTAAATAAATTAAATAAATTAAATAAATTAAATAAATTAAATAAATTAAATAAATTAAATAAATTAAATAAATTAAATAAATTAAATAAATTAAATAAATTAAATAAATTAAATAAATTAAATAAATTAAATAAATTAAATAAATTAAATAAATTAAATAAATTAAATAAATTAAATAAATTAAATAAATTAAATAAATTAAATAAATTAAATAAATTAAATAAATTAAATAAATTAAATAAATTAAATAAATTAAATAAATTAAATAAATTAAATAAATTAAAAAAACGTCCAAAGTTAATCTGGATTGGCAAATCTGGGTTGGCAGGGTACAAACCTCCTTGTATCTGAGTATAGTTTGTCTCTGCGCTGCAGAGCTCGTTGAAGTGGAGTGGTGCTAGAAGTATAAAATTCCATTTCATTTGGTATTGTTAGTGGTTGGCCAGTCCAGAATTTGTCTCTTGACATCAGATTTTGGAAATGCGTTTTCTCGATGGCGGCTCCAACAAAGTTGGTCCTATCATCGTTTAACATATCTGTCTAGATTACACGATGATTTTAAAACCGTTTGAATTCTACGAGGAATGAATCCTTCTTAATATATGAAGCTAGTTGGAGACATATAACAAAAAACCAATGATCTCAATGGAGATGTGTATTTCACTAGCGCATCTTTGGTTTTCACGGATATGATGTTTGTCACTATCTCTCTATCCGAATCTGCAGTGCGGACGTATGCAACCATGACATATGCGTTATTTGAAGTATTAGCAAATCTACTCAGGTGTAAAATTTTCGCTGAGCTTAGCCATCTTAGTATTTTGATTTTCTCTACTGATTTCATTATAATTCGTTTGGTACTCTTTTGTTTTTCGATAAATGTGTGGAGTTGATCATCTTAATCCAATTGGAGTTAAATTAATATAAGGAGCCCTAATCAAAGCGGATTCATGTTGGTAAATGTTGATACATCTGGCAGAGAGACCTTAAAGCAGAAACTGTTGGTTTGTGGGTCAAATTTAATTTCCCTAATAGAAATTATTTTATTTCTCTCAGTGATGAAGCCAATCAAAATTTGCTGGATACGTTTTGGTAAGTTTGAATGTCGATGGTTACCAAGTTTCGAATATTGTATTCAAAGCCTCATAAAAAAGAACTTAGCTCTACTTGTAGGGATCTTGTCTACCTCGATTGTGTCTGCTCATCCATACTAAACTAAGAGACCATTTAAACCACTTGTTACGAATTGGCGAATTTTTTTTTTTTTTTTATAACTTTTTATGTTTTATTTTAAAAAGATTTGTTACAAAGTAACTAGTCATTTTTAACTAACAGCGTTTGATTCTAATAATATAATAATAAAGCCACATCTATGTATTTTTTCCATAAAGTGTTATTTTGGTTGATTTTGCATTATGCGCACTACTCAGATAACTTTAAAGGTTTTAGTCTTTTGAGTCTTCTTATAATACCCTCTTGATGAAGTAGTCTTACAGCTTCAATATTAGGGTGATGATGGAGCCTCTCCTGGTGTTTTTGAGCACATTTGTTGATTTCACTTGCGACAGTGTCTAGTCCGAGATCTCTATGAAGGTCACTATTACGAGTGTACCAAGGAGCGTTTACAATCCCTCTAAGAACTTTATTTTGGAATTGTTGAACTATCTGTTGATTGCTGGTTTTGGTGCATCCCCATAGTTGGATACCATAAGTCCAGACCAGCTTGAGCACTTGTTTATAAAGCATAAGTTTATTATGAATGGATAACTGAGAGTTTCTTCCAATTAACCAGTACATTTTTCTATATTTTAACTGAAGCTCTTCTGCTTTCTTTTTCACATGTACTTTCTACTTTAACTTTGCATCAAGGTGCATACCAAGATATTTTGCTTGATTTGCATGTGGTACAGGGATATTATTGAGAGTCACAGGTAGTGTTTCTATTGACTTATTAGTGAAGTTAATGTGAGTACACTTTAATTCTCCACTTAGTTAGCCAATCTTTTATATTATTTATGGCTATTTGTAATTTGAATGCGACTTCACCGATTGTGTCACCAACAGCTAGAATTGCAGTGTCATCGGCAAACGTGGCGGTAGTTGTATTGCTCGTCTGTGGTAAGTCGCTTGTAAACAGTACGAAAAGGATTGGCCCTAAGACACTCCCCTGCGGGACCCTGCTTTAGCTTCTTTTATGCTGGAGTAAGTTCCTTCCTGTTTAACTCTAAAGTATCTTCTTTTCAGGTATGACTTTAACAGCTCGCAATACTCAAATGGCAGAGTTTTCTCCAATTTAAATATTAAACCATCCAGCCAGACTTTGTCAAATGCCTGTGCTATATCCAGAAATATGGCTGAACAAATATTTTTATCTTCTAAGAATTTTTCTATTAAACCTGTTATTCTATGGACTTGATCGATTGTGGAGTGCTTTTCTCTAAATCCAAACTGATGGGATGGAGCAACTCCTGATTTTATAATTTATGGTTTAATTCGTTTTAATAATAGTCTTTCAAACAGTTTTGACATGATGGGAAGTAGTGATATTGGCCTGTACGAGGTTAATTCACTTGGTGGCTAACCTGGTTTAGGTATCATTATCACTTCTGCAAATTTCCAAGATAGAGGGACATAACGTAGTCTGAAGGAAGCATTAATCATGTCCGATATGTTTTAATAACTTTAATAGGTAGTTGTTTAAGAATCTCTCCAGTTATCAAGTCATATCCTGGTGATTTTTTAAGTTCTACATGATTCTTTATTTCTTGCTTCACTTCTTTAGCATTGGTTAATGGGATTTCTTGTCTCAAGATGGTTGTATGGTTTTCAATCAGTTTATCCTGTTGATTAAGTGTTGTTAAATTGGGGTGAAAGGTACTCTCGAGATGATCAGCGAAACATTCTGCTTTTTCTTCTTTGGTTTTAGCCAGGCGACCATTATTTGTTCTTATTGGAGGTATGTGCATAACTGGCCTTTTCAGATATTTGGTTGCTTTCCACAATGAATAATGACTATCTTTATCATAGGTGAGAGATTGCAGGTATGAATTTATTGAATTATTTTAAAATTCCCGTATTTCTCTGCGTAATCGTTGTGTTAAATTATTTAATCTATTTTTGGCAACTGGGTCTCGTGTACGTTGCCATTCCCTTTGGGTACTTCTTTTCTCTAAAACTAGTGATTTAATTTCCATTGGGTAGCATTTGCCAGCTATTTTTTTGTTTGTTGTATTAGTGCTTTTCCATGCTGTTTGCTGTATATCTTTGACGAGCTTATCCACCTCTTGTTCTAATGTTTCTTCTGATGAAAGTTGTATGTTTAAAATGATTCTATTGTTTAGTTCATTCCTAAAATATTTCCAGTCAGTATATTTATTTGTTAATATTGGCTGCTTGTCATTTGTAATTATTGTATCACTTATTATCATTAAAATAGAGGAATGGTCAGATGTGGAGTCAAATCCTTCCTGCACTTGTATATAATCAACCGGGATTTTTCTTGTTATAAAAAAGTCAATGAGATCAGGTGTTTTATTTTGATCGCTGGGCCATTAGGTTGGTTTCCCAGTAGAATGCCAGTTGCAGTTGCATTTGATTATTGCTTGATATAGCTCTTTCCCTTTAGGTGTTGTTAGTATCGATCCCCAGTCTATATGTTTAGCGTTGAAGTCACCCTCGATTATGAATTTTCACCTAGCTGCTTGAAGAAGTATGTATAAACAATTTCTTTGATGCTGTATCTAGGTCGGCAATATATTGCGGCTACCACTACTTTGTGGTTGCGGGTATTAATGCTAATGCTAATTGCTTGTATTTCATCACTTTCAAGTTTTAGTTGTAAATCGTATTTAATATCCTTTTTTAAAATCACGGCACTGCCCCCTCGTGAATTATTATTAGGATGTACTGCTGAGTGAACTTCGTAGCCACGGAGTTTTATATGACTCTGAGTAGTAAGATGTGTTTCAGATAATAAGCATATATCTATTTTTTCTAAATCAAGAAATAGTTGTATTTCATTTTGTCGTTGCAATATACCATTGCAGTTCCATGCAAGAATTTTTAAATTATTGGCCATGTTAATTAGCAAAGAGAGGCTACCTCTGATGCTGTTTGACTTTTTTCGAGTAAAGTGAGCCTTTGCATGATTGATTTGAGGGCTCTTTCTAGCTTTTCTTCTTGTGAAGTAAGTCTATTGAGAATATCTTGTAGTATTTTATTTGTTTGGTTATTATTTGAACCATTAACTGAAGCAGAACTATGTGGCCTTTTCGAGCTTCCAATAGTGAGTGCATCAGCAAATGTTACGTTTGGATTAGTTCTTGATAATTTGCTTAATGTTTCGTGTGTCCTTGACTTTGGGAATATTCTTGTTGAGGCTGAGTTAATTTCCTGCCTGGTACTTTCTAAAGTTTCCCTTGTTTTGTTGCGAATTTTTTGCAGCTGTCTTATAACAATGCAACCTCTGTAGTTGGCTGGATGTGCCTCTCCACAGTTGACACATTCGAATTGGCGAATGGGGATCGTAAAACACTCAGAATTGAAAAAGGCGCGAAATTTCCTCCACGTTCCGTATCTGTTGCGTATTTCTACTAAGACGGTCAGTACTGGCACATCAGCAGTTTCCATTGCCGGATTGCATGTGATGGATTAAAACGCTTGACTGTATTTAGCAGCCGCACATTGTGTCATGGATAAATTTGTGATGAGTTTAGTATCGAGGGAATGTTGTTTCATCTTCTTGATCTGCTTTTTTATACGGCATTTCCTTCTGCCTTGAGTTTTTCCATCTCGATGAATTACGGGCAATCGCATAATCGATGTTGTTTGCTGCATAGTGCGCATCTCTTGAATGGCTTGTTCTCTGTATCTATATTGGTTTGTAATTTATTTGTTTGTTTCTGTATGCCTTCGGGAGGGTTCATTCGCTCACTTAACAATTTAAACAACTTTTTGGTGGTTGGGATTCATGCCACCACGTTTGCAACATAAAATCGTTAAATTTCCTTTCAACTAGGTAAACAACCCAACAATCCCTGGAATAAGCATTCTGTCTGTGTGCCTCCAGTCCTCCAATAATCTTGTCCTAGGTGTTAAATGTTTGACCCTATATATCAGCAGAAGGTTTGACTATTCTTGGTTTCATGATGAACATATCAATGAACTCATTTGCTATCCTTGATTTTCTGTCGTAATATTTTACCGCCTTCTAGAATGCTTCAATTTAACTAGTGTTATCTACTTGGAAGTATCATGCTTCTGAAAAAGTAACAAAGTAGTTTTCTCGAAAACGGTGCTTTTAAACAGAATAATTGACACTCTCTGTAGTTGCCACTATTGGCCACTTTTGGTTACTTAAATTCCGCTGCGATTCCTGAGGACAAGGAATACAGAGCTGAAACCGCACGGGTCAACTTGCAAGGTCGTGTTTGGATTTATTTTTATTGAGGGAAAACATTTAATTTTCAATGTTCACGAATTTTTTATAATGCCCATGAGTTTTCCAACCGGTTATGCGTTTCATCGTGGGGGATTATATCTATACAGGAGTTTATGCAGATGGTCAGTTTCGTTAATTGACTTTTAATGAGCGACCTTCTCTTAATCAAACATTCATCTTTGGTTTTAATTGTTTCTAATTTTTAAATTTGTGTCAGATATGCTCAGTTTTAGTTGCATAGTTAGTTTTATTTATTTAATTATAGTTTTATTTGGATATTTTTTTGGTTTAAGAGGTACTTATAGGTAGGTACTTAGTTAAAATGTCTAGGCCAAAATATTTGTTCCTCGAGAAAATAGAAAAAAATCATAGAAGAATGGCCTGATAGTAGTGAGGACAATATGGATGACGATGAGGGTGATGTAATAAATAATAACGATTGGGACAGAAACATTGAGGAGCAGAGGGAAATAATTGTGGAAGACCTAGATATTTCATACATATTTTCATACATATTCATACATATTTGAAAATATGGTGTTGACAAAGAGGTCCAATTTAAATTAGCCAACAAGGTATTACTAACGAGGAAGCGGAAATCAAATAATTAAGAGATATGTACAAGAAAAGTATCTGGAAAAATTCCCCATTCCTTTAAAATCCATCAAAATTGAAATTTAATGCAGATACACTATTCCCACAACAAATATTGAACCGCGAGACTCTCTTGGCTTCTTTTAATTTAAAAGTAGAGCAATCAAACTTATATTCTACGCAAAAGAAAGTTTCAAATAAATTCATTCTATCGAAACCTGATTTCAAAAAATTCTTGGAATTTGTATCATTTCTATGGTGCACGAAGTATCCAACACTGAGTTTTATTAGGATGCCATTGTGGGAAATAAACTTATACAATAAACAATGCCATTGAAAACGTTCAAAAAAAAATAAAAGCAATCTACACTTTGTCCATAACGAAATAACATTAGCAAAATCACATCCCAAACATGACCGTTTTTTGAACCTGTCGCAACAAAATTTCTTCCAAATACCATTAGAGGAGCATCTATCTGTGGACGAACAGATTTGCGCTTAAAGTTACATGACGTAATACGTGCCTTCGAAGCTTCACAAATAGGGTTTTAAAATATTTGCTTTGACAGGAGGATCATCAAGTTAACTATTGTTACACTTAGTTTTATGGCCTAAATTAATATTTTGTTTTATTTTAGGATTCTTCTATAATTTCGAAATTTACACAGGACAAGAAAATAATTATAGAAACGAAGGTGCAGAAAATCGTGAGGCATCAGCCAATATAGTAGTCCGCTTACGCAGACCCGTCCCTAGAAATATAGGTCATAACGTGTTTTGTGACCACTATTCTACTACAATACTCCTTGCTCTGTTTCTTAAACAACAATAAATTCCTTACATATGGACGATTACAAGTAATCGGATCCCCAACTCTAATCTCAAAATTGATAGTAAGGTTGGTAAACTTCCGCGTCGGTCTTATGAAGAGTATACTCCATCTTTTGAAAGTACGGACTTAGGCTTAGTACAATGGAAAAATAACAAGTCGGTTACGCTGATTTCGTCTTAAATGGAGCAAGCCCAGTGTCATTTATAAATAAATGGGATAGCAAGAAACGAACTGAAGTAGCTATTAAATGCCCGGAAATTATAAAACATTATAATTGACATATGGGCGATGTTGATTTGCACAATAATTGTATAGGTCGGTGCCACAAAAAATTTAAATCGTAGAATGGTATCATAGGATATTTTTCAACATGGTTGATGTCATTGTTGTTGATTGTTGAAAATATGCAAGGAAAATAATAAACAGGCTCTGACGCTTGTAAATTATAGGAAATATTTAGGACTGGCACTGTGTATAGTTCGGCCTTATAGAAAGGGTTGTAATAATTCTGAGGGTCGTAATAATTTGGCATCCTCCTGCCAGTTAACGAAAGCATTTATAAATAAGTCCCCTAAAAAATCGGGCCAAATTATCCAATTAATGAATATTCGTCTCGATAATTCTAACCATTTTCCAGTTTGGAGAGAGCGAACAAGATTTAAGTTGGATGCACTTACTTGCAGTAGTACTGGTCAGTTTTTTTGAAGATATCCCTTATTTTTCACTAAATACATTTTTTTTTAGTATTTTGAAACTTTCGTATTAGTAATAAGATCAATTATAAAAAGGTCAACATTATAATAAAGTAAAATTGATAGTAACTAATCCAAAAAATTTTTTTTACAAATGTTAAGTATTACATACTTCATTACAAGTCATGTAATGAAAATTCCTATTGAAAACTCCCTAAAAAATTATTTTTAAAACTTGTCTGCGAGCTAAGAGAGTAACATGCTTAAAATATAATAAAATATTGCTTTGACAAAATTATGCGAAAGCTTTATAATAAATGTTTGATATTAGCGATTAATCGAAATCGCAAAAATTATGATAGTTTGCCTAAAGCTTTTGACTATCTGAAAAACGTTGTGTCACACATTTTAACGAAATCCCTTGGATCACAAAAAAAGTTAACTTTAATTTTCCTATTCGAATTACTTTTATATTAGAAGCTTTCATTGTAACTGGGCAAACTATGAATTCACATTGTGAGAAGGCAAAGAAACATTTTTTTTCCATGAACTAGAAATTAAATTATGTACATCATTTTAACCTAAGGTTGTAAACTCTGGATGTTTTTGGATTTATTACACACAAACACATACACACAACATTTTCCTATTTTAATTTTACTTTGTGAAAAATGCTCTTTTGTTTTTTTTTTTTTTTTTGTTGAGATTAAATTAAATTTTCTGAAAATCCAAATTTATTTTATAAATGCATATGGGAAATTAAATGGAAAATAATTTTTCATTTTGCATTTTTGTCATTTTTAAATTATATGTTTGGGTTTTGTCAAGGCTTAACTCATGATTAGGCAAACATTTTCTTTTGATTCAACATACTGGAAAATATACAGAAGTTGTTAAAATAAACAGACTTTTATGCGGTATACATATATGTATGTCGTTTACTCGAGTTCTGTTTACAACATAATATATTTTTAAAACATAAAGAACAAAATATGGTAGTCCAGATTTACTGTGTTAAACAATAGTTTAAACATTAACTTTTGAAAACTTTAATTAAATTTAAGAAGTTTATTTCAATTAATCATTGTGAACTTTGTGTAAAATGATGACATAGGTTGTAAAACTCCAAAATTACACTACGTTTCAGAATAAAAAAGTTAGGTCACTAACTAATCTTTTTTATAAGCTACCTAACTTGGCAATTCGATAAAAAGTTCGTAAATCAACAAAAAGACGCACAATGTCATTCCAGTCCATCTCCGGTGGTTTTAAAGAAACATATCCAAATGTCTCTATTCATTCAGTTTCCAGAACTAGTTGGTCTGCTAGAACAGATGCAGTAAAACCAATAGCATTCGCGTGCATTGAATTACACTCAATTGAGGAATATTTGAGCAAACTTGAATGTGTTTGCTTTCTATCATATGGCTTGAAATTTTGACAGATATGCATCATACAAATTTATTAAGTGAAGCTCGAAATCCTACACTTGATTGAATATTCTTGATAACAATATTCTTAAGTATTCCTCTGCATGTGTTTCTTCAGCCGAGAGGAGTTTCAAAGTACTGAAAAGAATAAAAAATTACCATCGCTCAACAATGACAGAACAATGGTTAAATGGATTGACATTAATTATTCGAGATTTTTCTAATAAAAAAGCAACAAATGCTTTAATCTAATAAATATTAAGGGAAAACAAAATATGATTCAAGGTTGTTTCAATTTGTTTTTATGGGGCCCATTTCAATTATTTGGCCCAGGCCCCCTAGCTGGCTCTGAAAGGGCCTGTATTTAGGTGCATAACTAAATTCCAGCGGTTTTTTTTTTTTGATAAAAATACAACTTCATTTTAAAAAAATGTTTACAAATGAATCATTCAAAACATTGTCCATCGCTAGCGACAACTTTTCTCCATCTGGTAGAGCTTGAATAATATCACGGTAGAAGTGTTCGTCTTGTGAGGCTATCCACAGATCAAGCCATTTTGAGATGTATTCATACGAGTTGTGCTGCTGATTAGCCAGACCATGTGCCATCGAACGGAACAAGTGATAGTCGGACGGTGCAATATCTGGGGAATATGGCAGGTGGGGTATTAATTCCCATTCAAGCGTTTTTAAGTAGATTTAAACGGAGGGTTTCATCTGGTTTCAATAGCTCATACTAAATAACACCGACGACGTAGAAGCATGACCAGGCACTTCCCATGATTTTGATCTTTTTGCGTTGCTGTAATGAACCCATTTTTCATCACCCGTAACGATGCGATAAAAAACCCTTCTTTTTTTGCCGCTGAAGCAGTTGTTCACACGCAAAAAAACGACGCTCAACGTCTCTTGGCTTCAAATCATAAGGAACCCATGTTCCTTGTTTTTTAAACATTCCCAACGCATGCAATCGGTTGAAAATGGCTTGGCAGGTAGCTCCTAATCCTGAAGCAAGATTTATTTGCGTTTTCCTCTAACTCAGCGTCTTCGAAGGTTAACGGCCTTCTTTCACACGAACGGTTGTCAACATCGAAATTACCGTCATTGAAGTGACGGAGCCAATCACGGCATGTTGTTTCACTTAGAGCAGCATCTCCGTAAACTTATTGGAGCTCTTAAAGTGCTTCAGCTTCTGTTTTCTTTGAATGAAAGAAGAAAAGCGGCACTTCCCGCAAAGAACGATTATTTGGCACAAAATCAAACATTTTCACACAACCAAAAGTATATGACGCAAAAACAAAATCACTAATAAGTCAAAACGATTTGTTTACCATATGCCTAAGCTTGATTCATGACGTGGTGGTTATGTCCCAATCGACCAGCACTTACTACTGGAGCCATCTCTTGAAAAACAGTGGGAACTTAGTTGTACACCTAATATATATATATATATATATATATATATATATATATATATATATATATATATATATATATATATATATATATATATATATAAATATATATATATTTATATATATATATATATATATATATATATATATATATATATATATATATATATATATATATATATATATTTATATATATATATATATATATATATATATATATATATATATTTATATATATATATATATATATATATATATATATATATATATATATATATATATATATTTATATATATATTTATATATATAAACTTTCTACGAGTATGTATCCAAAGTTTTCCATCCACATTTGGTACAACTGGGTACTAAATTCTCTGTAATATATTATGTGGACGGTCATGCAACCCACTTGACATTAGCTGTAAGTGAGCTGTGTGTCAAATTAAACCTTATTTTAATAGCATTATACCTTAATGCTACTAGACTATTACAGCCGGCCGATGTCGCTGCCTTTAAACCATTAAAAACTGGCTTGAACCATACTGTATTAGGATGGCAAAGAAATAATCCGACGAACTCATTAACCAAAGAAAAATTGACCCCACTTAATGTTATTGAAAAAAGTATAAAATAAAGAAACTATTCAAAATGTTTCAGAGCATGTGGCCCACAGTTGGGCGTGTAAATTACACAATGTAATTTACTGGGTTTTTTACATGTAAAATGTATGTAAAATGTAAACGATTATTTTATACATACTGTAAAATATAAATCAACTTTTTCATTACAATTATCGCCATCTGTTACCAAATCTCTTAATTAAAGAAAAATTGACTATATATTACAGTGTAGTGTATTTGTGTTTATTTATTGTGATATTTGTACATATGTATAAATGTAAAATAAAGTGCAACTTTCCTATGATAAGAAATATTTTGACAATGAAATCTTGACACCTGCTATCAATAAATGTAATTTGATGAACGCTTCGTTTTCGTGAGAGGAGTTAGCATATGGAATTCCTTGAATGCTGGGTTTCCAAAAGAATATTTTTCCCAAATTTAATTATTAATGTATTAATCAATTTATCTAGTATTAATTCTATGGTAAGATTAGTATAATGGTATTGCTGCAAACTTAGGTTATGAAAAATTATTAATTGTAATTAGAGTAAGAAAAATTAAATTGAATTAATAAAATTCACTACAGTTCCACGCTTAAATTCGATAATCATATTTGCTACCTCTTTACTACACTGGACATCAAAGGCATAATGCATAGGCTTTTTATCGAATGGATAGAATAATTTCAGGCATACATTTATTTGATGAGGGTGAGACGGGTAGTGATGATTTGGTTGATTTTGTCCTGTTTGAAATTAATAAAGATTTAAATTTAAACGCCAGTCAAACGAGTATAGATTCACTTCATTCATTTCACTGCAGAGAATTATTTTATTTATGATTAAACGTCAAATTGCAATTAGTTTTCCGCTACATATCGAAAGAAATATGCACTCTTAAAAATATTTTATTTTAGTTTATTCAAATGTAGCTAGATGGCACTATTTCACTAGTTGTTTATTTTATCGAATGTAAGAACTAGTTTAAGATGTAAACAGATGGCATTGTAGAAGGATAGGTGATTTTTATAGTCTCAATGTAGATAACTAAAAGTTGAAAATAATTATGATTAACCATTTAAATAAAATGTTTAATTGGATTTTCTAATGCAAGTTATTCTTATAAACAAATGTTTGTATCATTTTTTCAATATTTTAAATTATTTCTGGACGGATTCTCGTTTTTTAAATATAATTTACATATTTTTGTAAAATACACATTTTTTTTGTAATTTACGTTATTTACATGTAAAATGAAAAAAACGTTTTATACATGTAAAACGCCCAACCCTGGTTTGAATGCTGTATCGTGAAACATGTAGACGTGCGGCTAATTGATTGGCACTTTGACGAGGATTTCGTTGGATTCATTTCTTCACCTTTTGTATCATTTCTTTTGATGTTGCTGTCTTTTAAGGACCGCCTCTATTGCGTTTAGCGATGCTACCAGTTTCGTTGTATCGAGTTATGGTTCGATACACAAACATTTTATTGACATTCAAATGCTGGAGCTGACGAACTATTGCTGTTTGTGAATTTCCACTCAAATACAGTGCAATTATACTATTACGTTTGAATTCCATTACGATTTTTTTATTAAGATACTAATTTAGAACAATTATTTGTTGACCACATGTAAACAACTAACCAAACTTCAATCTGTTAAAAAATTGACGCGCGAAAATGACAACTACACAAATGACAGCAGAGTGAAGTCAGTAACATTTGGTCTCAGCCACCCTGTATATATATATATATATATATATATATATATATATATATATATATATATATATATATATATATATATATATATTTTCGTGTATATATATATATATATATATATATATATATATATATATATATATATATATATATATATATAATTTAATTTTAATTTTAAATTGATGTTCTTCATCTCGCTAATCTACACTGACTGCCTGCAGACTCTTCGTTATTTTAATTTTAAAAACATTACGATCATTACATAAATTGATGATTATTTTATGTAGTTCTGTAAGTCCATTTTTTCACAGCTGTGTTGATTTATCCATATGGTTTACACTTGCACTTGCAATTTTTTATATTCGGTGATTATGTTCGGTGTTAGATGTTTGAAGTTTTTCATGAAGTTTACATTATCACTAATTAAATTAAAATTGATTTACTTTTGTTTTTGCACCGTTTGGTTTTAATTGTAAAACCATTCACACAATTAAAAAATATTACAAAATAAAAAGCACTAACAATGCACTTTTCGTTTGTTTTATTTTACGTCCGAACATTATGACAGTAAAATTGAAATATTAGAAAAAATAACCGACATATATAGGGACTTTAACATGATAAACGTCAGCGAAGAAATGTTCAAGTACAAAATATATTAAAAAAAAAACTTAACCTAAAAATGCAAATTGAAATAGTAAATTACTATGTTTATCGATTTCATAATAATGGAATTTAATTTTGTCCCAAACTGAACTGCATTTCAGAGTAATAATATTTTTTGTATTAAGACTTAACTCCAAAAAGCTTTATAAGTGTAATTTTCTTTAGAATTATATGATTCTTAAGGTTTCGTTAGTAAATTCAGCTAATCACAATTCATTTCATGTATCGTTACCATTAAATTCAATTACTTAGCTGATGCAAATTTTTTTTTTCAATGATGAATATGGCAGTAAGCTTTTTTTGTAGATTGTTGAACATAATAATTTAAATAAAAATCAGCAATAAAAATTATTTTTCCATTCTTTCGTTCATAAATAATCATAAATTATTTATTTGGAAAACTTTTGTATACAATATATACCGATGTGTGTATATTTATAGCGAAAGCCCTAAATACAATCGATATACGGGGGTGATCAAATTGGAGAATTTAACAAAAGGTATCTGATATAGGACTTTATTTAGGAGAAAGTCGTTCTGAACATAAAGTTGCATCACCCTTTAAAAAAAGTATACAGCGTTAGCTCATTATAAATTTTCCTACTTCATGGATTTGTTTTTTTTTTTTTTTCATTCAATTATCAACTTATTCAAACAATCAACAACTTAAAATAAAAAAATTTAAATTAAATTTGCAAAAGTTTTTATTTTTTTAAAACATAATTTTTTACAATATACAAATTCATTTACAACAAATAAACATAAAATATTTATGTTTGTAGGAGGATAATTCAAAAGTATTTAACGATTTTTTGTTATTGTTTTGTTGCCCTACTATACTGTTCAATACTGTATAAGTTCAACGAAAGAAACGAACTTTTCCAATTTTCTATTGAAATCGTGCTTTTTGCACATAAACTATTGTATTTATGTAGATATATATGACGTCGAATTTCAGAGTGCTTTTTTAGGAAAAAATGTATAGTTGCCTGATGGAATTTATGTTAATAGTTTTTTGTGTTTTATAAATTGATACAACAAACGTACATGTCAAAAATTACATGGTACATAAAACTTTAAAGGAATTTTATTTCAATGACATACGTTGTCACATTTATGTAGTTTATACTATTTGAACTTGGGCTCTAAATTAATAGGGTTTTAGTCTGTTGTAAGCTTGATTCGATATTTTTAAATTTTTTGATGACTTTTGAAAAACATTAAATTATATATATATATATATATATATATATATATATATATATATATATATATATATATATATATATATATATATATATTTATATATATATATTATATATATATATATATATATATATATATATATATGTATATATAAATATATATATATATATATATATATATATATATATATATATATATATATATATATATATTTTATATATATATATATATATATATATATATATATATATATATATGTATATATATATATATATATATATATATATATATATATATATATATTATATATATATATATATATATATATATACTATAAAAATATGAAAAATTCCTGATGCAACCATCCCCCGGTGGTACCTCCCGTCCCAAACAACGCAATTTTAACCACTGCGCCAATTGCTCGGTCATTTCTGTTTACAATACGTATTCCATAGTGAATAGTTATCTGATTAATCGGAATTAAAAAATGTTTGTCATTTGGCCATTTGCTAAATTTATAATCAGTTTTACAAACTTGAAAAACATTTTTTAGCATATATACGGTACCCGATAACACACAATTCCGTTCAGGAGTAATGTTTTGATTTTTAAGAATATTTTCAAAATGATTGGCAATAGGCTCGGTAATATATTGTACAACAGATTGTTGAATTTGTTCAATAATTTGCCTATTAAAGTTATTGTTGTTGTGCAATTCAAGGCAAAATTTAATTGAATTTTCAGATAGATTTTTATTAACATTACCAAGATCTATGCTGTAGGGTAAACTAGGATATCAATTTGAATTTTCCAAGACACTTGTTTCAGTCATAACCTCACTTAAAGAATTATGTACTTTTGTGGGTAAATTTGAACTACTGTGGGTAAATAATGCTTGATGCTTTATTAATTTCTATGTAATCAAGAACATTTTTACTATAGGAGAGGGTTGTGACGTGTTTTTTCTGTTTAACGGTCATTTCATTTAATTTTCGTGCTAAATATTTTTTTATATGTATAATTCATATACATTTTAAAATTTTGTGTTTATTGTAGAATTCGGTAGAAATGGCCTGACAATTAATTTTGTTAAAATATTTTAACTGATTCTAGCACATAAAAGTTAAACCGGAGAACTGGAAGTGATCACTAAATTTAATTTTTTACAGCTTACGGCTTGGATTACATATTCATGTAATATAATTTCAATATGTTTGATTTATAGGAAATTTTCAGATTTTGACTTACATTAAAATTAATTTGGACTAATTATTATTTTAATCAAATCTATATTAAACCTTTATTGTACATGTATATTTTTCCGGTATTTTAAAATGTTAGTTGAAAGATTTAATAAACTATTTTAGATTTGATTACAATTTTAAATTTATTCAAAACTGTCACCCTGAAGTTGGAATGAGGAAGTTACATGAAAAGATAGTTCCGATTGTGTTTCACTTCTATTGGCGGTAGTATTATGAGGCGGTAGTCTTAAGTAAAATAAAATGTTTTAATCTTATTTATATTTCTTATTTATATTTAATATCTTCTCTTTCTTTCCTATTGTTTTATGTATTGTTTTATGTAGGACTACGCCTTAGATTATTCCGAAGATGGGTGTAGAACTTCATCACCATTCAATCAATCAAGCGATCACATCGTTTTCTAGGGAGTAATGCATTTTTGGTTTTCTGCTGAGTTACGGAGTAAGATTTAATGGGAGGGTGGATTTATAAAACTCTTCAGAAGCCCCCACAATCATAATCATAAATTGTCTTTAGCAATGCAACATTAATTCATTTTGTAACCACCTAAGAAATTTATATCATATGTCTCTACAATTACTAGACTGTCTATTAATGTGATGTAATATAAAAACATATTTCTATTCAACTCTAGAAACATAATTCAATCATCTAAATAAATATGTACATATATATACATAATCTTCCACAATATACTAGATGTAAACATAATATTTTGACTACCTGAATAATAGCAAAGTATATTTCATTTTATTTTTCTACTATATATATATATAATGTGTTCTCGTAATCGCAGAGACAAGACAGCTCAGAGATGATATTTTTATATAACCAACATGTACATGTTTGATACAAAAAGTTGCTTCTTTTCATATTTCTTAAACGCAACATAAATGATGAAATATTCAACAATTTATTGTGATTCTATAAAATGAATGAGACATATTATGCTGTGACATAAATTAATATTATGCTTCATAAAGGTGTTTATTTAGGTTGTATGCTAACTTTATAAATAGATGCGGGGTTAACAAATGTTGTAAAAGATGAATGGATATAATTATAGCATATAATCCTTTTAAAGGCCATCCAAGAAGTTACAGTATATAAAATTATTAATTTTTTTTAAGATAATTTACGTTTGCATAAAAATTACGTTAGAATATTGGAATACATATTATAGGTGGCATTACCAGCTTTTATAGCAGGTTAGCTCTTACAGTAGATTTCGTTTACCATATCTATTACTTTAAATACTTACATGAATCATGATTAATTTTTTCCAGACCGCCAACAAGTATACATAACGATGCTATCGAAACTTTAATAGTTCTTCCAATAAACTTGACTGTATAGTGGGTCCGATAATCAGTTTCTCGTTTAATGAACTAAAATACCTTGACATTTTGAAGAAGCGTCAAATACTACACGCAATTTTGGAGTAGTGCGGCTGTCCTTTCGTAAGCCGTGGTGAGGTAATATATGTGTCTGACATAAATCTTGTTCGCTTATGTCGACCTTTGTCATATGCCCCAGTTCCTGGTATTTCCTCAAGAAGTTCATGTACATTTTTTGGAATTCGAAGTCACTTCGACATTTTTTTCCATGGCCAATAGCCTATAGTAATGCTGCGTTGTAAATTTGACTCAGCTTTGCTTCTTTTAGGTTTTTTTTTAAATTGAAGTCTGGTGATGAATCTGCCCTCGCTATTGCTGGTTGTTGTCGACTGAAAGAATTGCTGGAATAATTGTTCCTAATCCGTATATCTCGGTTTAGTTTTTGGGACGTTATCGGTTTCTCAAAACTGTCGAAGTGTTTCGTCTAAATGAATTAGTGTGGTGAATGACTCGATTGGTCCTGAACTTGAACCTTGATTTAAGCCATCTACTAGCTACCTTAGTTTCGTGTTTTGAGCCATGAGGTCACTGAATCCAATCTTCTTAATGCCAGCTTTAAACAGATCAAAAACAATATGAGCGCCTAGTAGAATATCAATTGCTTCTGGTTTATGGAAGTTTGCGAATGAGAGTACGATCGATGTTACTTTTGAAATTGTAATGGCATTTATCAATGCCGCAGGCTTGTCGAATTCCACGTGATTTAGCTGCACTTGTTTGCCCAATTCTAGTGATAAATGTTCTTCTGTCTAGTATGCGCTATTCCCAACTTCTGCACAACTTCAGTCGTAAAAAAAGCCTAGGAAGCCGTATCTATCAAATCTCGGCAAGGTCTGCGACAACCATTACTTTCGATTGCATATATTACTGCTGTTGGTAATATTGTTATATTTTCCGACTTTTCCAACTTGGCTTGGTTATAATACAGCGCACAATGCGTGAATGTTTCTTTATTGGTAAAGCCTGGTTCACAGACTGCTGTAACACAGGATACGTTCTCCGTAACATGTAATAATATGTTATGTGTTCGTGAACAACGGCGACACCTTTTTCGAGATTTACGGCCATATACGGTGTATATTTGAGATGCTCGATGAAATTACGGATGAACATGTTGACGGTATGTTGCTTGTGATTTCACTCTGCCACTCAGTGTAGTCTCCGTCGAAATGTGGTATTTGCAATTTTGCAAGCTTTACAGCAGGCTTCGTTAGGTACATTCATAGTATTTTTAGCAGAGTTTGTTGTATCATACTTCTTACCCGTACAAATTCGTTAATTTTTGCTATTGCAGCATATTAGAATTTTTCGGCCTTGCCTAGACGAGAATCTTCTTTTTAGGATTCAATGCAAACATTTTCGCTTCAATTTTCGCAAATTGTGCGAGAAACTTTTGTGCTCGGTTTGCTCTTAATCGCAGTTCATCTGTGGGTTCAGTTAAACCAACCATTCACAAATTGGGAAATCCTAGTCAATGATAACTCGTACGAAGCACGTTGTTGTTTTAGTGCATCAATTATGGAATTTGATTAAATTGTAGCACTGCTGATCACTGGTTAGAATCACTTAACTAACTTATGTTTAATCACCACACCGCAAACGCGACGATTCAGTGCTACAAGTGTTGTGTAATTTTATTGGTTTATTTTGAAACGTTAGTGCAGGTTACAAAAATTTGTTCACTACTGGTTTAGGTAGCATCAGGCTCGGAGGATCATGTATAAAATTGAATGTTCCTTCCAAAACAAGGCAGTATAATTGATGATGTTGTTAATTTATAGTTAGCTTCTAACTCTGATTTCAACATATTTTCAATCGCAATCTGCCGATTGGTCACCTCAAGTAAATCAAAATGAATGGAAACAGGAGATTTCAATCGTCGTCCCATCATTAACTTTCCTGGGAAGAAACCATTTGCCAAATGAGTACCCCGATAATTTAAAAGTGCTATATCTATGTCCACATTCATTTTTATGAGTCGTTTAGCTGTCTTCACAGCTGCTTCCCGAGCCCTATTTGACTGGCTTTATATATTAACGCGACCCTCAACTACTTTGAAAAAGGTACGCAGATCTGACTATGCCGTGGTGTTCAAGAAAATTGTATGTACATTTGTGCCTACCGTGTTTTAGCTCAACTCTCAGGACAGAGATTTTTATTTTAACCAACGTTTCCTTAAACCTGCAAAAATTTGAAAAATTTAAAACCTGAAAAGTTTAGATTTATTTTCTGGAACGGGGAAACGCTTGATAGCCTCTACTCGATCGGGATCAATTGAAACTCTTTTTTCGGGTAGAACGTGTCCCAACCAATTTACGTATTTGACACCCAACACGGATTTTAATTGATTTATTGTTATGCCTTCATCAGTTAAACGCTTAAGAACCATATGAAGAATTTTATCTTCCTTTGTATTTCCATATATGAGCAGATCATCAATGTGCGATGTATTATTCTGAATATTTTGGAGCACCGCTGCATACGTAGAAAAGTATTTCGGTGCCCAATAAATTCCAAATTATAAACGCGTAAATATATTTCTACCAAATGGTGTAATGCAAGTTAATAATTGTCTTGTTTGTCCACCTTAATCTGATAAAATCCTTTGTTGATTTTCGAAAAATATCTACCTCCCGTTAAATTGACTAATGTCGCTTTGATCCGAAGTCTCGGATAATATGGTCTTCCCAATGATTCATTCTACTTTTTATTGGAAAATTTCTTGGACTCTTTGCCCTATAGTCTCATTTCATTGAAAATAGATGGATATTGCTTTGCAATGTCTAGAAAGTTCTGCTGAGTTAAACTCTTTATGTTATTGATTTCTACGGAGCTCGGTGGTGGTAGTAAAACCTTTAGTAACCTGATTGCTTCCCGCTTAACAGTGGAATTCTTAAGTTTCTTATAACGAAAACAACGTAAGTTTCTTATTACGTAATCGTTATTCGATAGGGTTAAATTATTCAAAGAACATAAAACCTCCGAAAGAGATCCATCAGGACCACTTGCTGTTGCATTTGCATTTAACTGTTCTAAAAATTTTTTAGGTAATACGTGCTCCGGAACGGAAATGTTACTTGCACCCGTATCAATAAGAAATTTTACTGTTGCCGGAATTCCTGAATAAAACAGTCCACCTGCAAAACTTCAGTTTCAGAAGAACGACATAGAATATGGCCTATATGAACGAATCTATATAATTGGTGTCAGCAAAAATAACTACATCAACAATAAAACCGAAAACAACATTAACCAAAATAAGGGTCAAAAACTGAAAACAAGTGACAATGTGCCAACAGAAGAAGCCAAATATAATGAACATCTTCATTATCAATAGCGACCAAATGAGGATGTCCTCGTTAGATGCCATCAATAAAAAAAATGTCAAAAAAGAGCTTCTATCTTTACATCCGCCAAATGAAGAAGAACTTGCTCGGAAAACAGATAAGATCAAAAAAAAAGCAGGCCAAAGAAAAAACGTTAGGCTGAACTAAGTCCTGAAAAAATGAAAATGAATGAAAATCCCGACAAAGACTCAAAACCAATATGAGAATAAGTGAAAACAAAACTAAAAAGTAATTTGTGCCTCCACCTATAATAGCTCATGATTTATGACAATATTGAAACTACGCTCATTAAGGAAATGTGTAAAGAACTTCACAGTCCGTACATGCAAGAAAAGAAAATAACTGAAGATCTATCTGAAAATGAATACAAAATACTTTAAGACAAAACTATCATGAAAACTGAAAGGATTAAAAAATTAACAGATTTCAAAAGAACAAAAGAAGGACGGAAGGAGGAAAAATTAAATTATTTAAAAATCCAATAGGTTCAGATAGTAGCAAGCCAGCAGCTTCAAATGCAATGGAGAAACCAAAATCTCTTGCATCAATAGTTAAATACACACCTAAAGAACAATAGACTTATGTTAAAGATATGTTAGCATTTATTTTGCAAAGTCTTACTGATCAAGATAAAACAGTACTATGTAACGAAGTCAGCAGGGTAAAATGTCAACAAAACATTTCAACAAATAATGAGTTTCCGCCTTGAAATAAGTAACATGGAATACAAATGGGTTAAATCAACATATCCCAGAACTTGAATCATTTTTAGAGAGTAAAGAGATAGGAATATGCTTGGTCTCAGTAACACACTTCACAAAACAAAATAAATATCCATCATTTTGTTGGATACGAGCCATTACATCTGGTAGATAAATCAAGAGGTGGAACAGCCGTGTCAATTAAAAGGAGCATTACTTATTTTGAAGAGTGCAAAATAGTAACCCAAAATAATGCAAGTAACATCAAATATCAGTTTAAGGATTGACCTATCTCATACAATTTTCGTGTTTATTGATAGATCGCAAGCCTCTGACTTGGTCTATTTTATTTTAAACGCTTTGCTAAATATAGTAAGGTATTATAACTATATCAATGCTTTCTGGTATATTCTTGATCTTTGAAGTTACTCAGATTAGATATTAATTTGAATTCTCAATCATCTTCATCATGGTCTGCAACCATCAATTAGTTAACATATATCCGGTGAGACTGTGGCCCTTTTATTGGAAATAAAATTATAGGAACTTTCACCTAAGTATGATCATTGCCCTCCCAATCTTACAGATTCCCAGTATAAATAGAAACAATAGATGCCGCTAAAACTAAACCGGACTCCTCTTAAAATTACGGATACGTGGTTTAGACTGAAGTTTATTTAAACACCAAATACGTTTGATGGCCATATATCAGCAACAATGTAAAAAAAGCTGTTTTAAATATATAACTAAAGCTAAGTTTACATTGACTTTAATGCTGGAAAAAATCCAACACGAACTTTCACTTACATGATGTTATTGTATCAAGCAAAATCTTTTCTCATAAAACCATTGATATTGAAATATGGACACATAGCAATAGTGTTATAGAAACCAATCATGTTTTAAACACTCTGCGTGGCAAATTGAAAATGTCGGCCCAGGCAACTTGTATAAAAAAAAATTAAACATAAAAATAATTGTTTTGATGAGGAGAATCAGTAAAAAGTTTAAATTCGTTTCACAAGCGAATGGAAAAACGAAATGGTACTTTCTGGGAGAACCAAAGGAGAACTTTGAACTTTTTAAAGCAACATTTACCTATAATTTAATCAATGTTCAACATGTGAATGATAAACTATGGATGTCATAAAAAATTTCGCAACCTAAACTATTTTACGGTACTTCATACGTCTAACAAAATATAATACGTCACATAAAAAATAAATATAAAAATTTTGAATATCCAAAACCACGACATCTTTAAATTTTGGAAACGTCAAAAAAATACTATGCGGCTCAAATAAGCTTGCTCGTCTCATAGAAAAGTCATTTTTTCTATATTGAGTTAGACAACAAAAAAACTTTTCTTTTTTTTCTAAACAATTTCAAAATAAAACAAAATTTTTTAATTTTATTAAAACTTTTTATTCACTTTTCAGTCAAAAAATGTAAAACATACTTACATACATAAATACGAACAAAGCTGAACTTAAATTTCCACAAACAATTTTATATAACTTTCAGATTTTTTTGTTTTTGTCAATCTTTATGTGTGTTAAGCTTTTTTAATATTCTACCTTTGAATAATAAATTTATATTAGTTTTATTAGTATTACGTATTTATTGTTTAATAAATTTAATTTGAACTTGAAATTTCAATTCAAGGTCATCTTGTATTTTTAAATATAAACCAAATATTACATCACAATTGAAAGCTTCCGCCTAAGTATTATAAGACCGAAATAATATTATTAATTTCAAACAAAACTTTTCAAGTATCAGAAAACAGTAAAGTAATATTACTTGAAAAATTAAAATTTATCATTCAACATCCAACATCCAACATTAACATTCAACATCCGACATCTAACATCAAACATCCAACATCCCACATCCAACATCCAACATCCAACATCCAACATCCAACATCCAACATCCAACATCCAACATCCAACATCCAACATCCAACATCCAACATCCAACATCCAACATCCAACATCCAACATCCAACATCCAACATCCAACATCCAACATCCAACATCCAACATCCAACATCCAACATCCAACATCCAACATCCAACATCCAACATCCAACATCCAACATCCAACATCCAACATCCAACATCCAACATCCAACATCCAACATCCAACATCCAACATCCAACATCCAACATCCAACATCCAACATCCAACATCCAACATCCAACATCCAACATCCAACATCCAACATCCAACATTCAACATCCAACATCCAACATCCAACATCCAACATCCAACATCCAACATCCAACATCCAACATCCAACATCCAACATCCAACATCCAACATCCAACATCCAACATCCAACATCCAACATCCAACATCCAACATCCAACATCCAACATCCAACATCCAACATCCAACATCCAACATCCAACATCCAACATCCAACATCCAACATCCAACATCCAACATCCAACATCCAACATCCAACATCCAACATCCAACATCCAACATCCAACATCCAACATCCAACATCCAACATCCAACATCCAACATCCAACATCCAACATCCAACATCCAACATCCAACATCCAACATCCAACATCCAACATCCAACATCCAACATCTAACATCCAACATCCTACATCCAAGTAGCAGTATCGAAAGAGTACTCAAAAACAAGAAGTAAAACGATTCAATGTAAAACTTCTCAGGATCGAAATACCCCGTTTTAATGGGGATTATAAACAAGGGACAAGCTTTCAAAGAATCAACAATAAAAATATCCATTGTAATGATGAATTAACTGGTGAAGAAAAGATGCATTATCTATTATCAGTCATTGTAGGAGATCCAGCTAAGCTCGTTAGCCACCTCAACGTCTCGCAGGAAAATTATCACACTGCTAGGAATATTTTATGCTCCAGATATGATAATAAACGGTTTCTCATGAAAACGTACACAAACAGTATTTTAGATTTACCGAACTTATCATCAGAATCCGCTGATGGTTTACGATTATTGCATGATAATATAATTGAATGTCTTCATGCAATTAAAAACCAAGGAATCAATACAGATTCTTGGGATGCTATATTGATGAACATTCTAACAAAGAAGCTATACAGGGAAACTCACCGCTTGTACTAGACATCTCTGAAGAACCCAAAAAAAATTCAAACAGTGAAAGATTTTCTAGCCTTTCTACAAGTAAGGTTCCAATCTCTGGGAGTATTATCTTGAGATAAAACATAAAAAAGGAGACATTTGTTGGAGACCAACAAACAACCTCATCCAGTAAAGCTGCAAATTTAGCGGTTACTAAATAACCCTTTAAATGTGGTTTCTGCCACGGAGAGCACAACCTATCTGAATGTAAAAAGTTCCAAAATCTTTCACAAATCGAAAGAAGTAACGCAGTATATTATAAACCACTATGCCGAAGATGCTTGCTTCCGGAACACAAACTTTTATTGCCATGTAATAAAAGTAGTAAATTATGCAGTGGTTTACATCACAGTCTGCTGCATAGTGACAACAGTACGCGAACTAGGGCACCAAAAAGTATAAGGCCCGCTAATACAAACGTAAAAGCAGCACTATCATGGAATCGGAAGTGTACCTTACTAGGAACCGCTTTAATGAAAGCATCGTCAGGTAGTTATAATGAATTGCTTCGTGTATTCATAGATCCTGGGTCTCAAGCAGCCTTCATTACAGAAGAAGCATGTCAGAGGCTTAAGTTAAAAAAGAGCGCAGCTCTTAAATTCATGTTTTTGAATTTAACATGAAGCCGAGGTTTCCCTCCTAATGTAACTTAACCGTAAAGGCATTGGTGGTTTGAAACCAAATTGGGCTGAATATTTCTAGGGCGTATTTCAGACGATGGTCACAATTCAACAGTGATACAATCAATGGCAACAAGAACAGACTTAGATACTCAATTAAAAAGCTTCTGGGAATTAGAAGAGGTTCCTCATAAACGATCATTCACCAAGGAAGAACTAGAATGTGAAAAAAGACGTCCCAAGAATAGTCAGAACTACGTAGTCAGAATTCCCTTTGACATTGGCTTGTACTCTGCCAAACCATTAGGATGCTCAAAAAAGATCGCAATGGCACGTCTGTTACAAGTAGAAAAACGACTTGCTAAAAATCGAATCCTGTGAATTCAATATACGAAGTTTATCGATGAATATATCGCGTACGATACCATTATAACTCTTGGACTACACTAGAATCCAACAACAGATACATTCGGGCTTAATGTCATCAAGGCTAGATCAAGGCGCTACTTGCAAATAGCGCAAAGCTTTTTGATTCGTTAGGCTGGTTGGCACTAATCACAATTGTAGCCAAGCTTATGATGTAAGAAGTTTGGTTGGCAGGACTGTCTTGGGACGACAAACTTCCGTCACAACTATCAACAAAATGGCAGGAATTTAAAAATGTATTACCACTTCTAGAAGAAATATCTATCCCACCACGTTGTATCTAATTTAAGAACAACAATAAAACAGAGTTACATGGATTCTGCGACGCCTCAGAAAAGGCCGATGCTGCAGCTATATACCTTAAATCTTTAAATTCAGAAGGTATCACTAATGTAAGACTTTTCACATCAAAAACGAAAGTTGCTCCGATTAAAAATTTACTTTCACCACCTCGATTTGAGCTTTGTGGAGCGCTGCTTCTCGCTAAACTTATGCATCGAGTTATATAAGCAATGCAAATTCCGGAAATAACTTCGTTCATTTGGACTGATTCGATGATTACCTTATGTTGGATTCGAGGGCGTTCTCATAAATATAAAACTTTCATGGTCAATCGAATATCAGAAATTCAATCTTATTCTAATTCAGCTCAATGGCATCACGTTGGATTAATCGATAATCCAGCAGATTGTGCCTTAAGAGGTACCGGTCCAAATGAACTAAAGAACAATCATTTATGGTAGACGGGTCCAACTTGGCTACAACTTAGCCTAATTCAATTTGGAAACTAAATTACTTGTAACACTTGCAACATCAGCAATAGTTATTAACGAGAACAAAATAATTCGCGTTGTTGGCCTCTGCCGCCAATTTATAAATAAATGCTTAAGAAAACTGGATACCGGATCTTCAATTTTATAATCTGCCAAAGAACTAAATGAATCCTATGACGAGCTTATTAAAATAAATCAACTTGCAGAGTTCCAGAATGAAATCAGACAAATCAACAAAGATGGCTCAGTATCAACAAAAACAAACTTCCTTTCGCTTAACCCATTTCTTGATGAACTAAAAATGCTGCAAGTTGGAGGAAGAATACCTAATTGTAAGCTGAAGTATGACACCGAAAATATTGCCACAAAAAACATATATTAACAAAATTATTAATCAAAGGCGCGCATATAAAAATCTTGCACGGGGGAATTCAATTGACTCAGTTACATCTTAGAAACAAATATTGGATAATAAACGGTAGAAGTAACATACGCTCAGAAAGAATCACGTGAATCACGTGTCATCGATTCAATGCTTCAACGAAACAACAGGTGATGGCAAGCTTACCCAAAGAACGAGTCACGCCATCACGTCCGTTTATTAACACAGGAGTAGACTACGTTGGACCCATATCAGTAAAAGTTTCGAAAGGACGTGGAAATAAATCATTCAAGGGATATATAGCGCTATTTGTATGCTTTGCTACTAAAGCAGTGCACATAGGAATAGTCAGCGATTTAACTACTGCAGCCTTTATTGTGGCCTTTAAGATATTTATCTCTCGAAGAGGCTTATGTAAACGGATTTACAGCGATAATGGAACCAATTTTGTGGGAGCCAAAACACAGCTAACACGAGGCCTTGCAACAAGCTACCCCTGAACTTCAACGCATATTATCCGACATTGGAGTCGAATGGCATTTTATACGACGATGTTCTCCACATTTCGGAGGACTCTGGGAAGCAGCCGTTAAATCATTAAAATATCACCTAAAAAGGATTATTGGAACCATAACTTTTACTTATGAAGAATTATCAACAGTTGCAACTCAGATTGAATCTGATCTTAATTCACGGCCTCTCACAACAATATCATCTGCTCCAAATGCGTTAATACACACCCCTGGACACTTCTTAATACCAAAACCAATATCAATGTACAGCTGCTCTAAAGCTTATACAAAAAAGAGCTTGATATGCAATTTTATCATGAAGCTGGATGCTAAGATACGAGGATAATATTGTGAGTTAAATTTAGATTTGAATTTAACTTAGATTAATATTTTCAAAAACCGTAAAGAATATTTCTGACATATTATGGTAATAGATATTAAGAAACCGAAATGCCTTCACCAACTTTTCTACTTTACTTTCATTACCAGTTGTACCAATCTTAAGCTTAAAGCTTAAATTATTATTACACCCTGTTATATATATATATATATATATATATATATATATATATATATATATATATATCCATTTATGAACTTTAAAATAGTTAATTTTATTATTCTTTTGTTTAAAGCACACAAAACCATACCAAAAAGCTTAAGTTTTTTTTAGTTTTCTATATTGTAATGTTGTGCGAAACAGTTTTTACTAGGGGTGATGCGTGGTTTCTGTTGTCTGTTGGAATCATCACCCAACCCATTTTCTTTTTTCAAGTCTAAACATTCCTCAAAATCAAGGTAAAACTTAATTTTTCTAAACTCAGGCTGACAGCTATTATGGCTTTGTATAGTGACAAGGAAAATATAGAAAATGAAAATATCGATCAAACAAAAAGGAAAAACAAAATGGGTTTTTTTTTTTTTTCAAATATTTTACTGTCTAAACTAAAACGGAAGTTAATAAATTAGGATATATTTAAGTTAGATCTACTGTATATAATAACGAGACATTAAGTGTCGATGCGTACCCTCTAAACAAACTAACCCTGTAAACGGCATTTTTAAATTTTTTTGCTTTAAGGCATTTTTATTGATAATTTTTTCCATCAGATCATCCAAATTGCTTGTAAAAAGAATCTTTATAATATTTGAGTTGGGTTAATGGACACATGAACACAAATAATTGTCAGGTTGGCTAGTCGCATGCGTAAACATAGCTTACACATCCGATTATTAACTGCTTTAAAAAACATAATATCCTTTTTTACTTTGGGCACAAGAAGAAAACCACCATTAAGATTTCTGGGGTCACCTCCACTGTAAACAATGTATATCTTTGTGACACGTGATCTTCACTTTTTGGCCATTGAGTTTCTTGGGGAGAAAAATATTGTCAAGAAATTGATTTCTAATTCTATACACGCCAAGAAAATGGAAGAAAAATACAGTAAGAATTCCTCTCAAAATCGCGCAATTGTCATATCGTCCATTAGGCAATTAAAAAAACAGCTACTGCTCGATTATTACAGATTGAAACCCGCTTTGTAAAACAAACTGAATAAACTTAATCGAACATTTGGTGCAGTGATTAAAGCTGTCGGGAGGTACCGGGTTCGAAACTCAACGAGGAAAGGTTGAAAAAGTCGTTCGGTGATGATGATGAACACAACTATGACTTCCTGTTAGAGTGCAGAATCCATGGGTCGAACCATCGTTCATGTCAGTACAGGCTGGTTGAAGCAATGCATTGTGCAGATGCATTTAAAAGCAAACCTGCATTCGTGCGTTTAACTGGTCTGTCCACAGCTGACTTAGAAAATGTTCCGGCAGATACCAATTCATGAAAATAGAATCACCACATTATGTGGCGAAAATCAACAAACCTATAAGGGAATGCAAATTAACCACTTTGACCTATGGCTTATTAGCATAAACATACCTAACTGTAAGGACGTTACAGCAATTCGCAAGACATCAATCACTCACACAATTAATCAAAATTGCGATACATGATATCTATGTGGATGACCTTCTCTTTGGTTTGTGTTGGGAGGTACTGGGTTTGAATCCCAATAGGGGAGGGATGTAAAGAGATTTTCATTACTTGATTGCAATCGGTGATGAAAAAGAACACAACTTTGACCCCAGTTGGAGTTGGGAATCGATTTGACTGGCGATGGCGTAAAGTAGGACGATAAAAAATAAACAAGACGAGGCCTTATTCTCTCATCGAAAACCACGCACCTAACTAAGTAAAATTGGCTATCTGATAGTGGAAAACTCTTTGATTATCTAAAAAGAAATCAAACAGACATCCGCTTCTAGCAATACAATTACTAAGTCTAATACAATGGCAGCACATAAGCATCAAAGATAATCCTACTGATTGTGCCTCTAGAAGACTTGTTCTAACCGAACTAAAAGGTCATTCTTTATAGTCGTCCAAGCCACGAGAGTCCAACTAGAAACTCAAAACTGGCCGAAACAATTTTAGTTAAATATTGGGTTACCCGATAAGAAGTATCATTTTGAATAGCCTGCTATTTGGGCAACTGTCAATTTTGAAGCTGTTATCTTTTGACATTTGACAAGTAAAAACTTTACCATTACTAAACATGGCACGATACACACTTCAACAACGCATTAAAATTCACTACAAAAATGGTGAAAATTTTGCAGTTACGCAGTTCACAAAACTAAAGTACTTTTTGGTCGTCGTGAAGCACCTTCTCGGCCGGCTATAGTATACTGCTGGACAAATTTGAGCTTTTGGGACAAGTTAGTGATTTGAAGAATAGAAACCGTGTGCGTCGCTCAAGAACAAATGAGAATATTGCTGAAGTAGCCCGTAATGTTGAAGAAAACCCAGGTTTGTTGATTCCTCGTCGATTTTTGGAATTAGACATTCCACAAACGACATTACACCGTATCATGCATAAAGACTTAGGTCTTAAGGCTTTTAAAATTCAGGTAACACAAGAACTCATTGCGGTCGATCACCATAAACGTCGTATCTTCGTTGATTGGGTCCTTCAAATGCATCAAAATGATCCAGATTTTCATCGACAAATCATCTTCAGTGATGAAACCCATTATCACCTCGGAGGCTACGTTAATAAGCAGAATTGTTGCATTTGGGGCTAAGAAAATCCAAGAATGATTGTTGAAAAGCCTCTCTATCCTCAATGTGTCACTGTTTGGTGTGACTATTGGGCTGGCGGTGTGATTGGACCGTACTTTTTTGAAAATAAGGCTGGTGCAACTGTAACGGTGAATGGATTGCGTTACCGAGCTATGATTAATGATTTTTTATGGCCGGAATTGGAAGATATCGATGTAGATGACTTTTATTTTCAGAAAGACGGCGCTACTTGAAAAATTTCCTGATCGTGTTATTTCTCAAAGTGGTGATCACAATTAGCCGAGATCTTGTGATTTCGACACCTTTAGACTTTTTTATTTGAAGCCACGTGAAAGATAAGGTCTATGTTAATGCTTTACAATCGATTCAAGATATTAAAGATAGAATTCGTGAAGTTATCGAGGACATACCGCAAATGAGCGAATTGGTCATGGAAAATTTCATGAAAAGGAAATGGTGCTGCAAGCATAGCCGTGGTGGCCGTTTGGCTGATATCGTTTTCAAATGTTAATGGCATACTCTTTACAATGAAATACACATTTTGATTTCTCTTAAAAAATACTCGTTTTTTTAATATAAAATGAAACTTTTTATTGGGAAACCCTTTATCTGTAGTAATACCGAGTTGGGACTGGGGCAAGTGTTGTTAATTTGAGCAACTATAAAAATAAAATATTGCGGATCATGGGCAGACGCTTCAAGCAATGAGCTCAAGGTAACTCGGATGGAGTTATGAAAAAAATCCAACGATAAATGCGTCAAAAGGAAATCTGAATGATACACACACTTTGATTAGTTTCTAGAAACTGCAATATATTGTCAATTTACCATTTGTTTGATGAGCAAGGAATTTGCATTACAAACAGTAATGCACAAAGAAAGTTGCATTACAAACAGTAATTTGGATTTTAATGTAAGCCAAAAGATCAAACTTTTAATAATTGAAGTTCATATACGAACTCTTTATGAAGGGACCCAATTAGCTCTGTCTCTCTCTTATTTATGGAGAAGATAAAGGATTACAATTGGCAAACAAAGAACTTCTACAGATATCAATAAGTGCACAGTATATCGTTTAAGGGCTACCACTAAGCTACACCTAATTGCAAATGTGCCAAAAGAGTGTAAAGTGGAGTCATGACCATTAGTAAACACCAGAGTAGATTATTAAGGTCCCATACAAAACATTTCATTTCACTTAGAGACATAAGACACCTTATTTTTTCTGACAATTCGGAGCAAACTTTCTTCCAATATTAAATTAAAATCCATGTATTAAAAACAATGAGTCCAAAACTTTATTGACCATCGCCGCTTAGTGAGGTGGTAAACCACTTATCGCTAATGAAGCAAACTTTTGTTTATCTATCGTGTCCTTATTAGAGTCAAACAATCTTTCGATCATCCCAAACCAGTTTTCTGGGTTGGTTACCAACTCTAGTAGGTGCATATCAGTGGCTGAAATATTTGCTCCTCCATATTTTTTGGTTACATCATCATCTAACATGGTGTCTACTATTCAAGGTTGCATGTCACGTGCTTATGTAAACCACATGGTTTAAGTAGAGGCCATAAAAATAGACCTTGAATATAACGACGAAGATCATTTGCAGTTTGTCTGTTTCACAACAGGTGCAGTCAAATTGCAACTTTCTATTGCCTTCATTAAAATTTTATTTTATTAAATTTTAAACAACAACAAAACGAGAAGTTAATGCTAAACAAGTTCTAATATACCTTTTAACATTTTAATCTTTGGCGAACTATTTTTTTCTTTCTTGTGTCACAGTTATGCTTGCCACCCGTCCTCCTTTGTTGAGGACATTGTTCTTTTTGTAAGAAATTTCCTCCATCCTCCACGAGCACAAAAATGTACTCCACCAGAAAAATAAATACCATATTTTGTAGCGTGCGACCCTCTCTGCAATGTAAATATCAAAGAGAAGGACTGAAAAAGAACGACAGTTTATCCGGGAAATATTTATATTTCACCGTTTTAGATTTATTATCAAATTATTACCAGATAGCGGTGAGTCAAGAATGCTGCAGATTCAATACCCATAACCGCTTTTGTTACTGCTGAAAAACAGATTCCGATGTAAATTTTATAGAGCCGCAGAACAGAACTCAGATACGACTACAGTTTATGGGATTGACGGAATTCTTTAGAAAGTTCATAAAAAACTTTAATATTGTTCCACAATTTTGGAAGCGCGGTACCATGTTTATGTGCTAAATGAGTGAATCGCAAAACTTTAGCAATATTTTACCCTAATTTAGAACATGAAGTGGTTACCGATGCTTGATAGAAAGGGTAAGTTGGAATTTTGTTGCAAGTCTATCAGTATAAAAAAGACGATATGTAGCCTATATAAATAGAACGACCCCTCAATGTGAAGAAAAGTATCATTCATACGAATTGGAAGCCTTAGCCTTCGTCGTTTTACAAAGTTGTTCAATAAAAAAAAAATTTAATACCAATAATCTCAATCTGGTGGCTAAAATTTACAGATTACGATTTTTCATGGAATATCGGCCAGAAGTACATATGAAGCGTGTGGTGGTGCGGAGTCGAAATACAAACGGTACGGAAGAACTGATGCAACTCTGCCAGTTTAGATATTTATAAAATGACTGGGGAACACGATGAGCTTGATGGTATGCACCTATTGAACGAGGATCTTAGGGAAATATTTATTACGTTGAAACGACAACATCAAATTACAGATTAACGACAGATACTCCAATATTATTTGGCATTTATTTTATAAATGCCAACTTGTTTGTAAAACTTACGCAGGGCGCATAAATGTGTCATTATTAGAATGATCAGGTGGAGATTCGCCCAACTAAATCACGACTTTATGGGTATGTAGAATTTAGAAGGCAATAAAGATACTCCAGAAAATTTTTTAGCTTGGACTATTTCCTTATACCCTTATACATGTAAGTTGTTTCAAAGCTTTTGCGAAGACAATGGCATAAAGCATATGATAAACGCAACCACAACGCCGAGAGCGAATGACCAATTGAAAGAAGATATAACCGCACAATACTATCTATCCTAAGGGCTATATGCGAAGATATATGCGAGCTATATTCGCATATATACTATATGCGAAGAAGACAACAAATGGAATTTCAAAATTATTCAATTACAATGGTCATTAAACAACATACCAAATTCAACTACTGGAAATTTGCCACAATATTTTGTTTTGACCTAAAGCCCAATGAGTGTATTGAAAAATAAATTAGTATTCGCGCATTTGCAGACAAAAATCCAATTACTGAATTCAATGAACTGAAATAAATGGATGTTAAGAAAATAAATCAAGCTTCGGTTGAAGATGTTCGATAGTAATCACCGGAAACCAAGGAACTATAAAGAGGGTAGATTTTTCTAGAAAATTTATTTTTATGAAACGTTTTTAACGCCCTTTCGACGTTTTTAACGTCGGCAAAACTAGATTGAATTTTGAACTACTCGGAAATTGAATTTAAAGAAATTCTTCGGCACATATCGACGCGAAGGTTGTCTTTATTGCCTGCTATAGATAAAACTATTATTATTTGGCTAGCTTTATCAAGATATTTCATTAGTAAAGATTTTCCAAAATGGATACCTAGTGGATATTTTGGACTTACCAAACATATTTTGGAGTGTTTAAAGCAAAAGTTTAACTGTCCTCCTCTGACATTTTCCAAAGGTGGCAAGCCTAGTCACAGTGTACATATGCTATTATCAAATTATTGATTTTTTTTTTGTCATCTTTTAAGTTTTGATATTTGGAACAATATTTCTCTAACGTGTTCAAGCATGGAAAGTGTAATAAAGTGATTAACAAGCGAAATGAAGTTTCTTCGAGCATTGAATGCAAATCTTGCAAAAAGTTCTTTCATGGCAAGTATGTAGATTTGAATGATGAAATCGAGCTGTATTTTTTAAAAAGCGACGGTCAAAGTAAATGGACTTGTGATCTTGATCTAGCGTTTAGAAGGCAAAACTCTGCGTTTGATAATATATCAGTGGGCAGATTAAATAATTGCAACAGTGTAAATGATAACGTTAATTCTATCAGTCTGCCTCGTGATACTATCACCCTTGATGCAATTCTCGAAAAGATGGAATAGTTGGAACAGATAGTTAACTTTCGATTTGATACACTGAACATCTCGATTGATCAGTATAATGCGATTGTGAGTGAAAACTGTGCTCTCAAGGTGCGAACAACGAATCTTGAAAAGCAGGTAAACTTCGTCCAGGAAGTGCTGTTGGGTCATTCGATCGACCTTGTTGATGTGCCATTCATCAAAAATGAAATTATAGAGGAACTGCGTTAAAAATTGTTTATACTGGATTGCAAATCCCAATCAATAAATCGGATATTGTCAAGTGTTAAAGAGTAGCTCTAAGCCGTGACAATATGAAGTCGAGAATAGTATTGGAGCTAAAAACCGCCGAGTTAAAAAAATCTATTTTGGATAAATGCAAATTAACTAAAACAATTTCTACACAAATAATTCAACCATTATCATAACGATCGTTATGCTATTATTATTAAATTCAGACAATGTTTTTCGAAACCAAATAATAATGAAATGCAATCTAAATTAAGAATTGATTATTCCGCCTGAAATATTGCTTTGGCCAATGAAACATGGAACCTAGTTTTTGCAAGTACTGATCCGAACACTTCTTTCAACATATTTGTAACTATTTTAAAAACTCACATTGACGTACATTGCCATTCTTATACCTTATAAATTTAAATAAATTTTTGAACCCTTAGATGTCTTCAAAAATCAGAAAACTAATTGAACAAACTATACAAAAAATTTAAGAATAATCCAATAAATATTCCACTTAAAACAAGATATTATAAATTAAAAAAACTAGTTTATCGCATCCATATTCAAACTAGGAATGATTCGTACACGATTAAATTTAAAGCCAATATGAATAATCCAAAAAAAAAAATAAAATTGTATCTATCATTTCTGGTTTGAAAAACACTGATGCTAGTGGATTTGATGAAATATCTAATAGGACCGTTAAGCAAATTGCTTTAAATATTGTATCATCTTTGGAACATAATATCGTTAATCTTAGTTTTGGTAATGGAATTTTCCCCACCGTGAGATAAAAAGGCCAGTTATCTTACCTCTTTTTAAAAATGGTGATTCGACTAATATGTCTAATTTTCATCTGATTTCCTTATTATCAGTGTTCTCTAAAATTTTGGAAAAAATTATGAAGAAAAAAATTTTTGAATTTCTAAACAAAACTAATTTTCTAAGCAACTACCAATTCGGGTTTAAACTTAATTTAGGTACTGAAGAGGCGCTTCTGTGCTACTTCAACGATGTGTACGGTAACTTGAATGCAAATCGCAAAGTGTCTGTTTTATTTATTGATGTAACGAAAGCCTTCGATACAGTTAACTATGAAATGTTATTGGAAAAATTATTCATGGGTGGTTTCCGTAGTGTTCCATTGAATATACTAAAATCATTCCTATTACCCCATCCACAATATGTAGTGATTAACGGTGTGTTGAGTAATATTGAGTTTTCCATGTGTGGGGTATCTTAAGGATCAGTATTGGGTCTGATCTTATTTCTTATTTATATTAACTCACTATCCAAATACAAATTTACTGGAAAAGTTGTGGCGTTTGCCGACGATACTGCTTTATTTTATCACACTGAGAACTGGAACTAAACTTTATTGTATTTAAAAGAGGACTTATCAACTTTGTAAAAATTGTTCAGTATTCATAGTATGGGTTTGGGCAGTAAAACTCGATTCATACCTTTTCTAATGCAAAATCAAATTGATGGTACCCCGGATGTTATAACTACATTCATCTTACTGTGTACGTAATCGATGTGATGATCATTGTTTGTTAATTAAGAAAGTTGATATGTTCAAGTATTTGGGAGTATTTATTGATTCTAAATAGAACTTTGGAGCTCATAACTGGAAGAAAATTTTACATTCTACGAGAACTGTGTGCAAAAGCTTTGTTAAACTCGATTTATTTTGCCCTAATAAATTCTAGATTAGACTATGGTTTGGGTTTTTTGGGGTGGGGTGGTATACGAAACGCTAAAAAAATTAATTGTAGCTCAAAAATAGATAATACGTGATACGTACTGTACAGAAAACGATCTCGAGACCACACTTTTCATTTATTTGTCGAATGTTAAATTCTACCATTGAGATATTTATATTTTTATAAAGTACTTAAAGTGTTTTTACATTAGACGTGGCTATGAAAGTGCCAAGCAAATTAAAAGATATAATCTTCGTCTTAACAACCAGTCCACTATTTGATTTCACCAGAAAAGAATATTGCCGGAGATTCTTCATCTTTAAAGCTCCGAAGCTCTATAACATCTTACTTCTAATATCAAAGCAAGTTCTTCGAAGTTAGAATTTCGGATGAATTTAAAAAAATGGATGCTTTCTTTTGACAGTAATTTCCAAATTGAGTCGTTCTTGTAATATAATATAATATAATATAAAGCTGTAAGAGTACAGATAAAGTGTACAGCGATGCTCAGTTTTGAACTGATTAGGATTTTGTTTAATTTTATTGAAAGAATTTATCTCATTAGGCTCTAAGAAAATAAAAGAATTAAAATTGAATATCTGAAAATTTTAAAAAAATTCTGGAGCCTATTGTATTCCAATGTTTCATACGAGTATTAAAAAGAGCCCTGCATATTAGAGAAATTGGCAGAGATCCTTTAAAAAAAGAAGTGGTCACACCAAAGTCATCACTGGTATTACCAGTTTAGAAGCCTAAGATAAGCCTCTTTATAAAATGAACCGGCAGAACTTTGAAATTTACTCTTGCAAAAAGCTACAATTGGGCATTTTGTCAAATGTAAAAGTTCTGTAAACATAGACTACAGAAAAGCAGCTGCTGAAATAAGATATGGACAAATGTTTAGGAAACCATAGCTAAGAAATTGAATGCTTAAAGAAATAGTAGAGTTATTTTTAACAGTTATTAGTGAAGAACCAGTCAAATCTAGATCACGGTAAATTAAGCTAATTAGAAGCTTAATAAAATAAATGAATGTTAACAATTATTAATTAAAAATAAGGAATGCCGGGAAAACTTCAAACGATTACGGTTAAGTTATTAGCACACCATATATAAGAATTTTTTCAAAAAATCCAATGATACAAACTGACAGAGAGCACCTTTAGGTATTAACTAGACATAAGACAAAATGAAAAACTGTATTACCCGATAGCTGTAATCTACAAAGTTTGTGTAACCTAAAAAGTAGTCGAGCCTTTGATCGATTTGACAACCATAAACAATAAAATTTATAAATCTACCACTAATCACTTAGTCGAGTGTGTAATTAATGTCCGTAAAAATCAAATATGTATATAATATTAATCCGATGAAATTGATAACAAAACTTGACCATAATTAATCCGATTTAAAAGCTTACTTAAGCATAATACAACAACAATATATGTACATACATATATACATTACATTGGTAAACATTAAAAATGTTTTATTGTTGTTGTAAATAATTACAGCCATTTAACTACCCAAACTAACTAATTAATTTTCCTCTATTATAATGGTAAAGTATTAAAGTCAATTTTAAATTATTTATTAGTTCGACCCAAATATATCCTATATCCGTACTAAAAAACAATCCTTAACATGGGATACGTTTACATTTAGATATTTTATGGACATGAACAACAAAAAACGAAAAAGGAATCCTTAATCTATAAATTTTGATGGCTATAAAAATATACAAAGAAAATGTGGAAGGAATAGACTCTATGTATATATATGCGGCGAGAATAATCTATGCCATCATTATTTTATATAGATCGGGTCAAAGTATTTAGCACTTTAACAGACACTTAATAACAACAAAAACATCCATAAAAACGTTTGTTTGAACGAAGTACGAGGAACAAACTTTTACACTTTATAAATGTTCTATATACGTGTGTGTGTGCGTGTGGACGGAAAAGGATGTAATGATTGAATAGATTTTATACATAAAATTGGTACCGTACCGGAAGTTAAACTAAACAGGAAATATTATTTCTTATTATATTGAATATAAAAAGGTATTGTAGTCGATGTACAAGACAAGACAAGGTGACAGTATCAAGTACGTTCTCTTAATTAATGGAAAAAGGTGAGTGAAAATCATACATGTTTTGTAAAAAGGATAACCGATTATTATTGATTTTATATTCGGAGTGAGTTAATTATTTTGATACAATTAAGTTTACAACCTGTGGATGTGGACGCCTTGGTTACGGACTTCGCATATCTGGTAAAGCTCAAATAAAAGAAAATGATTTTTTAGAATTTCAACAAAGTCTCCACTGAAGGGAGCTTCCGTAAAAAATGTTGCATTGCAGAAGTGAATGTTAGGATTTATATCATTTTTATGTTTTGACATTAATGTTTTTGATACGAGTTGAGTGAATAAATAAAACCATAAAGTTCTATTCCTCAATTGAGTCCTCGAAATGTGTTTACAAATGCGTAAACTAAGAATCTACCTTAAAAATAATATTATAGCAGCCGGCACTCTTAAAATGCTGGAAATTCCAAAAGGAGAGAACCAGGTCTCTAAGCGTTCTCTCACCAAGGTTAGGAAAGAGACCACATGCACCGTTAATGCAAGGCTTTCCAAACCAACATATAATGCTAAAAGAAAAGCATGGAAAGCCCCTTAAAAAGTTAGAAATAATTCATTTCGTGGATAGGACGGATAAGAACAGAGTCACACTGGAGTGGGCTACTAAAACGACAGTAGCCCACTGGGCTACTCAAACAAAGTGCATCTGGGAGCCTCATGTTCAAAATACAGAGAGTTTTAGAAGAACCTCCACAGCCCGCTAAAAAGACAAAGTTGCAGGTAACTGCAACTAGGCGTTTTAGCGAGGCTCTTAAAGAAAGAGGCTCTTGTTGTAGCGGTTGTTGGTAGATCACAAAAGGATGATAGCATCACTTCCGCTTATTGGAGAAAGGTAGAAAAGGCTCTTGTCTCTTCCTTCCTGAAAATAATGCAGATACCCCTGGAGCTTGTTATATGTATTATAAAATTATATTTGTTATATAATTTTATGTTTATATGTAATAGTAATAAGTGATGAAACAGAGATGTCATTGTTGTCATATTAAAGAATAAATTGTATAACAAGAATAGAAATAAAAGAATGACAATGATAGAGATTTGTTGGTGATAGCCATAAAGTAGACATGTTGTTTTAATCCATTAAAAATAAATAAAAACCAAAGATATCTAAATAAATAACATAGTGTCAGAAGTGGGATGTCAATATAAGAAGTAGTTTTGTCAATATTTATAAAAAAATCGTTTTTAAAAGTTAAAATAAAAAAATAAAATTTAATCGTCGAGAAAAAATGTCGCATTTTGGAAATTTGGCTCCATTAAAATGTGGATCGGACTGGACCATATAGTTACAGAAATTCAATTTATTTGTAAAAGCAAATGAATATCAAACTTTTGCAGATAAACGAAAAAATGCGTTAATGGTCCAATTTATAGGAGACAAAAGTTTCGAAACGTTTAACTCGTTTAACATAGACGAAGAAAAAATTACACACGTGGAGTTGATAGAAGAATTTACAAAATTCTTCGTACCAAAGCAAAATACAACCATAAAGCGGCAAGATCTATTCGGGAGGAAACAACAACCAAATGATGAAATAGAAGAATTCCTAACATCGATAAAAAATTTAGCAATTCAATGTGATTTGGGCGGAAAAAACGAACTTATTAAAGTTCGTGGGGTTAAATGGGAAACACAAAGACGTAAAGAAACAACTACTTAGTCGAGACAATATTACGTTGGAGGACTTGTTAAATAAGGAGGTGGATTACAAACCAGCAACTGACGAGCAAAGAATTTTGAAGATAACAAGAGGTTATTTCAATCAGTCAGGTATAAGAAATAGTTTTAAGTCTACTAATAATTATCAAAAACAAAATTGGAAAACTAACCAAACAAATTCATAACTTTGTATGTGCAGCTAAAGAATTACACGAGCGCGTATTGTAAAAAAGTCGGGTATTTTGCAAAATATGGTTTTAAAAATATAAAGAAAATTAAGTACATAGAAACTGGTCAAAATTCTAATAACGATTTTGAAAATTATAATGTTGAAAATTTGTTTGTGGGTATTTTAAATACACCCGTTAATGAGAACTGTTGTTTTATAAACCTAATTATCAATAATAAAGAAGTTCAAGTACAAATTGACACAGGTGCTTAAGTGAACATAGTATCTCTTCTTAAATTAAAAGAATTAAATTTGTCAGGAAACATACTTAAAAATTAAACTGTCAACATTTACAAATGATAATATTGAGGTAATAGGAGAGTGGCCTTTAAATTGTTTCGGGCAAAATCGTGAGAGTCTAATTAAATTTATTGTGGTCAGTACAAAGTTTGCATTTGGGGGTCTTGGTACTTTAACCCGTAAAAGCCAGCATTGTTATTGACTAAACAGTGCAACCAGTAATTGAGCCGCCTCCAAGAACCATTGAAACTTGGATCGGAGTTGATTTGTAAAAATAAAGTGATAATAACGGTTTCAGGACCAACTAAGTAGGTAAATTTTATAGTTCTAGTTTGCAAACCAAATAATAAAATTAGAGTCTGTCTAGACCCAAGAAATTTGAATAAGGCTATTCTTCGATCTCATTATTCAATACCAGACATCGATATTATACGTTGGGTGCTCAAATTTGTTCAACATTAGAGGCATTTTCTGGATTTTGGATGGTCCCATTAGATGAAAAAAGTTCCCATCTTTGTACTTTTAACACTCCATATGGGCAATTTAGATTTTTAAAACTCCTGTTTGGAATTTGCTTAGCACCTGAGATATTTCATAGAATAGTGTGTGAAATGTTTGGAGATTTTTCTGGTACTATAATTTATATAGACGATATATTAGTTTTCGGTAAAACTGAGACAGAACATTATGAAAATTTAGAAAGAGTTTTTCAAAAAGCCAAGTCAGTATGTTTAAAGTTTAATAGAATGAAATGTAAATTTGGTAGATCTTAGATTTTGTATGTTGGACATAAATTCAATAATTAAGACATGTCAGCTGGTCTATCAAAGATCGAAGCTATTCTTAAGATCCCAACTCCAAAGGACGAAAAAGACTTACTAAAAATGTTGGGCATGGTGAATTATTTAGGTACATTTATTAACAATTTGTCAGATAAAACCAAAGATTTACGTCAATTGTTAACTAAAAATAGTGATTTTGTGTGGGATGAAAACTATGAACAGTCATTTAATACATTAAAACAAGCAATCGCTGCAGTACCAACGTTGAGCTATTTCGATTCTAATAAAACAATAGTGTTGTCAGTGGATGCTTCTCATTTCGCTCTTTGAGCAGTAAAACTCCAGGATGGTAAACCTCTTAGTTTCTCATCAAGGTCTCTGACAAAGACGCAACCACAATATAACAACAAATAAACGCAGGGAAAGTCATTAATAATTTCAGACACACTATCGAGACTACCATTGGTGAACTCAGAAGATGGTGAGTTAGATGAAGATTTGCGATTATGCATTAATATGGTAAATTATTTGTCATTGTCTGATATTCAATTGATAAAACTAAAAGATGCAACCGCACAGGATAATACCTTACAACTACTAGTTAAATATTGTACTAATAAATGGCCAGAATCGAAAAATCATGTACCTGAAACCATACTATAGTGTAAGAGACCAAATTTGCATATTAGATAGTTTAGTTCTAAAGGATCAAAATATTGTAATACCGCATAGTCTTCGTAGTGAAATGCTTTCAAAAATCCATGAGAGTCACCTTGAAATAGAAACATGTTTACGTTTGGCTAGAGATCTGATATATTGACCAAATATGTCAAGTGGGAATTGATTTTTTCTCATTTCCCAAAAATTCATTTTAAAATCGCATTTTCATCTTAAATATCGAATTTCATCAAAATCGGTTTAGAACTCACCAAGTTCCTTCCTAATTGGCCATATTCCAGAACTTTCCTAAAAAATCATTTTAAGTTTAGATCACATGTCGAAATATCCTGTTTTGAAATATCCAGTTTTGTACTATATCTCGTTTTGTACCTTATCTCGTATTAAATTATCCAATTTTGAAATATCCAGTTTTGTACCATATCTCGTTTTGTACCTTATCTCGTTTCAAAATATCCAGTTTTGAATTATCCTGTTTCGTCAAATCTAGTTATAAAATATCCAGTTTCGAACGGTACCCCCTTTGTATAGAGCAAGTAATGGATTCCAGCTGAGCTAATCGATCCAAAGACGATCATGGAGCTGATTAGGATGGGTAATCCTGAGTTGCCGACAAACAACTAACCAAGATGAAGGAGGCTAAAAATGACTTTAGGTCGGTTATAATCATAATCAACAACGAATCACTGGCATTGCTGGTGCTAAGACTGAATGTTTATAAGAAGGACAGAGCTGCTAAGTCAGGGGCTTCTACGTGTTAAGGTATCGGTTTTTTTTAATTTGAGAAGTATTACGAAAAATCACAAAACCTGGTTACCTCGTATACATAGTTAAGCACCATTGAGTTCATATGGCGAATTTTCCAAGTTTTTTTTACCGTTTTTATTCAGCAATTGTTTTTGTTCGATATTGTGTTATGTGTGAATTGTTTCACAAATTTATTTACAATTTACCAATTTCTGTTTGTTTGTGTCGTTCATTGTATTGTTTTGTTGTGTTTGCTAAATACAAAAAAAAAAATTTATTGGATTTTCCAATTTGTTGGTATTTACGTTTTGGTTGGAACGGAAAAATAAAATGTGCTGTTAAAAAAATAAAAAATTTGTTAATCCACAATGCACAAAAATGAAAAATGTAATTTTTGCTTGTCGTTGTTGTGCTTTTTTTTTTTTTTGAAATTTCGAGGATTTCGATTTTTATCTGTTCGCGATTGGTTTTTGGGGGTTTTTCATTACGTGATTTCCCTTTTAGTTGCCACCAGCGTCACTATGAATATTTTAATGGTTTGATAACAGCAACAACAACTATACACCAAAAAAATAAATTGATTGTGTTTGTTCGTAGAACTATTTTACCAAATTGATGGTTGATGATGGTGATTTTATTGTTGGTTTTGTATAGTATATATACCAAATCGTTTTATGCTTTTAACGTTTATGAGAGGGTGTACACACATGGCACATTTGTTTCCTCGAATCAAGGAAATTAACGTATTGAGATCGTTTAAAAACGTTAAAAAAAACATAAAAATCCAAATCCGACAAAAACACTTAAAAACTTTTATAAAAGCTCGCCAATGAGATACCGAGAAGAAATTAAATCAATTTAAAAAATTTTTTTATTGTTCGTATACGTATGTACGTTGGAAATGAATTCAATGTAGTGGAAATGAATCAATCATTTTCAATTTACTGCCTTGTCATCAATCAAAAGTTTAGTTATTTTAAATGTTTTTGCTTTACACGTATACATGTATGTGTGTTATGAACATAACATGATTTGTTTTAGGAAATATTCAAATCAATACACGTTGATAGGAATAAAATAATGGGAATAAACACTTTGGTAAATTTGGCGTGACAAAGAGGAAGAAACTTTTCCATTTTTGGTTTTAAATTACTACCAAGAACGTCGAATAGTATTTTCTTTTCAATCTACTTTAAAATGCATTATGAACAATTTTAAACTTATTTACCTTTCACTCACTACAATAAATATTATTATAGTTTTCAAATTGCGAAACTAATTTAAATGTCATATTTAATAATATACAGTAGTACAGGGTGATTCATTAAAAATAGGAAAATATGTTTTTTTGTCAAAAGCTTCATTCATAATAATTTAAAACTGATAAAATTTAAAAAAATGTATGATCCGTCCGCCAACGGCCATTTACATTTACTACACCAATTTGGTAAAACGAAATTATTTCTACTTATAATAACGCAAATAAGAGAGATAATTATTAATAAGTTTTTAGACGATAAAACCGCATGGGGCATATTCAAATGTATGAAAAATATTGGTGTGAAGATTTTATAATTATATAACATCCATATAGAAATTTCTAATTTTAACTATATAAAAGCCATAAGCTTTTCAAATGGTTTTGTACTTTTATAGTCCTATTATAGACCTATCAAAAAACCAAATTAGAGTTTTTGCTCAATATCTAAAATCTTAAGATATTGTTTTTCTTAAGAAAATTCTTAAATATCTGTATAGAAATTTCTAATTCTAACTATGTAAAAGCCATTAGCTTTTCAAACGGTTTTGTTTTTTTGTAGTCCTATTATAGACGTATCAAAAAACTGTAGTAGAATTTTTGCTCAAAATCCAAAATCTTAAAATATTGACTTTCTTAAAAAAATTCTTAAATATCTGTATAGAAATTTCTAATTCTAACTGTGTAAAAGCCATTAGCTTTTTAAACGGTTTTATTCTTTTGTAGTCCTATTATAGACCTATCAAAAAACAGTAAAAGAGTTTTTGCTCAATATCCAAAATCTTAAGATATTAACTTTCTTAAGAAAATTCTTAAATATCTGTATAGCAATTTCTAATTCTAACTATGTAAAAGCCATTAGCTTTTTAAACGGTTTTATTCTTTTGTAGTCCTATTATAGACATATCAAACAACTGTAAAAGAGTTTTTGCTCAATATTCAAAATCTTAAGATATTAACTTTCTTAAGAAAATCCTCAAATATCTGTATATAAATTTTTAATTCTAACTATGTAAAAGCCATTAGCTTTTCAAACGGGTTTGCACTTTTGTAGTCCTATTATAGACATATCAAAAAACCGTAGTAGAGTTTTTGCTCAATATCCAAAATCTTAAAATATTGACTTTCTTAAGAAAATCCTCAATTATCTGTATAGAAATTTCTAATCCTAACTTTGTAAAAGCCATTAGCTTTTCAAACGGTTTTTCATTTTTGTAGTCCTATTATAGACCTATCAAAAAACGGTATTGGAGTTTTTGCTCAATACCCAAAATCTTAAGATATCGACTTTCTTAAGAAAATTTCCAAATATCTGTCTAGAAATTTCTAATTCTTACTATGTAAAAGCCAAATCTTTTCGAACGGTTTTGCACTTATGTAATCCTATTATAGGCACTTTTGTAGGCATATCAAAAAACTGTAAAAGAGTTTTTGCTCAATATTCAAAATCTTAAGATATTGACTTTTTTAAGAAAATCCTCAAATATCTGTATAGAAATTTCTAATCCTAACTATGTAAAAGCCATTAGCTTTTCAAACGGTTTTGAACCTTTGTAGTCCTATTATAGACATATCAAAAAACCGTAGTAGAGGTTTTGGCTCAATATCCAATGTCTTAAGATATTGACTTTCTTAAGAAAATCCTCAATTATCTGTATAGAAATTTCTAATTCTAACTTTGTAAAAGCCAATAGCTTTTCAAACGGTTCTGCATTTTTGTAGTCCTATTAAAGAACTATCAAAAAACGATAGTGGAGTTTTTGCTCAATATCCAAAATCTTAAGATATCGACTTTCTTAAGAAAATTTCCAAATATCTGTCTAGAAATTTCTTATTCTAACTATGTAAAAGCCATTACCTTTTAAAATGATCTGGCGGTTTTGTAGTCCTATTATAAACCTATCAAAAAACAATAGTAGTGTTCTTGCTCAATATCCAAAATCTCAAGATATTGACTTTCTTAAGAAAATCCCCAAATATCTGTATAGACATTTCTAATTCTAACTATGTAAAAGCCATTAGCTTTTTAAATGGTTTGGCGCTTTTGTAGTCCTATTATAGACCTATCAAGAAACCATAGTGGGGTTTTTGCTCAATATCGAATATTTTAATATAATTTTTAAAAATCTTGTGATACTTTAATTTACTTTGCCACCATAATAAACGATATATTTGTTTAACTTAAAAACTAATAATGAATAATTAAAAATATGTTTTGGTTCAACTTTGGCAAAACTTAATTCATATTTTTTAATTCTGAATATTATTATGTGTGCCTAAATGTTGACTGACTTACTATTTTACACTAAGTTTACACTAACACATTCACAAATATTTAGGTTTAGTATAAACTTCATAAATATGGCTTGTGAAGTTTGTTCTAAATTAGAACTTTATTTTTTTTTTAGTTAATTCTAATTTAGTTCTAACTTCACACGCACAATATATAACATAATTATACAAATTTTGTTAGTTTTTGCCCGAAAATTACTTATTACACTGAAAATATTAATTAATTAATTCATAATATAATAATATAATTTTTAAAACCGCAGGCTGTAATAAATTGAATTAGTGTTTGCCTGATATTTACAATTAATTAATTTATTACATGTATAAAAATATGAAATTATAAAAATTATAAAATAATATATATTTTATTAAACATTACCAACCAATTTAATTAACCGCTTTACGACAAATACATCACATAATCGCGAAAAATCTAATTTATATACACTTTAATTGACACAAAGCTTTAACATTTATACAAATTAAATTTTTAAAAATTTTAAAATTTCAATTTATATACACTTTATTTGACACAAAACTTTAAATTTATGTAAATTCGATTTTAAAAAGATTGATTAAATATTATCAATCAATTGAATGGCTTTACGACAAATACGTCATATAATCGAAATTTAATTTATATACACTTTATTTAACACTGTTCCAGATCATAGTTAAGGAATTGAAATTTGCATTATATAATTTTATATACTATTGTTGTACACATTTATATCCGTTGAAAGTCGATAATTATTGTTTGTGTGATCAGTTAAAAGCGAACTGTATTACCGATTATATATACTGCCATCTACAATTAATGTAGATTATTACAATTTAAGTAGCTTAATTATTTGTTCACCATTTTGTAAATTTAGTATTGCTATAGATCATGACTTGACTTAAATTGTCTTCTAGTGCACTTTGATGTCAACAATCGAGCGGCACGATAAAATAAACGGTTCTAACGTGTTGAAGAGTTACAAATTGTTTTAGTCATCTATATTTTAATATATAGATATATTTTAATATATTAATTTTCTGTATCTCACACTGTATTGAAACTGTATTTACTGATGAATGTGAACGAACTCAAGAATGAGGCATTACAATGGTAAAATAATTCAAAATTGGTATTGGTGATATTGGTATAGGCATAAAGTACAGTGGCAAAGCCGGTTATTTGTAACAGGCTTCCGATGATAATCCACTTTTAGTTTATATCTATGAGGAGTGGCTCGTTTTATTCATTTTCTGAGCAGCCTTTGTTTTTGACAGAGTGTTTTTATGGTTATTGTGAATGGTGCAAACCAGTTCATGGGATCGAATATCCATGAAGTTTTAGAGAGCATTCCACTTTTGGTTAACTTTGTAGTGGCTTACAAGGAAACCTCAAAAGAGAAACTAACGATTTTAGGATAAGACTTAAGTACTAAAATCAACATGTTTGCTTCAGAACTTTCTCTTAATGAGACTTCTAAGTCCTCCTGTGAAACAGTTTTTGGAAAAAGACATTAATTTGGTTTGTAAAGAAATTGCCTCTTCGACAGATGTATCTGATGATGCGAGTTGAATAATATGTTGAGGGTTTGGATTTTTTTGAATTGATGCAATACCATAAGTGTTGATTAGAAGGCGGTAGTGGTTTATTGGTTAAGATAATTATTTTCGGATCCTGATTAATATTAAAATGAGGCCCATTTAAGGAAATACCAATGGTTGTTTTAGTTGATGCGTCAAATATAGCACGAATCTTGTAGTTGTACTGGTTTCCTTCCGTTACTTGCGATAACCCTTGCAGTCATATGTAAACGTAACCGCCATAGTGCCTGGGTAAGTCAATCACCTTTCTGTTTCTATGATGTTTGGGTAGCACTTGAATAAACCGAATATATATGGAAACATTTCACATGCCTAAAATGCACCTATTTGCAGTCCATTTCTTCAAACTATACATAACTATGTAAAATGCCTTGAACTCTTAAAAATATTCACCCTGTATGATATATGATAGTTAATACGAGATTCTAATTATTCATCATTAAATAAACATTGCTATTAAATTGTTGGTATAATTACAACTCCCAATAAACAGAGTGTGCAAAAAACTACGAGCTATAAACTCTAACTGTAAGATTAAACGATTTTATATTTACAAATCTACAAATTTTGTTAATTGTTAAAACATTTAAAATAGTTTGACGTTTTATGATCCCTATTAACGTTTTAGGGCCGATATATGCCAATGCCTCGGTAGCAATTGCGCGGGCTGTATATACAAAAGCGGAATTTGTTTTGATTTTTTCTAATTTAGTATATATGTATATATATATGTGTGTATAATATCATGAGTGTGGGGGTTTTGTTTAGGAGAACAAAAACTACAATTTTAATAGTTTTTGGTTATGGAAAACCACAGCATAAAATATTTAACTAGAAAAAATTCAGTATCTATTTTGAATCGAAAGCATTGATTGCATCAAATCCAGCAATAACAATCAAATAAATTTATACCAACAACAAAATTATAATTGGAAGACTCATTTTTAGTTTTTATTCTAGACTCGATGAAAATTGAAAATGGAAAATAGCCTGCGTGTTTTTTTATGAAAAGTATAATTATGGTTTTATTTATTTACAATTTCTTTTTTGTTTTTATTTTAAATGTCTTAATTTTCTTGTTATCTAGTAAATCGAGTAAATATATATATATATATATATATATATATATATATATATATATATATATATATATATATATATATATATATATATATATATATACATATATACATATATATATATATATATATATATATATATATATATATATATATATATATATATATATACATATATATATATATATATATATATATATATATATATATATATATATATATATTTTTTTTTTTGTATATATATATATATATATATATATATATATATATATATATATATATATATATTATATTTATATTATATATATATATATATATATATATATATATATATATATATATATATATATATATATATATATATATATATATATATATATATGGGTCATTCCATTATATTTCGAACGGGCTCCGAAATTCATCTTTTCGATTTTTTTTTTTTTGTGTTTTCCTTTTCCTCAGTACAAAAAAAATGCCCATACAATTTTCTTTTTTTTTCTACCTTCGGTTCTCCCGTTATTTGATATCTAAGTTTTGACAGGTTTCGAATTATGATTTTTGGCTCACATATAAAGTACTGTATTTTCAGTTCTAACTACAATATTTTTAAAAGTTGTAATATTTTAGAAATGGGTAATTTCAGTCTAAATGAATACGTAAATAAATTTTATAAAGTACTGTTATCTTAGGTGTTCTAATCAAATAGACTTTCGTTTATACTTTTGCCGCTAGAGTTCAGAGCTACCATAATTTAAATATACCCATACATGATTTGATATATAATACTTTATCCTTTCATAAAAAGGTAAAATTGTGTTTTAAATCACCCTAGTTTAGCAACCAGAAGGCTTCAAAGTTGAAAAATTGTGTTTTTCATTAAAAAAAATGCTCTATTGATTGTGAAAAATGAGTCGATATTTACAATTAATGTAATTTTACAATTGATTTTTATAGGTAATAAATCAACAATTGAAAATAGTGAAAGACGTGAATTCTGTTAGCTTCAGTATGACCATTAGATGGCTGCAAAATTGAAATTTATAGATTTTATAAATTTGTTCGTAGTAAAATAGCTATATGATTTATCAAGCACATGTAATACAGTTATGACTCATGAATTACCTGTTTTATTACTTTCTTATCTGATTATTGTTTTATTACCTTGTTTTGTTTATTGGTAGCATGCAACAAAAACATTACCTGCCGTCGTATAAATAGACGTACAAACATCTAGGATCTCTAGTTATTACTTAAAAGCGCAATATAAAGTATCACCAAGTATAAATAGTATCACCGCAAGAAAATCTACAACCAGTGTATCAATATATTTTCTCTGAAACATATGTGTACAATTGGGTGGATCAACTGTTAGAAAACACAGGCTGTCAGAGTCAGGTTATTGCCATAAGCGACTGGAAAAAATTTTAAAGCTCATATATATATATGAATATTTTTATTCAAATATACGAAAATCGCGTATTCCTGCTATCTTTGATACCTGAGCACTGGCCATGGATATGTTCCAGGCAACAGGACACATTGTATAATCAGAATTTAATTAATGAGACAGGATATGGCTACTTTCCTAGGTCAAGAAAAACGAGGTCGGGAATTTTTCCAGAAACATTTACCTTAGTTGAGGAATTCTACAGAAGTATGGATATCAGCAGACAGCTTCCTGGAAAAAATGATTACATAAGTGTTCCTGATACTAATGGGGAGTAATTATTTTAATTTATCTGAGGCATTTCAAAATTTTCTGGAAAAAAATCCAACTAAGAACGTCGTCTTCTCTAAATTTGCGGAGCTTCGACCAAAATAATGTATATTAGCTGGACAGACCGGAACTCATAATGAAGGTGTGTGTATTATTTATCAGAATAACAATTTGTTATGTCCAGTTGTAACAAAAATGTTACGATGTGATCCTGTTATTAAGAATAAAAGAGAACTGTTAAAAAAGTATCCTGTGTAAATTTGGTGTGAGACTGTTTTGAATATAAATGTGAAGAATATAATGTGCTTGTGTATAATTTTCTGAAAGAAATTAAAGCCGCCGCAGAAGCCCAAGAGCTGGATGATGAACCATACAGCTATTGGAAGCCTGATGAGAAGACGTATAAATTGGAAAAAATAACATCTTCAATTGATGAAACTGTCGAAATTTTATCAAACTCAAAGTTTGTGTCTAGCAGCATTGCATAAACGCGATTATATCGTTCAACAACAATCTAATTACCTAAATCACGTAAAAAATAAGCTGCAAGTTGGCGAATATGTTGTGATTTTAAGTTATAGGTTTATAACACAAAATGAAATACAAGCAGCGCATTATTATAAACGGCAAGCAACTTTATTTCCAATCGTAGCGTACTACAAATCATCAACAGATGAAATGAGCATACTTTCCTATGCAGTAGTATCAGAAGAGCAAACATATGATGCAGTAGCTGTATATGGATTTCAAACTAAATTTATAAATTTTCTCAAAGTACATGAGTCGGAGTATCCAGCTCCAAAAAAAAATTATTATGTTTCGGATGGAACTGTATCGCAGTTTAAAAACAAGAACAACTTTGCCAATATCAACTTCCATTAACATGATTTTACCATCGACTGCGAATGGAACTTCTTCGCCACAAGCCACGGAAAGGGACCATCAAATGGTGTCGGAGGTACCATTAAGAGAATTTCTAGAACGGCTTCCTTGAGAAGTATTGACGAGAGCCTTTTTAATACTGCAGAAGGATTTTTTAAATAGTGTACAGATAAAAGCAACATACAATTTATTAATTTCGGTTATGTAAGCAAACTAGAATATGCAGAAACCAAAACTAAAATAAAAATTTTCAAATGTTAACACAGTGAAGAATGCTTGTCAAACTCATCAAGTAATGCTGAACTCTGACACAAATTTTATTAAAACTAAAATGTTCCGAATTCTACTATTATAACTATATTAAAAAATAAAAATTATTGTAAAAATAGCATTTATTATTTTACTTTTAGTAAGGAGAAATTTAAAAAAAAAAAATAAAAAATTTGTTTCATTTTAAACTACATCTACTGGTCGATCTATGTATGCCATGTATAGTTTTACTTTTATGCTTATTTAAGCATTGGGTTATTGTGTTAAGAAATAGGTGATGTAAAAAACATTTATTCTAATTTTTGTTGATATTAAGTCACTTTTAGTTCGAGAAAACTGAAAAAAATACTATTTTTTCACCTTTGAAGCCCTCTATAGGTTCTTTTTAAACGTGATTTTAGGCTTGTTTGAAAGGCGGGATTATTTTCTTTTGAATCCCGTATTAGGATTTTTATGATTTTTGTAGCTACCCCCTCTAGCGGATAAATTTAAAACCCACATATATCTCATTATAACATCTAAAATAACTGTACAATATCAAAAAAAAATTACACATCAATTTAGCATGAATTTAGCAAGACCTTTCCAAAATGGTACAGCTTACGAATATATGTTTTATAGAACAGAAACTAGCGTATTTTATATATGAGTACAATATTGTAAGTGTGAAAAATGCTAAAACTGGCATGTCCAATAACAGGAGACTCGGAGGTAAAAAAAAAATAAAGAAACACGAGTCCCATTATTTTGAATGGGGAATACAAAACAAATAAAAAAATCGAAATCTAAGAGATGAATTTCGAAAAATGCTAAAAATCGTCTGTTTTATAATGGAATGATCCATATATGAATATATGTATATATACAGCAATTCCATGCGAAACCGATCACGAGTTGTCCTGACCCCTTTAGATTTTGATGAAACTTTTCAAAAATGTTCTCTATGTTTAAAAAACATTAAAAAAGATTTTTTTTTCGGCACTGTACTTTTTGACAGTGGCGTACGGTGTTTTACGTTTTTCTTGGTTTTTCTTAAAAATGCTAATTTTTAAAGTCCTATTTCTCAAAAACCACTTAACCGATTTGAATGTTTTATATCGCAAATAAAAGGGAATGAATGAGTACCTGCTATTTGTGTTACTGAACTTTATCTATCCTTTAATTATTTTTCTATTACATTAAAATCTTTATTAGTAAAAAATAAATAGTTTACCTTTGATTCTTTTTCCACAGCCCATGAATAGAGAGTTCAAGTGGCGTAGTTATTTGGTTTTTAAATGGTTTTTGTAAACTCGCTCTAGCAGCATTATTCTTGGGAACTCCACTTAATGCATCACAAGGTCCTTTTCCGTCGCAAGTTGCAAAAAAATGCCATTCTAATTCCATATCGAAATCCTCCTTGAAATTACATAGATTGTAGAAATTCATTTTGTTTTGTACTGAGCCCCAGACCCATCGGAAATCATATACTTTTCATTTGTTGTTGTAGACATTCCATATTTTTCACGTAATTGTTGAATCATTTCAATACTATCGCCGGGTATGTTATTATCGGCACGCCTGGAACTGCACAGAAGCATACATATTTCTCAGAAATTTTCGCTTATTTACTTCGCTTTAGTTTCTTATTTCTTCTTAGGTAGAAATTTGAAAATTAAAAATAAAAGCTCAGTAAAACAAATAGCAGGTACTCATAAATATCATAGAAAATTTTCATTTTGCTAAAAGCAAAAACTTTTGATATTAAATATAAAAGATTATATTAACAACCAATTTAGGGTTTTATTGCATTACCAAAAGTGTAAGTTACAATTCAAGAAAAATTATCAAAGAAAAAGTTTGATAGTTTTTTGGTTTAAAATATTCAGATCCTGAAATATTCAAAAACTCATATTTTAAAAATGAAAGATAGGACTACTTTTTTTATTCTTTTATTTGTTTGATAAATGAATAAGCTTTTTTAAAAAAAAATTAAAAAATTGATAACTCGTTGGGGTCGAAAATAACGAGAAATGACATTTTCCAAAAAAACACAATTTTTCTTTAATAAATATTTTTTTTAAAATTGTAACTGTACCGCTATTTATAAGATCCATTCTTTCCCTTTCATTTGCGATATATAAAACATTAAAATCGGTTAAGTGGTTTTTGAGAAAAGTTTTTGGTATTTTAAAGCAATATTTGGCTGTTTTGTTAGTTTAAAAATTTTTTTAAATGTTATCTAAAAACAAATTTGAAATAGCTCTGGGAATAATTTTTTTGGTTACATTATTTTAAATGTCAGTCTTTCTAAACAATTTTGAATTTATGTTCCAAAGACACTTATTACTTCTAAATAATTGAATTAATTTTATAGATTCGTTTTTCTGGCCCATGTTTTAAATTTTGACAACCAACTAGTACACTTTCAGAGATATAGAATAAAAGCGATGCCACATATAAAAAGTCAATTTAATAAAAACGTTTATTCTATTTCTTAATAAATGATATTTTTAATAAAAATTAATGACAAATAATGTAAAATAACTTAAACCAATAAGTAATATCTAAATTTTTGATTGATTGATTGATTGAGTTAAAATGTACGACCAAGCATTAAGCAGGATCTCTCGGAAATATGGCCATTAACTTAAAGTATAAAGCAGGATATTAGTTAAATTATTGAGATCGACCCGGTTACAGACACCATGGCGGCCAATAGTTAGTAAATTTTTGTTGGGGTAGGGAAAGGAAAGGTATGTCAGTAATGACAGAACATATCTAGTTTCCCAGTAGCCAATAATCGAACTACTGTTAGCATAAGACACTCACAATTTTACTGAACTGTTCTGCATTCGGGCATCTCTTGTCAGCAATTCCAGTGTGCCACCATTCATCTGTTTTCTGCAAAAATTCCCTGAAAACATCATCTACTAATAAACTAATTGCTCTTAGCTGTAGGCTATAATAAAATGAATATTTATTATATTCAATTATATATTTAATCCTCTTTACTACAAGCGGTATTCATTGTATACTAATGTTATTTAATCATATACACATGAGAATGTATTGTAAGTAAAAAACTTGTAGATATATGATCTAGAATATAGTGTAAAATAAAATAAACATTTCCATACTATAAAACAAAAGAGAGTAAAAATTGTAAAAAAAAATTTAAAAGGCAAAATTGATGTTAACTCTTTCCTATACAAAACACAAATAACAAAAAAAAAGACGAAATAGTTCTCAATTATTCATACACATTAAATAGTGTGCGTAACTTTGAGATAAAAATGTTAAATAGTGGTAATAGGAATGAGGAAATTAAACATTTTTTGGTATGGACTGTTTCATCCACCCAGTCCTCTCTGAAAGGAATTTCAGTTATAAATTACTTCGAAGTATGATCTCGAGATGGTGTAGTCGATAGATTTAGGAATTTCTTTGTTCGTTTGAAAAGATGAGTAGTCCCATGATGTTACATATTACAGGACCACATAGAAATTGATTTAAGCCTTTTAGCTGTACTAGCAGCCACTTGTTTAGCCAGGATATCCAAAGGGAAAAGATGAAAGACAATCTACGCTGCTTGCGTGGGAGTGCTTCTAAATGCACCATTAACACACAAGGTAGCAGTTTTTTGCACTTTCATCAGCAACTTTTGGTTCGCCACTGTATTTAAAGCGGTCCACCAAACTAGAACTCCATACATTAGAACTAATCTAACTACAGAGGTATAAAGCCAATGCACAATGTGAGGCTTAAGCTTCCATCCTTTTCCAATGGCATTTTTACAGGAGTAGAGTGCTATCGTAGCCTTTTTTACTCTTACCAGAATATTTAGCTTCCAGCTTAGTTTACTATCCAAAATGAGAACCAAGAATTTCACTTAATAACAGGCCAAATTCCAAAAAGGGGGATAATACACCACCTTGCGGTGTACCTCTACTTACAAATCTACGGATAGATGATATACCTAGATTCGCCGTTATGATCCTGCCTTTGAGCATTTAACCAATCCAGCTTCTAAGTGCTACAACCACCCCAAAATTTGAAAATGATGGCGTGATCGTCTTTGGTTTGACATTGTTAAAGACACCCTCAATATCACAAAATTTCACCAAAGAGAATTCCTTATATTCGAGGGACTTCTCTATAGGATATAAGAGGGAATGGAGAGCAGTTTCTACGGATTTACTATATGCATGCTGAGACGCTGACAGCTTTTCAGGCTCGATTGAGCCTTTGAAGTAAGCCTATATCTGTCTTTCTAGAATTTTCAAGAAACAAGAAGATAAACTAATAGGCCTAAGGCCTTTGGGATTGCATTGAGAGCGTTTTCCCGCCTTTGGTATAAATATTACATTTACTTCAGTCCATTTATTTGGAATGTGACATAGTTCGTTTGGAATGTGACATAGGCTACTTTTGAAAATCACCTCAAGCCAGGGAACAGTTAAGTCAGTTGTTTTCTGAATATCGGCAGAAATTATGCCATCCAGCCCTGCACAGTTAAAAGGCTTGAAACTGTTTACTGCCAACAAGATAGTTCTCCTATTGACAATTTTCCACGCGAGGCCATTAGCCTAATTTGCCTTTGGCAAAATAGGAAGAGAATTGAAACAACCCGAAAATGAGTTTCCAGAAGAAGCTCCAAGGATTCCCTACTTGTTGTAGTCTATTGTTCATCTGGTCGTTGGAGATAAATTGGAATGACAGGACAAGTGGATAATATCTTACGTAGCCTGGCTGCCTCAGAGGTCTCCTGTATTTTATTACAAAAAGTGTCCAGGAATGCTTTTGGCACTTCTTAGTTCAAATTTTTACGCTTTAAGGACCTTCTTATAGGAGTCCCAGTCCATATCAGTTTTTGTTCTCTTTGCGATTTTAAAGAGCCGCTTGCATTTTAAGCGCGTTACTTGTAGTTCCTTCAAACACCATGGTGGCCGAGGTTTACCCTTTGGTCTACTAATGTGACAAGAACTTGGAATAGCTTCATTAAAAGCATCAGACACCCGGTCTACCATGACATCTAGCTCCTGTATTGATTCCGAAATTTAGGAACTAGTAATGGTAGAGCGTTACTTAAAACCATTCTGAAAGAACCCCAATTGATCTTCCTACGGTTTCTAAAAGTTGGGGTTTCAAAATATTTTATATCCAATCCGTATTGAAGATAACAATGACCAGAAAAGGAGTGTTCCTCAGACACTTTCCAATTAATTAATCTATTCGACAAGAAATTCGAGTCAAGAGTAATGTCAAGAACTTCCTGTTTATTACTTGTTATGAAAATAGGCTTACAGCCTACATTATAGATTGATAAGTTAATACTTAGAATATAATCCAGAAGTGACTCACCTCTCTCATTTGTATCACTACTAATCCAGATCGTATTATGTAAGGTTGCATCATAACCAAGGATGACTTCAACTTTCCGTTTTGAGCATCCATAACAAAACTGCGCACATTTGCAGGTGGTAGGTTTACCCCATCGTGCGGCAAGTTCGCTGATATAAGCCAGAGGCTTTCTTTAGTGACCTCGATGCTGGCTGCTACAACTGTAATTTGCAAGCAGAAAGATATTTAGTTTGCTTTTTGCAAGAATGCATGGTTGAATCCTAACTTCTTGCTGTACAAACAGTAATTTTTATTTGGGAGCTCCGAGTTCTAGAAACCGATCGTTATTGATTAATGGTTCTTGAGCCAACACGACATCAATGTCATCTTTTAATATTTGGAGCAACAAAGCAGCTGACGCTGCCTTACAGTGATGAAGACTGATTTGAATAATCTTAAGCATTAAAATTAGTGACAACCTCCACCACAGTGGAACCAGATTCTGTAGAATCAGATTCCAAACCGAGTCCACAAAGTGACTTCATTGATAAGGACAGCTCAGTGTTCAAAGACGTCCCTTCAAAGACGTCCCTTCAACCGTCCTCAGACGAAGTTCTTTGCATTGCGGAAGTATCTTCCTCTGGTTCTGGTGCCCCTGACTTATCAGCCCCATCCTTTTTAAAAACTTTTAAGGTGACAGCACTAAAGCTGTAGCTTACCACACCACTTGTTTTGGCTAGCACCGCCAAAGACGGTGTGTTGATGATAATGACAACCAATCTGTTGTCTTCTTTAGCATCCTCCACCTTAGCTATCATCCAGTTGGAAGTTGGCCAATCCGGATTGCTAATCTGCAACAATCCCAAAATATCTTTTGGATTGCTCGGTTATGCTGGAATCCACGCCCAAGCTATCGGCCTACTGGGAATATCCTCCAATGAAATGATATCAAGCCTGGCTCCAGGCCGAACCTCTCCAAGGCTGCTAACCGTCCTTTTGTAGAGATCTAGAGATCTCTGATTGGCACAGGTTGGTACTTCCTGTACCAACCACCATCCCGGCATATAGAAACCATCCCAGGGTTCTCCTTCATAATCTTGAGGAATGAGGTGGCTAAAGCCTTTTCCACCTTCGTCCAATTAGAGGGAGTGATGCTGCCATCCTCTAGAGCTCCATCAACCACCGCTATACTAGCAGATCTTTTAGCACCTCACCTAAAGACCTACATGCAGTTACCTGCAATTTAGATCTTTTAGCAGCCTTCGGAGATTCGTCCTGTGATCTCTGTCTTTTGGACAGAGAGCATTCAGATGAAGCTCCTGGCATTGCTTTGATAATCTTAGTTGCCCACGAAAGCGTGGCTACATGTTTATCCGTTCTGACACCGGAATTTCCTTTATCCTTTTCAAGGCTTTCCATGCTTTTCTCCTAGCATCGAAAGTTGGTTTGGAAGGACCTGCTTTATCGTTGCATAAATCCACTTCCTCACCTTTAGGTAGAGGGGGCCTACAGACCCGTTTCTCCTTATTTGGTTTGGAGGGACCTGCATTATTTTTGCACCTATTCCCTTCCCCAACTAAAGAAAGAGAAGGTCTAATGACCCGTTTCTCCTTATTTGAATTTTCCGGTTTTTTAAGAGTTTCGGACTCTATATTTTTTTTTTCAGATCCATGTTTGTCCCACGAGTAGCGGAGAAAAATGGTGTCCATCCCTGCAAAGATCTGCAGTACAAGGATAAGGCTGAAAACAACTGGAGGTCGCCAGGTATCCAGAGGCTCCGTTCAAGACTGGGCTATTTGAAAAGGACCCTTGTTTTATAGTGCTAGCACTCGCATCTAATATTTAACCGAGCAAAGTCGTTGCCCGTATGGTACCACAAGGAGGTATATTAGATACAATTGTCGGATTCCACATAGTTACACTATGGAGAAAAAGCCATAACAAGTTACGACCATAAAACCATTGCCTACCCTATTGAGACTCACCCACACCATCCATTGTGTAAGGTTAAAAAATATTGAAGTAGTAATGATGCAGGTATTGACATTATTGGTAGTTTCATTAATATTGATCGTGTAATGTTTGCTAAAACAATTTATTATTTTTTTTAAAGTGGTTTTGCATAATTTCGTGAAAAATTCATCAAATAAAACAAAACAATTAAAAAGTCATGTATCAGAGATGGCTTTGCTTACGGATTTCAATTTTTTGTGATTTTGTTTCCTTTATTTCTTGTGATTTTGAACAAACACTAATCGAGTAAGTGGCGCACTTGTCAGAACTGCGGTGCTTGAAACAAGAGGTAACTGGTTCAAATCCCAAATAGGGGCAGGATGCAAAAAGGAATTTTTCACACGATTACAATCGGTAATAATAATGAACACCACTTTGACAACCCTATTGGGTTGCAGAATTCATGCGCCGACCCATCTTTCATGTCATTGTACAGGGTGACATGAAGCCGTGCGATGTGCAGGTGCTATACTGTACTTGTGTGCCTGAGATGAATTAATTAGTGTGAATCTACATTAAAGTTAGCCTTCAAATGACCTTAAATTCATTGGCTGATCAATACTTTAAAAAAAAAATAAATGCATTCAACAAATCAGACTAATAATCTGAATACATACGGCCTAATCTGACAGGCTTATCATTTCCTCATCAATTGAAAATATTTGGATTTCCCTCCCGCCCTTATATAAAAACAATTGAGTAAATTATCTAGATGTAACTGAAAGAAACCACTGAAAATTAGCCCAAAATTCATTAAAAATGAATAAATTAAAATTTCAAATGTAATAAATCTTTTCCGGAAAATCTTTAAATCATTTAGAAATAATTTTCCTTTTATTTACCATTTATACACACATACATACATACATACATAATACACAGACGTACATTTATTACGTAGGTATTATGGTACCTGGAATATTTTCTATTTTAATTGATGTTTATCTAACAATACACTATACGTCTTAATTTCTTAAAAATGGTAAATGGTTATTATGTGAAAATCGTATAAATATTCCGAGACAACAAGTATGAGTTTTTGAAGAAGATGAGATGTATTGGGTATAAATAAATTTTAATTTTGGCTCCCTTATATGCATAATAGACGAGTACACAATATACACAAACCCCAAAGTGGTAATTTAATATTTTTGTTACACTCGATTGTATATATATACGAGTAGTTTATATACATACCAAATCTATCGAAATGGAAATGGTATTTGGGTCGTCGTGCTTCCTCATCAATAACCTAACACAAAAAAAAATCGTTCACACGAGAAATGATAATAAAAATAAAATTACCTGTGTCGTGTTTGTTCGCTTAGCACCATTAAATTTTTTTTTTACTTTTTTTGATGATGAACATCTTCAATTTTACCGGCAACAATAAAAGTACTTTGTGGTGGTATGTTTGTAATATGGTACATCGTCCTCGTAAATATTAAGATCATAACAATGTGAAATTCATTTTTAAGCTTTGTATAGTGTCATGTTACAGTATATAGGGTGTTGGGAGTGGCGCGATTTTGAGAGGTAAATTATGAAGCACAGCACAGAAAATATAAAGGAGCATAATAATTTTTTTTTATTATTCCCTCGGGAAATACGAAAAACCCGTAAATTTTTAAAGGATTAATTTTGGATTACGAAAATTTTAATTTTAATTTTTTTTTTGGTTTTTCATCGGTGGATTCGAATTAATTTTATTTTTGGTACTTTTGTGAATTATTGACAGACGCAGTTTTTCGCGGTTGATACATTTCATGGTTGGGTGTATATAAGAAACTTTTATGTAATTCCCCATTTTTGGGGTGGTCGCGATAAAAACGAAATGGTTTTAAGGAAAATGGTAACGTGAACATTAAGTGTCTGAACCCCTTTTAACTTCTATACTTAGTAAACGAGCTATGTTTTTTTAATATGGCCAATTCTGTGCATAAAAAGAACTTGTTGAATTTGTTAGACATATTTAATTTTTTATGAGACCTATATGATATGTGACTGTTTTCTACTTTGTTTATTGTGGTTATAGTCACTGCTTTATTAATACCATTTTTAAAATATGGCACTTTGCCATTTCAGACAAAATCTTAAGTAAAATAGTTTGCTAGAGCCGAAAAGTTGGCCAAACTTGTGTACCTTAACAAAGAAGCATTACCATAGTGTTTGCAAGACTGGCTATAATAGCCTCAATCGAATAGAATGGTAGAGGATAACACAATGAACATCGTTTATCATTTATATCCTCGTTTATGTTATTATATTATTATATTATTATATTATTATATTATTATATTATTATATTATTATATTATTATATTATTATATTATTATATTATTATATTATTATATTATAATATTATTATATTATTATATTATTATATTATTATATTATTATATTATTATATTATTATATTTTTATATTATTATATTATTATATTATTATATTATTATATTATTATATTATTATATTATTATATTATTATATTATTATATTATTATATTATTATATTATTATATTATTATATTATTATATTATTATATTATTATATTATTATATTATTATATTATTATATTATTATATTATTATATTATTATATTATTATATTATTATATTATTATATTATTATATTATTATATTATTATATTATTATATTATTATATTATTATATTATTATATTATTATATTATTATATTATTATATTATTATATTATTATATTATTATATTATTATATTATTATATTATTATATTATTATATTATTATATTATTATATTATTATATTATTATATTATTATATTATTATATTATTATATTATTATATTATTATATTATTATATTATTATATTATTATATTATTATATTATTATATTATTATATTATTATATTATTATATTATTATATTATTATATTATTATATTATTATATTATTATATTATTATATTATTATATTATTATATTATTATATTATTATATTATTATATTATTATATTATTATATTATTATATTATTATATTATTATATTATTATATTATTATATTATTATATTATTATATTATTATATTATTATATTATTATATTATTATATTATTATATTATTATATTATTATATTATTATATTATTATATTATTATATTATTATATTATTATATTATTATATTATTATATTATTATATTATTATATTATTATATTATTATATTATTATATTATTATATTATTATATTATTATATTATTATATTATTATATTATTATATTATTATATTATTATATTATTATATTATTATATTATTATATTATTATATTATTATATTATTATATTATTATATTATTATATTATTATATTATTATATTATTATATTATTATATTATTATATTATTATATTATTATATTATTATATTATTATATTATTATATTATTATATTATTATATTATTATATTATTATATTATTATATTATTATATTATTATATTATTATATTATTATATTATTATATTATTATATTATTATATTATTATATTATTATATTATTATATTATTATATTATTATATTATTATATTATTATATTATTATATTATTATATTATTATATTATTATATTATTATATTATTATATTATTATATTATTATATTATTATATTATTATATTATTATATTATTATATTATTATATTATTATATTATTATATTATTATATTATTATATTATTATATTATTATATTATTATATTATTATATTATTATATTATTATATTATTATATTATTATATTATTATATTATTATATTATTATATTATTATATTATTATATTATTATATTATTATATTATTATATTATTATATTATTATATTATTATATTATTATATTATTATATTATTATATTATTATATTATTATATTATTATATTATTATATTATTATATTATTATATTATTATATTATTATATTATTATATTATTATATTATTATATTATTATATTATTATATTATTATATTATTATATTATTATATTATTATATTATTATATTATTATATTATTATATTATTATATTATTATATTATTATATTATTATATTATTATATTATTATATTATTATATTATTATATTATTATATTATTATATTATTATATTATTATATTATTATATTATTATATTATTATATTATTATATTATTATATTATTATATTATTATATTATTATATTATTATATTATTATATTATTATATTATTATATTATTATATTATTATATTATTATATTATTATATTATTATATTATTATATTATTATATTATTATATTATTATATTATTATATTATTATATTATTATATTATTATATTATTATATTATTATATTATTATATTATTATATTATTATATTATTATATTATTATATTATTATATTATTATATTATTATATTATTATATTATTATATTATTATATTATTATATTATTATATTATTATATTATTATATTATTATATTATTATATTATTATATTATTATATTATTATATTATTATATTATTATATTATTATATTATTATATTATTATATTATTATATTATTATATTATTATATTATTATATTATTATATTATTATATTATTATATTATTATATTATTATATTATTATATTATTATATTATTATATTATTATATTATTATATTATTATATTATTATATTATTATATTATTATATTATTATATTATTATATTATTATATTATTATATTATTATATTATTATATTATTATATTATTATATTATTATATTATTATATTATTATATTATTATATTATTATATTATTATATTATTATATTATTATATTATTATATTATTATATTATTATATTATTATATTATTATATTATTATATTATTATATTATTATATTATTATATTATTATATTATTATATTATTATATTATTATATTATTATATTATTATATTATTATATTATTATATTATTATATTATTATATTATTATATTATTATATTATTATATTATTATATTATTATATTATTATATTATTATATTATTATATTATTATATTATTATATTATTATATTATTATATTATTATATTATTATATTATTATATTATTATATTATTATATTATTATATTATTATATTATTATATTATTATATTATTATATTATTATATTATTATATTATTATATTATTATATTATTATATTATTATATTATTATATTATTATATTATTATATTATTATATTATTATATTATTATATTATTATATTATTATATTATTATATTATTATATTATTATATTATTATATTATTATATTATTATATTATTATATTATTATATTATTATATTATTATATTATTATATTATTATATTATTATATTATTATATTATTATATTATTATATTATTATATTATTATATTATTATATTATTATATTATTATATTATTATATTATTATATTATTATATTATTATATTATTATATTATTATATTATTATATTATTATATTATTATATTATTATATTATTATATTATTATATTATTATATTATTATATTATTATATTATTATATTATTATATTATTATATTATTATATTATTATATTATAATTATTATACCTACACAAATTAAAACCGATATTATCTGCAGAGCACATTATTTTAGAGCATCAGTTTGGGTTTCATGACCAGCATAGTACTATAGAGCAGGTGCATAGAGTCGTAAATGCAGTCAAACTAGCCCTAGATGAAAAGAAAATACTGTTCCGCCATTTTTCTGGATATTGCACAAGCTTTTGACAAAGTGAAACATGAGGGCCTGATATACAAAATAAAAACTCTGCTCCCAAACAAATTTCATGCAATTTTTGAAAATTACCTGTTCGAAAGAAAAATTCAGGTCAAGCAAAATGGGGTGATTACCAAACTTAATCTGATAAACGCAGGGGTTCCACAAGGAAACGTAATGGAACCAGTGCTTTACTTGTTGTACACAGCTGATCTACCAATCACTGAAATGGTGGTCACATCAACATTTGCTGATTACACTGCTGGTGAAACAAAACGCCTCTGGACAACATCTCGTACCGTCAGTCTAACCAGGTTCAGATGATATCTGTGTGATTGGATTAAATGGTAACTATGTCAGAGAAGTGCTGGATCCACTTGTACAATTCTCAGCTTCCGTTAGTCTTAAAATCCAAGAATCCAAAATAAAATATGTTTGATAACTGGTTTTAAAGACCAAGACGCAATGTATTTTAGTAGTGATGACCACGCACGTTTGAAAGAGTTACAAGTTTCAGATACCTCGGTCCCCTTATTGTCACTCATATTAAAAGTGCGTTTTGTTGCTTTGTATGCCTGACGACCGCTGCTAGAGTCAAAACACCTTGCAAAAGCCGAAGTTGTATAAGGTTTTGATAAGTCCCGTTATTGTGTATAGATGTGTGAGTTGGACCACGACGAATAAGTATGAAAGAGGGTTAATGACGTTTGTGAAAAGAATTATGTGCATGATACATGGTCCCAAATGCGACGTAACGACATTTACCGAGTTTAATTCAACCACAAGATCAGGAATTTTCTGGCACAAACAATGTTCTGCGAGCCGATCCTGAGAGGTCACTGTCGATGACGATGGCTCCTCGAAGAACGAATGACTTATCTTCTTCGGGTTGTCTAGTACGATACGAAGAGCAAGCTTGGGATCGTATCCGATGAAGCCAGACTTTTGAATCGGTAAGGGCCAGTAATGACATATAAAGGCCGTTTAGTTTTTTTAATTTTTATTACTGATTGCCGGACTACTTTTTCATGCTTGACTACGCTTATCGAGAAACATTAATGTATCCTGTCAATGCGGATGTAGACGGTAAAACAAAATAAGAAAAATACATGGCAGTTTTGGTGATAATTTTACTATAACAATTTTTATAGAGTTTTTATTGGTATAATTATATACATTATACCTTTTCATTGCTGGTGTCATCTATCGTCAAATAAATAGTTATAAAATTATCACAATAACTGCCATGTATTTTTCTTATTTTGTTTTATCGTGTACATCCGTATTAACATAATCCCGCCCATCGATCGCAAACCTTTATAGATTCCACTCGCACCAAATCATCTGAACCAGGATGGGATTGTATAATCCTGCCGTACTTACACTTAAGAGGTGGTAAATGGTCATCTTTAACTACCACGATGGTGCCGACTGCGATATTTGGAAGACTTTTAGTCCAAGAAAATCTTTGTTGCAATTGTGTCAAATACTCATTTGTCCATCGTGCCCAAAAATGTTTGTTCAGATTGTTCATTAGCTACCACCTCGTCAGAATATTTGTTCTCCCAGAGAATTCGTTTGATTCCAGAATAACACGTAGTGGCTGGCCAATCATAAAATGACCGGGCCTTAATACCTCAATAACGTCAACGCTTGGTACTTAGATAAGTGGCCTGGAGTTCATGACGGCTTCGACCTGTTTAATAAGCGTTTGGAATTCTTCATTGGTTAAATTCGCATTTCCTGCAATTTTTCTTAAATGTGTCTTGGATGACTTAACAGCAGCTTAGCATAAACCGTTGAAGTGTGGTGAATTGGGTGGCACAAAACCCCATTCAATTTTACTTTGCCATCACGCCTTGTAAACCTTTTCGGAAAGTTGTTTGCTAGAAAGCAGTTTCATAATTCATGTAGTTCCGTGTAAGCACCAACAAAGTTGGTACCGTTATCACTTGTAATACGCGTAGGTAACCCCCTTGTAGCCACAAATCGTCTAAATGCACCCATGAACGATTGGATTGAAATATCTGAAGCCATCTCAAGACGAACAGCACGCGTTGCATGGCAAACAAAAACAGCCAAATGTTTGTTTGGCTAGACTCTTTCCGTATATAGGCCAGTTATTTTGACGAATAATTGCCAAAAGTCCTTGCGGTCCAACGTGTAGATTGATCTTATGGAGGTATTCATCACTGGTAGTGATAAAATAATCAGTTGGCAGTAATATAGCATACTTGGAAGAATAAGCCAATGATGACTACCTTAACCGACCCCTAACTCTTAAATTTAGTTTTGGTCCATAAACAAATCCAAGGATTTCAGCATGGGATTGTGTACGATGAATGTAGATGTTCGTTCGATTTTTTTATAGATTGTAGGAAACTGGGATTCTTGTACCAAACGCAAAGTCACTAATTCTGCATTTCTTATTTCAGGACAAGAAAATTTATTTTCAGTAGTGCCAGGCTTGGTTGATATTCTCTTATACGTCTTGTCACGTAATATCCAAGCAATCACGTTTCGTATTTTCAGCTATGAAGATATCGACTGCTACTTGTATAGAATGAAGTTTTAAGGTATTATGGACACTATTAAAGCCTGTCCTTTTTCTTCTAAATCATCTGACTCGATAAATTGAACCGGTTTGATATGCTGATGGACAGCAATTTCATTTCTCAAAAGGTCTGGACCTTGCCACCATAGCTTACAATCAATAATGACACGAGCCATTAGACCCCTCGACACAATGTCAGCAGGACTCTGATTAGAACAGACATGAAACCAATCATCACGATTAGAATTTTGTTGAATGGTTGCAACACGATTGGCCATATACGTTTTCCATTTGGAGGATTTTAAATGTATCCAATGCAAGACAATGGATGAGTCAGTCCAGTATACTGATTTTTCTACTGGGAAATTTAATATTTTCCTGACTTTGCTCATTTGCTCAATTTGCTTAAAAGTTGTGCAGCACACAATTATAAACGAGCTATGGTTACGACGATTTTATTATGAGCTTATCTGGACTTACCGCACAGTAGACTTGTTTTGGTTTCGCCTCAAGTTCTTTAGCATACTAAGATCGTTTCGAAAATTCATTTAATGAGTATATAAATGCTGTGGCAACGATTCATCCCAATTAGCTTTTAACTTCCATAATTGTTGCATAAACAGTTTTCCCAGAACTGTAACTGGAGCTACCGCACCGATGGGATCAAAAATGCTAGCTACTTCGGAGATCACAATTCTCTTGGTAACTGATTTAATTTCAATGGGCTGATTGAGGGGCTGATTTATTTGTATTCGAAAAACATCATCAGCCGCTTCCCAATGTATTCCAAGAGTTTTGATACAATTTTTGCTGTCTATTTCGTCTAATTGGTCTTTGTCGATATCAGCCACATCTGCAAAGAGTTCTAAATTGTTGGAACATCATTTACGCAATAACATACTTGTACTCTGGATTATTTCAGCGACTTTTTTCCTCAACGGAATAGCATCTAGGACTGAATTGGCTCCTGATAAAAAGTCGTCAACGTAAGTGTCATATTTTTCTATCGCCAATTGTAATAAACGTCGAGTTGATAAGAACGAAGCAGGAGCAGTGCCATATGTTAAGGTTTTCAACCTATATGAAGCAATTGGATCATTTTCGTTGATTCGCCAAAATATATACTGAAATTTCTGATCATTTTTATTGAACAAAATTTGGCGATACATCTTTTGTATGTCCGCAGTTATGGCATAACGAGATAAGAATCGAGTTACAATTGCGAAAAATTTGTTTTGCACCGTTGGACGATCCAACGGTCCCATTTTGATAATATTAAGACATTATATTATGCCAAATGAGCACGACCTAAGTTCACCAAAAACGCAATAGAAAGAAGTGAGCTACATAATAAAATAAAACCTATTCAGTTCGAACCAACCAACGAGTGAATGGCTAATTTTTTGTTTTGTATACACGAAACAAAGCTCTATAATCGATCAAATCTGTTTGAAAGTTCATTCATCATTCGGGGGGAAAAAATGCATTGATAAAAACTCAGCACAAACTACAACATAATAAACGATGATATGCAAACGATTTACATACTCGTACATGAATATAATATAAATTTTCCAGTAGATTATTTTGTGAGATAAAAAAAAAATAAATTGAAGATGACTGTAATCATTGAACATGTACTATGAACTATGTATATATTATGTGAAGATTCGATAAGATATATGATGTAGCACAGGTAAACGTAATCAATCAAAATTATAATTATCAAAAACTTTTATTGAATTTTTTTTTTGCTTATTTATAGTAATTTCCAACCACCCGAATGATACACTCGTACATGCATTAAACACATTTAATATTATTCATATCACACGACATATTATTATTATTATAAATAAAAAATTTCACCACATCATATCCATCCATAATATCAACGATAAATATATCATCGTCTTCCAATCTTCTCACATAGAAAATTTTAAAGTATTTTTCCAAACAAAAAACCAAAACTTTATGCCTCGTCGTATATGTGTGATGGTAACAAAAAAAAAAAAAAAAAAAAAAAGCTTTTTATTTAGTAATGCGTGGATGACAAAATTTAAATATCAAATATGTTGGAGGTATACTTATACAATATATACATAATATTGTAGATATACATAAACCATATTATTATATGATAAATGATAAATGGTGGGAAATTTTCATAAATGTAACGTTTGGTTTATTTATTTCTCAAGAAGTGTATCATTATCGTATGTTAAATAAAAAAAAAACGAATTTGAATGAACGATTTGAAAAGAAAAATAATTTGAGTTTTGGCATACATACATATATACGGCGGGAAACGTACACAGTATATAACAGCTAAACTTATATATGATGAATTTGCATATTTATTTCAATTGCTTTTTCAGTTTTTTTCTTTTTTAGAGGATTAAGACATTACGTAAGTGCGTGTAGTTGTATATTAAAATGAATTGTAACATATAGTACGTATATGGCTTGAACGGGCACCTGAACCGCTAAACCGATCGTCATAAAATGTTTACTTTATAAATGCGTGGAAAGTTTATACTAAATAATTCCTAAAACAGAAAGACAAAAAATTAGAATTATTTTATGAAAAAATTCATATTTCCTTCTACCAATGAGAAGATTATACCAGAAACCAAATAATATAAAGAGACGTTGCAACTCATATATAAAAAAATATCCAAAATTGATGGGTTACAATCGTCGTTGCGGGTGCTAATCTAAAATAAACAAAATACAATGATACATATACATACTTACATTTCAGTATTCATTTCTTTTTACACATGTTTTATTCTTTTTCATATAATGCATACTACCAAAACCGTCTACACTCTTCTATAGCAATAAAACAACAACACAAACATACATAAAAAAACCACTGTCCTTAAAATGGGCACTCAGGTTTTTCGTATCATTAAACAATATATGTTTTGTAAAATTTTCAAAAGAATTAAAAATTTGGAATTACAATAGTAAATGTATAAAAATTTTGTGTAAATAATTTATATAAATTTAATGTTAAATATTAATTGACGAAAAATAAAATGTTAAGAAACTTTTTTGGTCAATATCTTTTCTTGAATGAGCTTATGAACTAAATAATAATTAAATAAAAACCATTCATACAAGAAGGACTCCCGAACACATTCATACAACCACAGACACACTATAAAAGTAAGAAAAGATTAACAAAAATTTAGTCATGCTAAAAATGTTATAACATAAATTATTTTGAGATGTGGTCAGAAGGACCCAAGTTAACAAATGTAAGTAATTAAAATTTCAAATTTAAATTTAAATTTAATCTTAATGTGAAATATATTTGTTTTATTATAATAATATTGCATGTCAAGATGTTGATGATACAGGAACTGTTACAGGATTGTTCTCGGCTAACCACCAATACTTTTCGCATCTTTCGACGTACTCATTTGGTTTACTAATTATTGATGTGTCGAATCGAATATGCTCATCTGGATTCTCAAACTTTGTTGTATCGAACCACTTTTCGTTTGGCCTTCTCTGGACATGGTATATTAATGGTATTGCTTCCTTATTCTGAATATATCCCTTTTTATCTAGAAAAGCGAATAAATTCGGTCCCGGTACTGTTTCGGTCGTCGGATATCGTTCTGTCAAAAGTGTATCCAAATAATATGGTCCATATATCAATGAGTTGTCATAGTTTAATGTGGCCCGTCTTATGTGATTTCGAGTTAATTTTAAAATGTGTACGTCAATTCGGTCCGAATCATAATTTTCGTATTGTATTTTATTAGATATATAATGCGTGAAATCTGTATTAGCTTTTCTGAATAGTCCGTTACAGTATCGGAGGCATTTCCGTTCAAAAATCCTGTACCGTTCCATGTAGCTTGGTGTCTGATTATACCATACTTGGCATCCGTATGTCAGTATTGGTCTTATTAGTGCTTTGTATGCTATAATTTTTACTCGTTTGTCAATGTGTCGACTGTAAAAAAGTTGTCTTGCCCCCATAAAAGCACGACGTGCTTTTTCTAGTTGAATTGTCGTGTGATTGGCCATTTAACCCATGTTGTCTATGTTTACACCCAGGTACTTGATTGTTTTTTTCAATGTTATCGTTTGATTGTAAATTTTTAATGAAAATTTTTTCCAATTTCTTTTTAGATCACGTTGTGCATTTTTTAAAGGTTGCCGAAATAATATTGTTTCACATTTAGATGTATTTATTTCAATGTGCCAGTTTTTTAAATAATTTTGAAGAAAATTTAGAGCCGATTGTAAATTTTTTTCAATGTTGCCAACAAGATAATTAGAGCTATAAAGAATCATGTCGTCTGCGTACGCACATGTTTGTATATTTTTTGAATTTAATTTTGGATGATTAATTAATTCGGCCGTGTATAGATTAAAAAGGATTGGTGCCGTGATGGAGCCCTGCTGTACACCATTTAGAATTTTAAATTTTTCCGATGATTGAATTTTGCCCGTGGTAACAATAAAATTTCGATTGTATAATAGTCCATAAATAATTTGAATTAGATCTGCCGAAAAGTTCATTTTTGATAATTTAGCTAGTAGTCCATCCAGCCAGATGGACACGAAAGCTTTCTTTCTTAATGTCGATCATGATAGCTCCCGTCGGATTTTTATAATTTAGGTTGTAGCATACGTCTGTCATTAATTTGGTAATTGCATGCACAGTGCTGTGGCCGAAACGGAAACCGAATTGGTTATCTGGCATTAATTTATTTTTGCAAACATGATCGTTAATTTTATTATACAATATAATTTCATATATTTTACCCAAATTTGATAATAGGCTGATGGGCCGATAATTTTCAGGGTCTGTGGGTACTTTTTTTTTTTTTAAATTGGAAAAACTCTCGCCAATTTCCAACAATCCGGGAACGATCTATTGTTTAGTAAATTACTAAAGATGATGCAAATTTCGTTGATGATCGAGCGTGGTAAATGTTTTAGAACAATGTTGGGCAGCATATCGGGTCCATATGATTTTTTATTATTAGCCAAATTTAAAATTGCCGATAAATGTTCTGTCGTAATAAAAAAATTTGGATCATCCTTTGGTTGCTTGGGTGTATTTGCTAGATTTGTTGCCGAAAAGTTGATTTTAGTGTGGTGATTTATTTTGTCAATTTTGAATTTTGTTATTAGTAGATCGATTATATTTCTTATTTCTGCTTCGTTTTCTGTGCTGCTTAAAGTTGAATTCATTTTTGTATGATCCTCGATGTGTTGTCCGATGATGTTTAAGTTGATATTTTCATTATAAATTTGATAATTGTTTTCCGAATTTTTCATGATTTGAGTCCAGTCGATATCGAAATGATTGTATGTGTCAATGTCGTTTTCGTTAATGTCCAGTCTCTTAATATTTATACTGTCCGAATTTTTTGAATTGGTAAATTTTTTGATTTCAGACCACATTTTAGAGCTTGGCCGAATCCCCTTCATTACATTTGTCCAGTAAGTTTCAATTTGAATTTTGATATTTTGTTCTATTAATTGAATTGTCCTTTTAATTTCTGTCTTCCATTCTTTAATTTTGGTGTTGTTGTTGATGTTGTTGTTGCGGCCAAATGCTGATGATTTTGATGATGCTGATGCCGAAATAGGTTTCTTTTTAGTGATTTAATTTTGGAAATGAGAAAAGATTTATGTCGGTATAGTTTTTCGATAATTGGATTCGAATAACACATCATATTATTGATTCGACGTTTTTTTGGTGAATTGCAATTAACATTGTCCAAAATGAGTTTTGTAATTTTTTCAATATATTTGTTAATTTCATTGTCCGTTAGATTTTTGTTGTTGGGTGTTAAATGTTCGTCGTTGTCGTCATTGCCATTTTGTTGTTCGAGAAGTGCTCTCCGATGTGCATCATCTAAATTTTTGGTCCATTTATTCCAGTCAATTCCAATAAAGTTGTAGCGAATTTGCTCGTCGTTGTTGTCATTAATTTGGTTGGTCCCTCTTTCAAATTCTCCCACGCCTTGTATAATAATTTGGATGGCTCGATGGTCGCTGTCGTAATGTAGAGTCGGTATTTCGTGTGCAGAATTTTGATAAATTTTGATGCGTGCGTCTATGATGGCCAAATCAATATAGTTACCGGACCGAATCATCGTCGGTTTGTCACTTTTATATAATTGAGCTCGAAAATCCATTGCATTTTCCATCATCCATTTGTTGAGTCGGTTTCCCCGTGAATTATTTAGCGCATTCCCCCAATTAATATGACGTGCATTTAGGTTACCTGCTATTATATAAAAGTGATTCGGATGACTTAAATTTAGAATATCAAAAATTTTGCTCCACTCGACATCGGTGATTTGATGTGTGTTACCCGTGCAATAGATTGAGATTAAATATATTTTATTGGTCGAAAGTTTTAAATTTAATTTAACTATAACAATTTCGAATCCTTTCCGATTTGTCAAAGATTGTGGTTCGATAATTTTATACTTTAGATCTGCTTATAGTAAAATTGCAGTGCCGCCTCCTTGTTTCGAATTAATTCTGTCCTGTCGTATAATATTGTAGTTTCGTCTCGTTAAAAAGTAAACAATCCGGATGGTGTGTAGTCAAAAAATTCAATAAATTAAGTCTGCGTTGAACGCTCACTATGGAGTTGACGTTCAACGAGATGATTTTAAATTTAGACGAAGAATTTTGAAAATTTTGTTGGCGAAAAGATGATGTTTGATTTTGAAAATTTATAATGATGCGATGATTTGGAGTAGTTGCGCGATCTGTTCACCTTGTTGTTCCATAATTTTTGACATTTTGTCAATCCGTGAAGTTAAATTTATAATTGTTGTCTCGTTGATGTGTTGTTGTTGCAGTTGTGGTTGCGGTTGCGGTTGTTGTGATTTGTCTGGCCCCCCTCGCATCATCTCGGCAAAGGTACCATTCTCTTTTGACACTTTAACTGAATCGAACAATTTTGGAATATATTTTGATGTTTGTTGTTTCATTTTTTTTTCTTCGACCCGTTTACGTAGTTTGGCCAACATCGTTTGGTATAATGGGCAACCCTTGTACGAGGCTGGATGACCACTCTTTTTACAATTTATGCAAAAAATAGCGTCTTTTGCAATATCATCTGTGATTGCACATTTACCTGGTAAATGTTCGTTTGCACATTTAACACAGCGAAACTCTAAATTACAATTTGATGCTGTATGACCATAACGCTGACAATTTTTACATTGTATTATTGCATCAGTTTTGTTTAGTGGTTGCCATGTTATTTTTTGATAATTTAATACATTTATGTTATAAACATAATTCAATAAAGTATCTGGCGTAAACTGTACAATGTATAGCGGTAAAGGTTTTTTGTAATTGTCCGGCCGTCTTGATCGCATTTGTATAATTTTTGTAATTTTAATGTTGTCCGTCTCGATATCGTCTTTTAGTTCGTCTAAATTTTCGGTGTCCGTTAGTCCCCGTAATACTAGAGATTTTGGCTTCAGTTCTTTCGGTGTGTATGTAAAGAATTTTGTTTTGACCTCGTCAAAATTTGTCTTAATCGCAGTATAGTTTTGTAATGTGTCCGTCGTAAGCGTGTGCTTGTTGGAATTTATTCGCTTAACTTGGAATTTTTCGATATTGATTCCTTTGGCAAGTGCAACAGTATTTTTGATATCTTGCCCAAATATATGTAAGGGTGGTGGTCGCCGATTTTTTGTTGTTGTGTTCAATGTCACCGATGGATCATCAGCCGACGATGATGATGGCATGTTATTATTATTCTTATTGTTAATTTTATCAATATGTGTTGTATTAGTATTATTTTGTGACAAATTTTTCTTCGTCAGATTTTTGTTATTGATTTTAATGTTTGGTTTTTTAGCTTTATTTTTATTTTTGATCTGTTTTTTAACGGTTTCGAAGGGGTCATCGTTATTAATAATAATTTCGTTTTGATCGCAGCTCATTTCATAAATTTCCTCATTTTCTTGGGTGAGAGACTCAAATGTATTTTTTGAGATGAATGAGATATTGTCAGTACTATTATTATTATTATTAGTAATTTGGTTGTTCGTCATTTTTGATTTTAAAATAAAATTATTATTGTGTGCCTCTGTTAATTGTTCTTTTAATAACTTTATCTCGTTATTTAAATTTTGAATAGTATTTTTGAAAGAGAATAACTCACCCGCCTTAGTATTCTCGGTTGCACTTCTTTTTTTTGAAGTAGGTGATAGTTTATTTGTTTGTACTGTTGCTGGTGCTGGTGTTGTTGTCATTGGTGGCGAAGAATCAATATTTATTGATTCGATGCTGTTGTTGATGTTATCTTCGTTTTCGTTTGTGATGGGTAGAGGGTTTGCCAAAGATAAAGCTTTTTCATCAGATTGATGATGAATCGTTGCAATTGTTGTTAACATTGTTAAAGCTTTATTTATTTTTAGAAGATCTAGATTGTTTTTATTGGAAGAGATCAGATCATTCTGGCCCTTAACTATCTTTGATAAATTATTTTTCTTTTTAATATTGTAAATATTAAAATTAAAAGAAAGAGATAAATGAAATTATATGAATATTTTTTTATTTTTTTTACACAATAATGAAAAAGCAGGAAAAAGTATCACACAGGAAACAAAAAACACACACAATGTAAAGAAAATAATTAGGATTTATTTGACTTTAAGAATGTTCACACGAAAAAAAAACAAACAAAAAAATGTACGCGATAATGTAAAACTAAACACAAAATTTTTGAAGAATTTTTTAGGTCGTAGACACTTTTGTGAAAATTTATTTTATTTTTTTTTTTTTATTAAATAATCGAAAGTTACAACTTATATAATTGGGTAGCCCCATACGAGGGCTCCCACTATATATAGATAGCACTTTTATATAATTGATGATAATTGATTGGTGACTTTAATGCTAGAGCTGGCCAAAATCAGACTGACTTATGTGAAAGCATAGGTCCGTTCTCTCGACATGATCTAACGAGCGATAATAGGGAAAAAAAGATGTACTTTGCGAACGCTCACGATCTTATTGTGGATATCACATTATTTCGTCATTCAAATATCCGATTGGAAACATGGACACACCCTCGTAAGACATCCAGAAGTCAAATTGACTGATCTGATCCAGATCAAGTCATGTACCAAGAAACGACACAAAACAACATACTAGATCTAAAACACATTGAATCTTGGCTTACTGTGTAGTTTGTGATCTGATTTGGATCACGTTTCGTCCAGAAATACAGCTATTGTGTGCTGTAAAATCATGCACAGCATCATAACGACGATATCCCATAAATATTTTTTGTTTGATTTTCGTTTGTCAAAAACATGTTGTTAGAAGCTCAGAGAGCTTCAATATAGCCAAAAACCTAAAAGTTTGGAAAAAATTTTGGGATCTAAGCTCAATTGAAAAACATAAGCTATTAATAAATCCATTCCCAAAAAAATGTTAAACGACCATTATAATTTAGGAAAAATGGTTTCGACTTTAGTAGTGGGCGAAAGGCATACATCGCACGTTGCTAATACTGCTAAAATCAATTGCATCTTGGTTTCTTAAACCTATAATCATATATTTTGTTTAAGTCTCGTTGACTTTGAAAACGGAAGCTAGGAGTAGTCCAAGTGGATACAGTGGTTTTTTACACTGTTGCCATTAAATTTAATTCCACAAATATCATCTACTTATTCCAAAACTTGGTTTGACTGACGGTATAAGAAGTTTTCCTGGGGTGTTTAACATTTTTTGTTATTAAAAGGTATCGGGACTAAAAAAGTATCGGGACTAAAAAAGTATTCGCTCTGCCATACTAATCGAATTAGGTCGAAAAAATAATTCCACAAAGTATCTCTTCCGAATATGAAAAGCTCACTTCGTTTAGTCGCCTTATACGACACGTAAGTTATGCTCCAAATTAACTGCACGACATATTCCCAAACACGTTTGAAAAAATGCGTGTCAAATTAGCTACGCAGGTTTTTATCAGGCAGGTCAGTAGTAGTTGCTATCAAAACAAAGGTTGACTTTGGCAAATATTCTGCAAATGCAAAACAGTTTGCTCTTTCAACAGCTAGTTTCTTTGAGAAAATAGACAGGCTTTTTGACAATTTAAATAGCAGAGTACTTCATGATAAAAATCCTCACAAAAGTGCCTTAACACTTCCTGGTATTATACATTCCAATTTATCATCCATGAAAGAGTATATAGATCAGATAAAACTATCATCGAACAAATCTAGTCCATTGGCGATTTATCAGCCTACTTTGAAACTGCTAAAATAATATTTAATATTGTACCAACAAGTGTTATTAGTGCTCCTGCTAAACAATTAGAAAAATCAAGGCCATATCCAAATACAAATGTAAAATTGTATTATTGTACTTTGTACAGTTGTACCACGTAACCAGTTTTTTGTGTCTAAAAAGGATGCATCCAAATTATAGTGAATAAAACATAATGCTGCGTGGTATATCGGTTTGCCCAAAAACCAAGAAATAATTATGTAAAAAACAAAGCCACTTTAAGGTTACGTCAGCCCTTTCATCAAATTCCAAAGTAGATTTGTATTCGTCTATTTGTATGCGCACTTGCAATATTGTATGGTATTGCCTCAAATCATTCTTTATTATTAGGTCTGATTTGAACAGTATGAACTTAACATTTATAAAATCTCAGGTTTTGCAATTCACAAGTGTAACGTTATAGGGCCGGTATAGGGTCGGTGGAGTGGTTTTTTATCTCTAAGTGAAAATATTACAGAGAATACTGTATCATGATTTGATGTTACTATAATGCTGATATAATGCTATTGTATAGGTTAATTTGAAATGATATAGGCTCAGTTTGAAAATAAATTTTCAAGTTGTCCGAAACTGACTGGAGTTTTTAAACGTTTTCTGGCCTCATCAGAAATCTCTAATCATTGGGCCGAATTCCGAAAAAACATTTAGATCTTTAATATTTTCTCTTTTATATATTAAAAAATGTTTCTATTTTCTCTAACGTCACTCAACTCAATCAGTCCGGGGGTTGTGATAAGAGAAAATCAGTTAAAATTACAACTTTTTGAAGTAATTATTGTGGTGAAATCGAAGGTTGTGATTAACATTAAAGCACGCAACAAAACTTTGAACCATTCACAAAACCAGATAAAATTCCCTATTTAGCTATGTACTTACAATAATAAAAAATAAAAAATATAGAAAACGTTGTTGAATTTATACTTGATCATCAAAACCGAAAATAAAAAGACAAAAACTCGACAAAATATAAATAAAATGTATGCTTGTGTTGTTGTTTTATTGCTATAGAAGAGTGTAGACGGTTTTGGTAGTATGCATTATATGAAAAAGAATAAAACATGTGTAAAAAGAAATGAATACTGAAATGTAAGTATGTATATGTATCATTGTATTTTATTTATTTTAGATTAGCACCCGCAACGACAATTGTAACCCGTCAATTTTGGATATTTTTTTAAATATGGGTTGCGACTCTCTTTATATTATTTCTGTACCAAAAAGCGAAAGTCGCTTAAGTTCTAATATTCAAATATTCACAATTTGAGTTTGAAGTTAATAAATATTTAGTGAAAAAAGTAGGAACTTTAAATGAACTTTTAGTTACTTTATAAACATGGTTTTAGATCAATCTATTTATTTATCTAACAAAACCTAAAAAAAACTTTATTATATCCTTCAAAAACCTTTTTTTTATAACTTAGGTGATTTTCGCTTTTCTTTGCCAGTAAGGGAATTTTAGCTTAAGTAAGATAAGCGAGTTTTACGAATTTTTTCTGCAAAATAATTGAAGCTTAAGAAAACATAAGTTAGTCTTTCAAAATTTAATTCATTTATTCATATCTTCTAAGTTGTATTCACTGTTAATATAAAATTATTTAAAAAAAAAGTATAAAAAACATAAATTCACGTTTCTCAGGTTGTTTAGTTTTCTGAATCAACATCTGATCCATCGTCTTCAAAGTTTATATCTGGGTCAATATTTGGCACGTTCCCATCATTTAATTGTCTGTAGAAACTGTGATAGATTTCATTTATGAGAGGAAGTTGGTCCAGTAAATCTTGTTTTTTTCTCTGCTTAGTAATAGAAGGCTATCGTAACAATTGTTAACATCTGAGATTTTAACAGTATTAATCCCACGCCGACAAATATTTAATTTCTTGAACGGTTCTTCTTCCTTCAACGATGTTTTGTACTGAATTTTTCCAAATTTTTGTGTATACCGCAACCATTTAATTTCACTCCATTTAAATTTATTTCCATCCACATCACTTGCTCTCCACATAAATTTTGTTTTCGCTGCCTTTTCAAAATCAAGAAACATGTTTTGTTCAATCTCAATAACTTCAAATTGTTCTTTAGTACCAACTGTTCGCACAAACTGATACCATTCACGTAGATGATGGATTTGAACCATGGTTTTTTTCTTTTTCCTCTCAATGATGGAGTGATCCACGTCGCACTCCATATGTGTGTGACCAGGAAGCAAGAATTTATGGTCAATTATTTTGATGTTCTCAACGGTCTGCATAAAAATATTGAACATAGAAGCAACTAAAGTATTTTTATTTTGGCCGCCGCAGCAATCACTGTATAAAACAACATGTTCAGTTGTACTCGGTTCAGATAGAAGATGTTGAAACAAGCACGACGCTATCTCATTGCCACCACGTTTTGCCAATCCTTCATGCCATATATAGCAATGTGGCTTATTGGACACACAATCGTGGACTGTAAGATTGTAAGTCCAAAGCTGTCGTTTGTAAAACGAAATATTGGAACGTAGTAATGGTGTCGGCAGACATTGTTGCAAATCAAATGTATACATTTTGATTTTGGAACACGAATTTTTGGCTTGAATTTTATCTCCGTCTTTAGATTTGTAGGCAATGTCAGCTGCTTCATGATGTTTCTCTTGCTGTTTTCTGATCTTCGCTTTATCTTCCTCAGACTGCGCTATATCTATTTGCATTTTGTAGGTATCGCATTTGCTACAAGTGTCACTTTTTGGGTTTTTGAAAGCCAAACCCATTTCTAAAATTAAAATGAATTAATAAAAAATATACATTACATTTAAAAAGTAAGATAAAGCTAATTACCTTTGAACATTTGTGAATATTTCGTTATTGAAACGGGATTTTCATATTTCTCCGTGTACAACTGGTACATTTTACTTAATGTTAAATCACTCTGTAGGTACTTCTTAGAAGTCCACTGGCGTGTGTAGTGGCTTTTGTATGCAGGGAATTCATTAATGTGACTTTTAATTTCTTCTAGTTTATCATTTGTTAATTTATTCACAGGTTTTCTGCCTCCACGTTGGTCTACAATTTGGTTTGAGTCAGACAATACAAGCTTCTTTTTCCCGATGGTTTTTAAGAAACTATCGGTTTCACCTAAAGTGAAACGAAAACATTTTTGACACACCGAGATGTTTTGACCTTCAACTTGTAAATGATATGAATAATTATGTGTTCTGTTTCGTTGTGATTTTACGTTTTTCTTTAAAAGTGTATGGTGTTTTTCTTTAACCTCCATTAAACCGGAAGCAAATAAGGCTTAAGAAGAGTATGATGAAAGACTCCAGTATTGTTTAAATATCATTTTTTGCTGATCGTATGTTACCTTGGACTGACAATTCATCCGATATTTTTCTAGAGGCTTACACTCCCTTTCTTTAACTTTACCTTTCTTAGATTTTGTTATAACAGTTGTTGTTAAGTTATGTTCATTTCTTTGAATATTTTCATTTGAAGATTGGGATAGATTATAAAGATTTTCATTAATAACATTTTTTTCAATGGCATTAGCCATTGATTCTATGTCGAAAGAATCTACAGAGGAATCTGAGTTTGAATTTGTTGGTATAGGGAAGTCGGGATCATTGTCACTGTCGTCGAACGGTTCATCATCATCACTATCATTCAACCTATTGCACTTTGTCGCTTCTATAATATTCACAAGTTGTTCCTTATATTCTTCTTGTAACCGTAATACCTGTTCAAACTCTTCACTAGCTGCTTTGGAACCGTGAGCAATATTAAAAATTGATGCCGTCTCTCTTCCAACAATTGTTTTAAATACGTTACCATCCTCATGAAGTGTTATTTTACGTGTCCGCAATTTCGACAGGATATCTATAATTACAGACAAATACCGTTTAATTCTAGTTGTCAGACTAATAATATAGAAATCAATAATTTTACCTGGAACATGTGGTTTTGAGCAACCAGGTTTCTTAGAAATTGGGGTTTCCCCGGATTGTCTTGCAAGTTGAATCATTTTCATCGCTCGAAATGCCATTTTTCCAATCAAATAAATTGGTTTCACACTAAACTAAACTAATCGACTTTACACAAAACACAATAATTTTTTATATAAAAAAGCACTTAACTAGAATTTTTTGTTTGATTAGCACTCGAAATAAACGCTTAAAATCACATAAAATATGAAAAATTCGCAATACAAAAACGTAAATATCGCTTAAGTAAGTTAGTTTAATACAAAAGGATAGTTTTATTCAAAATATAAATGAAAAAATAGCTTATGTTATGTTAGGTATTTACTTTTGCTATGAGGGCAATTTGAAAAAATCGCTTAAGTCTTCTTAGGCGATTTTCGCTTTTATCTAATCTAATTTAATACTATAAAGTATGAAACGAAAAACTGGCTTATGTTGAATAAAATTTCTAGGTATATCAATTTATTGAAAAGAATCATTTTAAAAACAATATTTTGAATCACTTAAGCGATTCTTCCGTTTGCAAACAAAAATCAATCAGACTTAGGCCAAAATGTTTTTTATTGATAACTTGGTCAATTTTAAAGGTATTTTAATGAAAAATTGATATAATGGTATAAGTAGTATAAGGATTTGAAATATTATGTAAAATGCAAAATCGCCTAAGTTAACAAAAGCGATTTTCGCTTTTTGGTACAGATTTGGTTTCTGATTATACTAAATATTTCTTAAAACAAAAATAATAAATAAGCTTTGAATGTATATGTGAAAAATAAACATTTAAGCGATTACAACTAAAAAACTATTACTTAACATCACATTTCTAAAGGCTTATGTTTGCATCAACTCGGAATCGGATTCGTCAATAGGGTAGCTGGATATATTTAATTTTGAGATTGCAATTGGTTTATTTTAATAAAAAAACAGACATTATAACTGATAATAAACATTCATATTACTGTTATATAAAATGTAAAATGTAAGCATATAAAATGTCGGCTTATTCACAAAAAGTACATTCAAGCATTGCGGAAATTACTTGGTCTTGATTGCAACTTAAATGAACTTTTCTGTTGCATTGTAGTAAGTTTGGTGAATTTTCCTTTATAAAATCGAAGCATATACTATGCAATTATCTAAAACCGATTCAGATTTATTAGCTATCATTGTTTTGATATAATCTCTATACTCACTCATAGCATTTTCATATATTAACGTATCGGTAGAGTGAATACCGTGCCTAAATGTATTATTCGTTATCATATCAATAGCATACAAAATTAGAAGACCACAACTAAAATTGTCCTGCTGTGCCGGTAAATGGTAGGATGGTAAGATTTAAAATTTTTCGTGAGACCCAAAACCCCACGCTTGTTGTATTTGGTTAGTAAAATTTTGCGCTTTTCTTGCTAAATTTGGAATTGTTTTTTCTGGCGCAAGCGGATCATAGCAACTAATAGTTCTATCGTTAAAATCTATAATTATTAAATTGAAATGACAGTCATTTACTATTGTAAATGACAGTCATTTACTATTGTAGGTATAGACTTTTCTTTTATTGCGACAAATCGCCACTTCAGGATGTTTATTTGAATATCTTTTGATTCCAATAATAAAACTATGGCTGCCACATAAGCCAATTCAGCAGTTATAAAGCTTGAACCATTAAGAGTTGCATAGCAGTCGCTAGATAGAGTGGTTGCCCACAACAGATGGAAGTTAAATTTAAATAATTTAATGTGAAACCGCTTTTCGGTTGTTTTGTCTAAATAACCATGTATTGTCTAATACATGGTTCGAGAATTTTAACATTTTTGGTGTTAAATACCGACTTAAAGCAATTTTTCCCGAATATTTATTTTGACGTGTTCGTTTCTTTTTCCATTGTTCCGTTAAAGTAAAATCTGTCGGGTCTTGTTCATCTTGTGCCACAAAATATTGAGTGGAATTTGGAGTATTTTCATCTAAGCCAGTAGCGAATTATGAATTTGGGGTTTCCATGCTTTTCGTCTCAGTTAAATTTATTAGTTTCCTTTTCCGAGCATGGAGATGAGGAGGTAATTCTATTGCATTAAACAATAATGCAGTTTTTTGCCGAAGGTCGTTAATAAAACGACCTAACTTTTGATTGGGATACTGAATAAGATAATGTTTAATCATAAGATACAGATTATGACAGCTTGTTTGCTTATTTCTTGGATTGTAATTGCTTCTGTTGTTATTTGAAATAATTTGGCAAAAAGAACATAAAAGGGTGAATTGTTCTCTGTTTCATCAAAAAAACATATTTGTGATTTATTGTCACAGTCAGTAGATGGGGTATTTATATTTAAATTTGAAATTGATCTTTTCATTAATTTTAAAAATTTGCAATAAGCACCATTATTTAAGGGTTTTCATATTTTGAACAACAAATAACACAAAAAACCTCAAAAAGAGTTTCTATTTCTGAAATTCGCTTCAATTATGAGAAAAAACATAATCATGATTAACTCACGTTTATCGTTCGTGCATTTGGCTACCTTGTTTTTTATTTGCCGAGTAAGAATAGCTGCAAAATAGGAACAACAGATAAAGACGCCTACAATTTGTTTATATGGTTTACGTTTTTCCATAACGACTTCGTACGTTAAACTCAAATAATCATAAATACTCATAATTGATTGATTGATTGATTTAGAATGTACGACCAAGGACTAACCAGGATCTCCCGGATATTTGGCCGGGCCCACCGTACACCCGTTTTACATTAACTTGGAAGGATGAGGTAGGATATTAATCAAATTATTGAGATCGACCCGGTTACAGACACCATGGCGGCCAATAGTTAGTAACTTTTTGTTGGGGTAGGGAGAGGAAAGTTATATTAGTAATGACAGAATTGGTGCGGTTTCCCGGTAGCCAATATTCGAACTACTGTTAGCATAAGACAATCACAAATTTACTAAACTGCTCTGCATTCTAGAATCTCTTGCCAGCTCCTCCAGTGTGCCACCATTCATCTGTAATCTGCAGAGGTTTCCTTAAAACCAAATCTATTAATGATCTAATTGCTCTTAGCCATAGGCTGTAAGAATTAGATTTAACTTTTAATCTGAAATTACAAATTAATTAATTATTAATATAATAACAAAATTATACAATAATATAATTCCTACGAGCCATATGATGTAATAAATTGTGTTAGTTTTTGCCCGAAAATTAATAAGGACTCTAAAAATATTAATTAACTAATTCATAGTATAATATAAAATTTCTGCAAGCCGCTGGCTGTAATAAATTAGACTATTACTTTTTGCCTAAAATTTACAATTAATTAATTTATTACATTTATAAAAATATGAAATTATTAAAATTATAAAGTTATATAAATTAGCCGACGAAAATTTAAGTTTGAAAGAAAAATGGAGAACATCATTCATGAAGCCCCTACTAGCGTTTCAACTATTTTGATAAAATCTTAGCAACTGATGAAGCACAGATTGATTAATTGGTTTGTTGATAAGACTGTTAGATTAAGCTCTGGGCAAGTGTGGCGGTCAACGCCGGTCCCACTTCCACACCCTTCCCACTTTAAACAAACGGTAGGATAGGAGGGACTTTCTTATACCTATATTTCTACAAATATACTTCCACACATGACAGAAACGACCCGGTGTCAGCCATCTCATAATCACCACGACACAATTCGACTCTACTGGAATTTGTGGAGTAGAGAAGCCAAGGCATGTCAGTAATTATATAATCGGACCAGTCTCCCGCCAGCCAACACTCACTGCCAGCGCAAGACAATCGCAACCTCAACGAACCGATCTGCTTCCTGTCATCCTTTATCAGCAACTCCTATGTGCTACCCTTCAACTGTAATCTGCAAAAAGGTTCCCTTAGGGAGTATGTAAGTGTCACTTAAATTATTATGTTTCATTTCAAATGGTGTACCAGACAAGTTCCCGATTGTCATGCAAACTCGATCTGGGGAAATCTACATCTAACATTTTACTTAATTTTTTATTAGATTAAGTTAGTGATAGTTAAATTTTTATCAACTATAGATTTTGCTTAATTAAAATTAATGATTGACTTTTTTATAAGATATAGAATTAATAATGTAAATAATTTATGTTAATTTTAATTTAATTTAAGTTAATCATCTATGAACAGTCATCCATCCTTAATCTTTAGTCTTCATTTACATGCCCGTCCCTACATTTCAAAATTCCAACGTTGCATTTCCTATACAACTTTTGAAAAAAATTGTATCGTTACAATGTAAAAAATACAAAAGATATTTGTACATATGTGTATGACAGTGTACTGAAAACAACATCGAAAATAACGAAAATATTTAACCCGTAGTATTTGTTGGTTGTTTTCCAAATAACTCACATTACCATAAGGGAAATCACGTCGAATTCATGTGCCAACATGATATAGTTAGTAGAAAAATAGTATAGTTCGTAGATGGCACTAGTAGTAGTTGAACGAAATGTTTACATTTTTTTATCTACAGTTTTTTATATTCAACGAATTATTAATGAAACAAAAATTTAAAATCTAAAAAAAATTTAAATTTTTTAATCGTAATTTGAAATTATTGAAGTAAATGGGCTTATATTCATATATAATAGTAAATAAATAAAACAAAAATTGTTTTTTTTAATTATTTAAAAAATAAGAAAAATTGTTTGACGCGCCATCTATTGTTCTCGTTAAAAACGTTTGCTATGCCATCTAGGATTCCTCTACGAATCAAAATTTAACGAAATCATGCTGTCGTTCGTATTTACAATGGAAATGTTCACGATTTCTCTTATAGCAATATAAGCCATCTGTCGTTTCCAAAAAAACAACTTATCGATATTAAATATTAAATATTAAATTTTATTTTTTATTTGTACATATTATGAATTACCATTAATATATGAACAGACATATAAAAAAATTAATTTTAACACACATATTTTATAACTTTTATTCTTTTTACAAAAATTAAAATAAAAGTAATCGATACATCGATAAATATTTCCTAAAAATACAACAAATAGTTATGGAATTATGCAACAAGACCAAAAAGCAAGACGATCAGTTTTAGTTTTTGTTGTTGTAACACGGTTAGTTGAAAACAATGTTGAAAACGACGACGAAAACAATCATATAAATGAAGACTTATAAATAATTTATTCACAATATTCCGACAATATTCGGAAAAAATCGAGTACGAATTAATCAAAGTGTCCGAAAAACCGAATATTTGACCGATACAAATATACGTGAAAATCTGTACACAGGCTTACTACACTCATAAACGAACTAAAAAAAAAAAAAAAAAAACGTTGTAATCGTAGGTATTTTTTTCATTTAAATTCTGCATCAATATACCGATTGTTGCACTCAATTCATTGAGCGGAGGAATTTGTAACTTATTTTATTTTAATTTCATCTATAATGTCGTCTAAAATGTTGTCTATAATTTGTCTATAATTACATTTGTCTTATAATATTTATATCCTGGTGCTTCAACCCAGGTTGAATCCAGGTAAGCTATTCACTATATACAGATTCAACCCATCGATTTTACATAACTAATTTGTGGCGTCAAGTAATTAAAATATAGAACAATGACCTGTATACATCGTCGAGTCGATATACAACAACCAAAACATGTACATCTTAAGAAAATATAATAATTAGTGCCTCAAACAAACTGGTGTGATCGAAGACAAGTTGAATTAAAATTATGTATTAACTTAGTTTTATAATACCTCTAAGTTATTATTTTACTTTCCTACAAGACTATTAATATAACCCGATTACAACTCTACACCAACATGACTCTGCAGTCATATACACGTAAATATAACTCAAAGATGATCCAAAGTCAACTAGATAATAAACCGACTCGCAACGTTTACGTATTAATATACTCTAATTTCTTCTATAACAAAACATACACTCGCGTTTTCACAACAATAACATAACCAATAAATATGTAAAATAATATAACTGATTATTCAATAACAATAATTGAATTATCAAATAAACTTTCCTTTTAAATATAAAATTAATATAAAATATAAATAATACATATCTTATTAATTTTGTCGGTCCTATATTAATATATCAATGCACATGATGTATATTTTCACGAGTGTACATTTTAAGTTCAGTGTTTAGCTTGGTAAATAAATAAAAATAAAAATAAAACTTGTGTCTTTGCTACAAACTGATCAATTATTAACAATCGATTACTTTAATAATTTTTGTCCGTTTTTCCACCTTCACTACAATATAACTATAACTTTATATTATAGTGTACCTATTACACTAAACTTGACTGAAAAATAACACTCGCACTATTTAAATTATTTATTTTTCGCCATCGATTAACAAATGAGTCTATTCCATTTGTTAGCCGAGACTCCCACCAAATAATCATAAATACTCATAATGTTTATTTATTTTAAAATGCTGTTGATAAAAACCCTTGACCAATCGGTAAATATTTAGGCAATTTATTTTTTAGTTATTACACAGAACCTCTGAGTAAAAATAATTTAAAAAATTACCAATTACCACGCTATCGTGTCTAGCAGAAATTAATTCCGCAATTGGCATTATTATGGAATTTACTTTTATTACGCAGACATAATAATAAATTCGCGAATAATTATGAGCTTCACAACATTTCGGGTTTCGTATAAGACCTTCGGTAGCATCTATATGGATTTCTTTAATACTATTTTTGGATATTAGGGAAAAATAATCAGGCCTCATTAAAATTACATATAGAGGATCACTAGCTAGATATATATATTTATAGTTTATTGATTGTTTTGCATAACGATAGATCACATCCATCAATTCGCATTTCGTTACCAAATCATTTATTAGTAGCCGCTCAGATCGAGCTTTTCGAAGAACCAATGGACAGAAATAATCTGGGTACTTCCAGTTTTAAGAAGGGATGGTTTCATCCACAAGATTTAGTTTCTCTAAATTAACTAAATGTGTCGTTTTATGAACCATTTCATCTTGCATACTTATTCGTCGTTGACCCCTTAATTGTGAAAATTCTTTTATAATTCTTTTAGAAATTAATAAAAATTTTATTAAAAATCATGAATTTATATCTTTGTTTATGCGATGGCTGTATTTGCAAATTGCATAAATAACAATTGTTTTTTTAGCATTATTGTAATTGATAGTCTTAAACGACAATACGCAGGACGTTTTTTGGGCTACCAACGAAACTTTCAACGATTCCCGTATGTCTTCATTTGTTACTTTGCCGACGTCTTCAATTGACAATTGAAATATTCCACGTTGAGACCAATCTTCATTTTCAATTTCTTTAATTTCTATTAGCATTGTGAAATCGATGATAGCGCTGGAAATATTCGTCTAGAAATTACCCTTATCCCCATCATATGGTGATCGGATAATAACTGTAACATATTCCTATACTAGTGACATATTCCAATAGATGTAACATAATCTGTGAGTAACGGTACAACAGTAAATATAGTAAAACAGTAGATTTGAAACCCCCATGATAAAATTCTGTAACTTGCTGATAAGTTAGCTTATACATATATCCAACTACCCTTTTTACGAATCCGACGAGAACGGCCCCCAATCCTGTTTAGTATTAGGTCGAATCATAGTACTTACACCTAATATGGAGCTTATACAAAAATTACTATTTCGATATGCAAACCCTAAAAGATAATTTTTCATAAAATAAATATTTATTAAGTGTAAATCAGTTTTTTGGTTACATTTTTATTTTGCACTTAGTTTTTTAATTAAGCACATAAATATAAATATTGTTAATAAATAAAAATTGGTTTATATTCCATTTATTTTGAAAACGCCTAAATGTTTACATTTTACTAATACATATTGACATTATTTAAAGTTGTTGTTGGGTTAGGAAAAATAGGATAAACTTCACAATGGTCTTTATAAGAGAAATTGTATTTTTTTTTAAATTTCGTTTCATTCAAATTTTTTTTTTAAGTTTTTACATTTGATTCCCGACCAGTCGTTTGATTCTGTTTCAAATAAAAAATAATAATATCATCAAGTTTTCATTGGCTTTTATTATTTTGTTTTATCAATATCATCGAAAACGCGATTCCGATTTACCAAATTGAAAAAATACATTAATTCTGTTCTTGCAGATACTTATGCTAATGACGCTGCTTAGTAACTCCCTTTGATAAACAATTACTGCCTCTCCATATCTCAGGTTTAATTATTGACTTTAAATAATTAATGATCAATAATACCACGAATTCAATTTTATTTTGATGTTGAAAATACAATATTTCACCATAGATATATAATATTTTAGTTACTCGTACGTTTGATGGCTCGCTTCAGAATGACTTGATCTTTTTTGTAAACGGGTTTTAAACCACCAAGAATTTGCCTGTGTGGACATTTATACATATTGCCATGTTCTTGCCTTGTCACTTACGGTTCGTATCTCTGGATTGTGAATAACTAGTCCTTCTTTAAACACTGTTCACTTTCACAGACAATAATTTCCTCAATAAAACACAATTATTCACAACTTAGTTCTTTTACCAATTCTTTATTTCACAAAAATTACTTAGTACTGTTCACTTTATTTAACAACAAAAATTACTTCCTATCACTTTTAACCGCTTACTTGTTATCGCTTTCGTATTTCAAGTACAACTATATTTCGCATACGAACATCGATTCGCTTATATACACAATTTAAAAATATCTCGAACTTTCTACTTCTATCGAGATGTCACTACTACATTTAATTTTCTCAATTTTTAGTACTACCAGTACTATCGATACCTAATAGATGTCTCTAGGGTTAAGCCTAGAGAAATCTTCATATATTTCGACTTGTGTTATCGCACGCTAGGTGGTACCGTAACAATATATTGAGCTAAAATGATCGATCGTAACAACAACAATTATAAATGTCAATCCGATTTAAACAACTTGGTATTGGTATTGTAAAGTGTCAGCTGTTTATCTTTATAAATATAATATTATTATTAATTCTGTTGTTAATTTGTTCTAGGTTCTGTACCATCATTTTCTGTGTCAACATTCCGCCGGCCATGAATCACCTGATTCATATGGTTGAATTGGCAATTTGCAAAGTTTTTGTATTGGGCGCTTGATAATTTCCTCGCTGTTTGCTAATCATATATACACTTGATGAAAAGGATGTACATATTGAACACGCTCTGCAGGTATGTTCCCCATGATCTGGTGTTCGGGTTTTACCTTATTTACTTAATACATTTGTTTACTGCCGCTCTCGATCTCTATAATAATTTGCCTTTGATTATCCATAATCTGCGTCGTATGATGCTGGTGAGTAAACTGATTCCAGGATGATTATGAAGTGAGTGGGGATTACTGACTATGCATTTGACTCCGTGATGAGTTATTGGCAATATGATGGGATGCTTCACATTGTATGATGTAAAAGATTTTTGTATGCGGCCCCTTACTCTTATTATACCTTGCTTATCTAAAAATGGATTTAATTCAACTGTGAACTTCGATCTTTTTATTTCTCGTAGTAAGACTATTTCTGCAGCAATGATCTCTTCTCTCTCTTTGTCCGTGCCCTTTGTTTATGTCTCAACTTGTTGTTAAATCACATGATAAGGGATAATACTCTGGACGATTTTGCGAAGCTGGAGTATCTGCTAATGATATTTTCAATAAAATGATTGGTAGATACCGTGAATACTTCTATCTTTGATGGTCGTAATTCTTCGATCGTTATCTTTCGTGGATGTAAGTTCTTGGATTGAATAGATTTGGTCTCGTCGTCATCAATCAGCCAATGAGGTCCGCTCCACAACAGCTTGCAGTTGCATAACTCCTCCGTGCTCATGCCTCGTGTTACAATATCTGCAGGATTGTCCTTAAACACAACATGCAACCAATGCTCTCGCTTATATAATTGTATAATTTTGCTGACTCTGATAGCAACAAAAGTGGCCAACGCCTCGGATGGTCTGACAGCCAATCCAATACCATTTGTGAGTCGGTAAACAGCTTCTCATCCCAGTTAATGTTTTGCATCCACAGATTTTGAAATAAAATCTTAACTTTGACTATTAACCAGCCAACTGGATCGAACGTTTGACTGGCATCCGAAAATAGTGTTCGCTTAGTGTATTGATCACGGGTTGGTAGTTGAACAGTAAATTTAAATGTGTCTTCATTAGGATCCCATTGAAGGCCCAAAACTTTCGGCGTTTCTACTTGCTTCCCAATTTGTTTGATCGCCTTCTCCTGATTGTTATGAACGTACGATCTAATTTCATCCCGGTTCGATAGAAATTTTTGTAGTTGAAACTCATGACTAGCCAACGCGTTTGTTGTGTGTTCAATTAAAGTTTTGACTTGTGCTGTGGTGTTGCCTCCGGTCATTATGTCATCTACGTACACATCATTCAGTATGGCCCGTGCAGGTTCTGAGTGACTGGACCGTAATCGTGTACCAATTTCTTTTACACAACGAGTTGCTAGAAATGTTATATGGCCGGTTGATGATGCAGGCTTGTTCTCCATAAAATATTTTGATATTGCCGATCTTCGACATTGACCCAAACCTGGCGATACATTTTCTCTACGTCTCCGCAGATTACTACCTTTTGTTGACGAAACCGTGATAGTATGTTTAAAAGAGGTGTTTGCACGGTCGGTCCAACCATCAGTACGTCATTCAATGCAAGTCCCTTAGACGATTTGGTGGACGCATCAAAGACAACACGTAATTTGGCTGCCGTACTGCTGGCCTTAAGCACTCCATGGTGTGGTAGGTAATATTTGTTGACTTTATGCTCGCTGGGAACTACTCCCATGTGCCCAAGTGCTTGATATTCTGCCATAAATGATGTGTACAACTTTCCAAACTCTGGATCTCGCTTGATCTCCTCTTCATTAATTTTAACCTGTTTAGAGCAGTATTGTACGACATTCCAAGCATACTACCGGAAATTTGTTATCTGTGATCTTCTTGGTCGTTTGAAATAGTTCTTCACATTGATGTTCCTCCGTAGTGTTTAAATTTGTTTTTGGTAACTCCTCCACTTCTCGAAATTTGCGAATTTTCTGTCGATATCGAGTAAGACATTAAAATTTGTTATGCCATACATACCTGAATTGTTTTCAATAATTCTAGTGACTATCCAACCGAAAATCGTGCGTGTTGCGGTTAATCCATTTGCCAACTTCAAACTCTTCGATTCCAAACATTTCAAAAATATATCAACTCCCAAAAGTACGTCTATTTGCCCACGTTTATTGAAGTTGAGGTCAGCGAGCTGTAACTGGTTTAGCATTTTAAAATCAACATTTGACAAATGAATGTTGATACATCAGGTTGACCTCGGCTGATACTTCGGGCACTCTTGGAACTATGAGTGCTGCATTTTTAACGTGGCCTTGTGATCCATATGTCTGCCAAAGTCCATTGCAGTCTTTAGTTTTTATCATTGCGGTCGGAAGAATACCGTGTGATGTAACTGGGCTTGTGGTGTACGTTTTCGTTTCAGCTTCAACTTCTTATGTTGCTTCCTGGTTGCTTGGTAGATTGGATTTATGGATCCTTCTATTTAATTGATGGCCATCAATGAATACATTTGCTTCGTCTGTTGATCCATGCAATGATGTATAATGCTTTGATTTACACTCTTTAACTTTATGTCCGCCATTTAGGCACCTATTACTTCTTTTTATTACTTCTGATTTATCGGCTGACGTCATATTCTTGTAATCGCCGCATTTATACAACCTATGTCCCAATTGCGTACATATTAGGCATGGGTTTCCGAATGATGTCTTAATTGAATATGCTCGTGTTACTGGTCGACTTGCAACTGCCATCTTCGAATAACCTTTTATCGATTCCATCATGTTTACCCGTTTTCCCAGAAAGGTAAACAATTCTTCGATGGTCGGGAAATCTTTCCCAGTTGTCTCTTGTGCTCAAAGCACAAGAGACCTCTGGTTTCGTTATCCAATTTATTTAATGCTATATGCAATAGCCAAAGATCTCGTTTTCCGCATTTGTTCCAAGCGCTTTCAGCTCTCGAATTGATTCGTTTAGAGCATCCGCTAATTTTTTTATATTGCTGGGGTTTGGCTGAGTTATATTGGGTTGATCCATATAACTGTTGATGAACTCGTTGATTATATGGTGCTTTCGGTCATATCGCTGTACTAATTTTTGGAATGCCTGACTATAGTTTGCATCGGTAACGGCTAGTTGTGTAATGAGCGCTGCTATCTCCCTTTTCAGTAAACCTCTCAGGTATTGAAACTTTTGCGCGTCTGTTAGGTTATCTCTGTCGTGAATAACTGTTTATATCAAAAAATGACTGTCATCCCATGTAATCCCCGTTGATTTATCGTCTGACGTCATATTCTTGTAATCGCCGCATTCATGCAATCTATGTCCCAATTGCGTAAATATTAGGCATGGGTTTCCGGATGATGTCTCAAATGAATATGCTCGTGTTACTGGTCGATTGGTAACTGCCTTCTTCGAATAATCCTTTATCGATTCCACCATTTCTATCTCATCAGCGTACGTTGAACGTGGAATGATGAGAAGTGTTTAGTAACAGAGTGCTCATCTGGATTCGAGAATTTTTCTTCATCGAACCATTTCTCGTTGGGTCACCTTGCCACATGGTAGATGTGTGGAATCGCCTCACGGTTTTGGATGCAACCCAAAGGGTCAAAGTGAATAAATAAATTTGGTCCTGGTACCGTCCCTTTCGTCGTGTATAATTTTGTTAGTGTCGAGTCCAAATAGTATGGTCCGTATATCAGCGAGTTTTCTGTATTTTGGCAAGCCTGTCTAATGTGATTACGCGTCAATTTTATCAAATGTATGTCGATACGGTCCGAGTCATAATTATAACGATCAATTTTTAGCGATAGTTGCAACTCGTTTGTCGATGTGTTTGTTGTAAAAGAGATGCCGCACCCCCATAAATGCACGTCTCGATTTTTCTAGCTGAATCGTAGTATGCCTCGCCATATAGCACATGTTATAAATGTTTACGCCTAAATATTTTATTTGTTCACACAATTTGTTTGGACGATTGTTAATTTTGATTGAGGGATCTCGTCAATTTCTCTGTAAGTCTCTTCAAGTTGCGTTTTTCAATGGACGCCGAAATAATATAAATTCGCATTTTGGCCGAATTGATTTCAATCAAATGCTGTCTGGAGATTTTCTTGAATGTCGCCGACATGATAAGCAGGACAATAGACAATTTTGTCGTCAGCATAGGCGCAAGTTTGAATAGATTTGGAATTTAGAGTATCGTGCCGACTTTAGTTCTGCCGTGTACAAGTTGAAAAAAATTAAAGCCGTGATCGATCCTTGTTGAACCCTATTCATAATTTTCAATTTTGATGTTGATTTTTTGTTCCTAGCAGTTGTTGTGATAAATTTTCGTTCGTATAGCAATTCGTACAGGATTTCGATTAGGTCAGTCGAGAATTTCATTTTCATTAATTTTGCAAGTAGTCCGTCTAGTCAAATGAATTCGAACGTTTTTTTTATGTCGATCAAGACTGCACCAGTCGGTGTGTTAAAATTTAGATTGTGTGTTATATCCGAAACACCTTTTGTGATGGCGTGAAAAGTATTGTGTCCTTGTCTGAAACCAAACTGGTTATCAATTAATGTTCGACGACATGATTGTTTAATTTTTCATAAATGATAATTTCGAAAAGTTTGCCGAAATTTGAAAGTAAGCTGAAAGGGCTCTCTGGATCCGTTTTTCTCTTATGTTTTGTTAAATAGATTGCAGATTTCAGTTATCATCGAATTTGACAGGTGATGCAATTTGGAATTAGGTCAGGTCCAAACAATTTTTTGTTATTGGCTAAATTTAGAATACAAGTAAGTTGATCGATGGCAACGAAATAATTTTGATCATCTCGTGATTCCGGAAATTGCGATTTTATGCTATGTGACACCTTATCGTCTTTATAATGGTTTAATGTGCTGCAGCCACATAATTCATCATGTTTGTAACGAAACGCCTATATCAAGTCATTTTATAGGAAACTTAGATAGACCGGCCCGGTTACACCCGACGTGGTAATTCAAATCGAACAATCAATTTTCCATCAAATATTTCTGCCTACTTGTTTACTCCAAACAGATCTCAACAGTTTACTAAACCATACAACTTTTAGATTTATTCGGGCCCAATGTTAAATATTCCCAACCTTTTAAAGTATGCTTCATCGCTTCATAAAATGGTAAACAATTGCGAACATTTTTGGTTGCGACGCAGCATTTTTCGACCAAATTTTACCTTTTTCCACGGTCAGTTGGTAAAAGGTCTTGTACACGTTGTTTAACTGATACATTTTAAAAATACGATACACCGTAGACTGTAACACTCCCGAGCGTCTTGATGTCTTAATAAACTAACACGAACAAGTGTCGTTGGGTTGTCTGTCACCATTTCAATTATACTATCGTCGTTTGTATCAAGCTCTCTAGATCTTCCAGTACTGCCCCGATGCCAAGGGATTTCGCTTTCAATGTACATTCGATGCACGTTTTGAAAAAATCTGTGGTTGGGGAATCTTAATTGGGGAATCGTATCTGGTACCCCTTGCGCAGCTCGATCATTGCCATTACAAACACCATAAATAAAATTATGTTTTATTTCAGACAAAGTCAGTTATTTTAGCACTCGAAGTTTTGGTAAGTGCATTCTTTAATAAACACGACTTACTTTGTAAAACAATTGATGAAAACCATTTTATGTTGAATACTCCTATACGTGATGCTATTTAAGAATCTGCATTAATGTCGCTAACTTTTCTGAGAGTTGGTCAATTTCCTGTAGTACAATGTTGGCAGTGTTGCCAGAGTCACTTAAAAATCAACAAATTAAAAACAAACAGAATTTTTTAAAACAAATTTTTTTATTTGACAAAAGATAATAAAGTTTATAAATTGGCTTTATTGGAAAGGTATACTCTTCTAGATTGTATAAAAAAAAAGGTAAACAAAAGAACTGTTGGTTTTTTTAAATGTCGATTATTATAAATTTCATTGTATAAATTTTTGTTCCTGATGATCCTGATCATGAAATTAGGTCAAAGATATGGAATTGTTGTATTGTTATCGGGTCCTAGAAGTGGGTGAAAATTAATTCAAAAGAAAGATTTACATGCGAATTACAAGTCAAGCTAATAAAATCATATTAAAAAAGTTGATAAGTTGATCAATAATTTTTAAGCAAGAAGAATCAAGCCTTACCGTTTGACACCAGATTTGGTTTTAATTTTGAAATTATGTTAAGCTCCGCTATACACATGTGAATACTCTACTACTATAGAGCAAAAATCACAATGACCAACAGAGAAAAAAATTCTATCAATAGTATTGGAATACATAGTTTAAAAACTGAGTTCTCGTCAAAATTTCATAAAAAAAATATTTTTTATGTTGTGCACATCCAAATTTGATTAACCAAAATATAAATCGAATTTTTTTGTATAACAGATAAGCTAAATTTAATCACGTTGATTTATAAAAAAAAAATTCAAGCTATGAAAAACTATTCAAAAATCCATACCATGTTTCCCCACAACGAATGAATTATTTTATTTAAAGGACATCAAAGCATTATGTCTAAATCGTAAATTTTTTGTTGTTCCATTTTCCGATATCGAAACGTGCACAGTACATACACAAAACGTAAATATTTCATATACAAAAATCAAATCGAAATTTAAAAAAAAAAAAAAACACAAAAAAGGAAAATTTGGAGCCATAAAAGGAAAATTCCAAATTAAATTTTCAATGAAAAACGATAATGATTTTATTCATTAGAATTATAAAAAAAAAAATCTATTTTATACGGACGAAGGATAATACACAGTCCAACACAAAAAAATATAGGCAACATCCGTTTTCATTAAAACGTCGAAATTAAAAAACGAATTCCAGAAATTCGTCAAAATCGTATCAATTGAATCGAAGGGCAAATCAAATTGTTCGAACATAATGATTCGATCAGACACGTGGTGTTTACGTTTGAGTTGGTTTTTGTCTATGGTCTAAACTTTAAACCATTTGAGATGGAAATATCAGGCAAATAGGTTTTTGATAGATAAAATTTTGCACAATTAGGTAACTGATTTTGTGTTGCACATTTAAATTGATGTATGTGTTTTAAGTAGTTGGGACTAGTTTTGTAACGGTCGTCACATGTATAAAAAAAATTATGTGCTACTTTAAGAGCGCACTGATTTACATTTCGTAAAATTTTATTTGTTTAGCATACAAATTACTTTAACACTAAATACATCAGTCTGGCCAGTGCTACTGGCCAATATAAGACAAATCAACTATGCAACCATCTTTGAGAATATACGGATCCCCTAGACACCCATCTTCCCTCTTTCGCCGCAATAAAGTTTTAAGAAGGCGTGTAACCGCCCAATAAAGTCAAATGTAATCTGATCCACTCCAGAAGTAAGCCGTCTCCTTTTTTTTAGAACTGGCTCACCAAAAAAAGGTGTGACATGTTGTGTTCGGTTCTATTCCTTAGAAACAGCAATAAGGAGAACCTAATTTGAGATAGCCCATACTGTTTAGATATAGTTACCGAAATATCCAAGCCCTGTAAAAAAAGGCATGAGAATAATGTATTTCTTCGTGGCCATGCTGTTATTGCTTCCTCCCATCTTCGCTGCCATGCTTCTAGAGTTCTAGGGCAAACTCTGGCTACAACTTTTTCTTTTTCCACCTCCGCACTCAGCTAAAGCATCTTTCAGCAATTCAACGCGAGCAGATGAATTGAAATTGGTTTAGCAATAACAAAAACTGCGGCATCAGATACCATCCGATAAGCTCAAGCCACCGTTATTGCACCATGACACTGGGTCGACATCATACGCGTTCGATACTTCGGTATCTATATGGCATCAGCCCATTTCTGTTCAACATTGAGCAGGATTGAGTGAACCGTTGACATACAATTTTTTCGTCTACTAGAGTGAGGATTACACTCTTTAGCCATCAGTCTACTAAGCGATATTGTTACCATTGCAGCTATCTCGCAAGATTTGTGAATTTTTTCAAAGAAGTAGAGCTTGGTATCCTCGGTTACCTCTAAATATTCTGTCATCCTCTTTGATTGAACCACTTTCGAAACAATATTCATGAGAATGACATCAATCGTCCAAGTATTGACTTTCTGATTTTTTTTAACTTGGAAAAATTTGAGTTGAGTCAACTTGGAACTTCTGGAAGTGATCACAATAGCAATATCATCCACATAACCTACTAAAAATACTTTGTCAGGTATTTTAAAAAGACTTTCATACAGGATGTTCCTTAGAGCGGGTTCAAGAAGTGGAGATCTCTTTAATATTTATACTTTTTTATGTCCCAAACATCAACTTCCGGCAGTATTCTGAAAAGGTAACTTATTACTTCAAAACGCCACTAAAGCGCCTCAACCATAGCATTCCCCCTCACCAAGTTAAATAGTATAACCATGTCCACTACCACCTTGGCCTTCCGGAAGCCGTGTTGTTAAAATCTCCAGCATCCTGAATACTTCAACATCTTCTTTAGAAATCTTTCTATCATGCAGAGGGGCCTGTATGTCGACAAAGAATCTGGGTCACCACTTTTTGCTTTGATGTCGGCATAAGCCAAGCCACCTTCCAGCGTGAGGGGGACGCTTCTGCTGCCAAACAAATATTATATGTGTTTGGCAACAGTAGCGACTGAATGGTAACCACCACTTTCAACGTTTCCACAGGAATGTCATTAGGATCCGGTGTTTTTCTGCTTTTCATAGAGTCCACAATATTTACCAATTCTTTCTTTGTAAATGCAACGGTGAATTCACTTTATTCTGGGGCGATTTCTTTTCTCCTTAAAGTGTGGGTAGGGACGTGATCCTTAACAATGTTTTCCATCGGTCCTGTATTCATCGTTTCACATGCATCCATGAAGCTAAGCTGGCGAGTAAGAAGTTTATATCTTCTGCCCCAAAGGTCTGTGTCTACTCCAATACATAACTCCTGCCAACATCTTACTTTGTTTGCAAGGGTGGTCCACGCTAAGCTAGTTTTTCGCCATCTTGCGTTTGGATTTTTTCTTCTTCCTTGCATTTCGATGTGTCACCGATCACTCACAGGCCTGTTGGATAAGTCAAATTGTCTCGTCAATGACAGCATCAATATAAACTTTGATTAGGTTCTCCTGCATAACTGGTAAAATGCTATCTAATTCAATTTCGAAAAACTTGGACAGTTTGGTGTCGTCCAACCTGGACATATTCCAGCCGTGTTAGTCACGGGTTCCCCTACGTTGAGTATGTGATCCGTTAATCAGGTCAAAGGTTATGCAATTGTGGTAACTATACCTATGTAGTTATAACGACGGCGGTGACGTGTCGTTATTTTAATTATTCAGATGTGTGGTGGTGTGCAAAGCAAAGCTCAGTTTCGATCTGATGAAGAATCGTAAATAATTTTGTTAAAAATTAATTATCATCTCATCAGGCCATGGCGACCGAGTGCTATATGTAATAGCTACTTTACGCTCTATATATATTTATGTACAGTGTACATGTAGCGTTAGCGAATTATATGGAATTGCACGAAATATCTTTATAATTTTATTTGTGTGTGTAGCGATGCTCGCTACATAGTCCACATTGTTATATCCGGTATGGATATGTACCCGAGTGGTCCCCGGTAATTTGCGTAAATGCCTCATTTAAAATGTGTAAGTTTAAGCCATTTCTTTAAACCATATCCACGCCATCGCTATGGTATCCTGATGTGATATGCTCTATTCCCATGTTCGTGCATTGAAATTTCCGGCTACCAGCAGTTCACTTGAGGTGTACCTTGAGCGTCTTCCAGCCCTTCTAGTTTAATCTGGAACTCTGAGATCGTAAATCATTCAGTGATACGCTTAAAACCCAACATCTCGACTTCTTAGCCAGACGCATCTGGTACCGGAACCATGATTATCAATGCAGATGCTATGAGTGTTGACCACTCATAACACCGTATTTCTAAGGTCTGAGAAATCACAAACCAGCTTCATCAGAAGGTCATCTACAGCCCTGTTCCCATTTAATTGTCCTTGCCAAAGCTTAACCATTTCTGTCTGCTTCACATCTTAGTCTTTATTAAAGCTTCCCTGGTACTTGTATCTTACTTATGGTCGGTTTTCTTAGCAACGGCTAGGTGTTCATATAATCAGCTGTAATGTCCAAGTTGCAGTCTTTGTCGTATCTATCCGCATCCCCCGTTACTGCTACCAGGGCTCGTATATCTTGCAGTGGTGTGGTCATATTCAAGCTCTTGTAGCTTCGTCAGATTTTGGCACTCTTTCTGATAACCTTCTGACCTAGCCGATTTTGAGTCCCCCCATGTCTATCAGCTTTGAAGAGATTCGTTCATCTTAGTCGACGATCGCTTTTTAATGCTCCTGTTGTTTGGACTCCAGGATTGAGGATGTCTTCCTTCTTACGAGGTGTTGATTCTCTTACTTCCTCATTATCTCCGACCGCTGCTCGTAATTTTTTGTGGGCCAAAAAGGGAGCTCTGCAATATTTAGTTCAAAGAGAATTCCCCTATCTGCTGTGCCCGGATTTTCATTTCCAAATCATCCGGAAAAACTCCTCTCGGAATGACACTTTGAACTCCTTGGACCTCTTCATCTCCTTGGACCTCTTCTCCTCATCCTCTTCCGTTTCTTTTTGATTTTGCCTTGCATATAAGAAAGCCAACGCTGACCAATTTGTGGTCCCCACAAAGCTGGTGGTACTTCACACCAGCTTTAGATAGCCCAACACACAAAGGTAACCCATTTATCCCCTCTCTTTTTCATTGGCTCTATCTCTGTTTCATTGGAAGGGACAGAGTCAGTAGCCTTATCTCTTTTAATAGCTGGTTTGGTAAGGTCTGGTAACTTTCGGCCGCTGAGAACGCTCCGAAGCTCACGCGTTTTTGAGTTTCCACTCCCGGTGACCGATATGACAGTATATCTGCCTTCCGCTTGGCTTTTCGACCAGGGGCAATTGCATCAGTTATATCCTCTGGCAGCATTTCTAACCTGTATAGCTGTGTTCGATCGTATAAAGGTTGGCCGCTGTTTACATTCTTTTGATCATTTAATGACACTTCGAAAAACCATTATCATCCTTATGTCTAAATCTTGAGAATAGATTGTGGGCATCGTGATTTGAGTCTTCTTCAAACAGATTTCTTTGTTTTTTATTTGTTTGCAAGGAACTAGCATCTTCGTGTTCCATCTCTCAGCCCAGAATGAAAGACCGATCTTTACTTGTCGTATATGATTTACATCAGGGAACATGTGTCCCGCCGTAGGATAATGGTGTCCACTTACATGCTTCTCTCTGCCTTCGGTACGGTCAACCTTATTACCTCCGAAGATGGTTTATTGTTCTGGGTATGCGTCCCATACGCTATTAACCGAGCACGGTTGATTCAATGAATGAATCAATAATTCTGCATTTTGTTCTTCCCACATTTATGCATCATTTCTACATCAATTACTATGGAGCGCTAAACCAATGGGATCCATTTCCTTAACCAGAGAGTCCCATTTACATAGTGATCATTCTTCAAGCAATATACATACATCATTCACAATAAAGCTCGTTTAATTAGATGCTCTTTCGTTTTTGTCTGATGATAGAGACGCTCCTGAAATCGTTTTTCATATACCTCATTACAAGGAAAGCCCAAATTAATGAGAACCACTTCATTTACTTCAGAGTTCTATTAAATAGTATACTCGCATCCAGTCACAATTAACAGAAGCCACATCAATAGGGATGGGATAGCGCAGAGATACAGGCAATCAATTTACCGGTGGTGTTTAGTTGATGATTTAGTGGCGTCATCCGTTCGTCATTCCATGCAAAATATAATTAAAAATCAGCATTTATTGAAGAGAAATGAAGCAAACCTTAACTTCCTGAGGCCCTCAATCAAATACGGCTTCGGTTGGGGACAGTTTATATAATTCGCCGCTAACCTAAATTTCAGTAGGCCGTTTACTATCCGCTACTTGTGTCCCTTCTGATATCTGCTAGTCATTGCTAAACCTAGTAACCGTAGAGATTTGTCCCACTCAGAAATAATTGTGTCAAGTTATCTTAAAACCATGATTTAAATATAAACGGGTGTTTCAGGGATTGTTAAGTCGCATTGAAGCATCGGTTTCAATCCCAAGCTTACTCTTCGTTTAAGACAACCTGAAGAAGCCTGGTTGTTTTCTACTTAAGGAACCATCGTCACTGACAACAAAATAGTGACACTCTTTCCAAATATCGCTGCATCTTCCGTTTAGGTTAACTCGCAGAACGAGGCCGAGCCATTATACTCGATGTACGTTTACTTCTTGAAATTTTCATCGAATTCCTAATCTCGGAGTTGTCAGTAATTGTTATCATCGTCGCAAAACATCCTGATAACTTGTTCTGAACTTTGACACAGAATTGTGACTGTATTTAAGACAACTTAGCAAACTTTATGCTATCACGATGGATTAAGTCATAATTTTGCTGGAAATCCTGGTAAAATGATGAACGTCACGAGATATTTCGTACAATATTTAAAACAACCTGAACAAATCATCCTCACCGAAAAAACTTGATCATTGATTAACCAGTTCTGCCTAAATCCTCCTTGTTAGTCACCAACAACTTCCTCCACTAGAATAGACTGTAAAACGTATTCGTGCTTCTATAAAGGCTATATTCTGTTACTCGTCAGCAAAACGACGCTTTGTATACCATTTTTTTATAAAATGTGTGGTATGGGCCACCATTTAAATCAAAGCAAATTCCATAATTAGCAAGAAGGTTATTTTGTTTCAATACCACATCAAACATTTTAAAAAAGCTCTAATTAACTGTTCATCCTTTACAATCCATTTTTTTATAATAATAACTTTGCCAGTATTTGATAACTTTATAGGTCTGTTTAATAAGTCCTCTAACTACTATTTTTAGATTTGGTGATTCAATTTAACAAATGACTCAGTAAAGCTGTAAACTTTTGTCACCATCATAAACCGACCATAAAATATGAATCGCGAATATCATCACCATAATGGAATATAAACTTTTCCAAATTTATCTTCGATTCATTTCCATATTTTACTATCAATATTGAGCCAATAAAATTGTGATAGAAAAGTTTACTGTCGGTCGTATAAATTTTTATACTAAAACCAGTATAGTATTTTGGGAGACAGATTTTGGGGGATGAAAACTGGGTGGAAATAAATATAACGTCATTTATATGTTTTTTTTAACCCTATCGTTTTATTATTTAGTTGTTTTGATAGTAAACAACAATATATTATAATAGTGATCGCTGCGGTTAAATAGCGATAGTTAAGAAATTACAATTTACACACGATTCGTAACATAAGTAGTTCAAAAACAGTTTTGTAAAAGACATGATACGAACCAGTTTTGGCCTTTATACTATATAAAAAAAAAACGGAAACACAAAGTGTTCCATCACCGGATTAGCCTTTCAATATATTACATTTTAACAATCCCCAACAAAAACAAGAAAAAAATTAGTTTCACGTGCGTGTTTACCAACTTAATTTTTGGGGCAAATTTTGTTGTTGTGTTTATTTTAATTTTACTTTTTTTTTTTTTTTTTTTTTTTGATTGCGTGCATAATTATTGAAATATTTATATAATTTACATAGAAAAAAAACTATATGGTCTATAAGCACTGTCAACCATGTACACAGTAACAATAGTTTTAATAATATAATAATCTGAACAATAATGCCTATTAAACTACCATCCCACAACGTCATCACCACCATTAATTTGGGTGGTTGAATTAAAATGTGTTTTCTTTTCTATTTAATACAGAGTTCTCCAAAAGAGTTGCAGATAGTTAGTTTTTTGATAAAAGTGCATGCTATCCATTAAACTCCGTCACAATATCTTTTGATTGTCATATGAGGTAACAACAGTTGAAACTCAGGAACAACAAAGCTCACCCAGAAGGGAACACTTGTTGACCATTTAAGGGCAGACTTCTCGAGTCATCCAAGCTATGAGATTGTGTCGGCAGGCTACCAAATTTGTAGGCATATAACCGAAAAAGATGTAGTGTCGTTATTTTGTTTACTAAGATTTTGAGATGGTGTGCAAAACAAGGCTCTGTTTCAATCTAATGATATAGATTTCTTACAATTTTGTCATCTAATCAGGTCATGGCAATCATGTATATCCTTTTACTGTACTATGGACACGGAGTGCTTGTGAATTATTTGAATGTGCACGAAACATCTGAGTAATGAATTGCGTAGCGAATAGAAATGGTCGTTACAGTATTCTTCTGAGAGAGATTCTCTTTCTCACTCTTATTTTGAAGTGATTTAATAGGAATATGGCTTGTTTATTTAAAGCTTAGCTACTTTTAGTGAAAACTGTCTCAATCTTGTAGATACCTGGTGTTACAATAAAACTCTAGATTGGCTAATTGCAAAATGTGACGAACCCGTGGCAAGTTAAGAGGAGAAAGAAGAATTAGAAATAAGGACGGTTGCGTGTTGCATATCATGTGGTGTGTGATTTTTTGAAATTAGCTATGGTGTTTGGCAAGGGGATGCCCTGTCGCCGATACCTATTAATCTCACGTTAGAATTTATTTTTTCGTAAAACAAGACACCTCAGGACATTATTTGGTAACATCAGTCCAACTTAGCTCTGACTCAATTGAACTAAATGGCAACTATGTTAAAGTACTAGAACTGGATCCACTTGTACGGTTTTCAGTTTTAGTTGGTCATAAAACCAATGAATACAAGACAAAATATGTTATTACTATTTTTAGAGTCCCAGACTCAATGAATTTTAGTAGTCGTGTCCGCATTTTTGAAGAGTGGCCAGTTTAATTACATAAATCAAAAAAATGTGCAACTGCTGATAAGCTGAAGCTTTACAAGGTGTTGATCAGACCCTAAACGATGAGTATGACAGATGTTCAATGACATTATAGAGAAAAGTTTAGAGCCTGATATATGAACCCAAACGCGCTTATGACGACCTTTTCGAGCTCTATTAAACGATGAGATTAGCAATATAAAGAAAATTCATTATGCCATTAATGAAATAAAAATACAGCGAGTAGGCTAACTTAGTTTCGTTCTGCAAGACAATTTATTCTAAATGAATGATGCAGCCATCTCTGGGAAAGAGGCCACTATTTGGCAGTTGGCTTCCTTGGGTAGAGAACGACTTCTCCGAGTTTTCTGGAATACGATAAGAGCTAACTCGTGATCGAATTCGATGGAAACATATTCATGATATGTTAGGAGGACAAAGTAAATTATAAATAGTTATAACTATAACTATAACTATAACTATAACTATAACTATAACTATAACTATAACTATAACTATAACTATAACTATAACTATAACTATAACTATAACTATAACTATAACTATAACTATAACTATAACTATAACTATAACTATAACTATAACTATAACTATAACTATAACTATAACTATAACTATAACTATAACTATAACTATAACTATAACTATAACTATAACTATAACTATAACTATAACTATAACTATAACTATAACTATAACTATAACTATAACTATAACTATAACTATAACTATAACTATAACTATAACTATAACTATAACTATAACTATAACTATAACTATAACTATAACTATAACTATAACTATAACTATAACTATAACTATAACTATAACTATAACTATAACTATAACTATAACTATAACTATAACTATAACTATAACTATAACTATAACTATAACTATAACTATAACTATAACTATAACTATAACTATAACTATAACTATAACTATAACTATAACTATAACTATAACTATAACTATAACTATAACTATAACTATAACTATAACTATAACTATAACTATAACTATAACTATAACTATAACTATAACTATAACTATAACTATAACTATAACTATAACTATAACTATAACTATAACTATAACTATAACTATAACTATAACTATAACTATAACTATAACTATAACTATAACTATAACTATAACTATAACTATAACTATAACTATAACTATAACTATAACTATAACTATAACTATAACTATAACTATAACTATAACTATAACTATAACTATAACTATAACTATAACTATAACTATAACTATAACTATAACTATAACTATAACTATAACTATAACTATAACTATAACTATAACTATAACTATAACTATAACTATAACTATAACTATAACTATAACTATAACTATAACTATAACTATAACTTTAACTATAACTATAACTATAACTATAACTATAACTATAACTATAACTATAACTATAACTATAACTATAACTATAACTATAACTATAACTTTAACTATAACTATAACTATAACTATAACTATAACTATAACTATAACTATAACTATAACTATAACTATAACTATAACTATAACTATAACTATAACTATAACTATAACTATAACTATAACTATAACTATAACTATAACTATAACTATAACTATAACTATAACTATAACTATAACTATAACTATAACTATAACTATAACTATAACTATAACTATAACTATAACTATAACTATAACTATAACTATAACTATAACTATAACTATAACTATAACTATAACTATAACTATAACTATAACTATAACTATAACTATAACTATAACTATAACTATAACTATAACTATAACTATAACTATAACTATAACTATAACTATAACTATAACTATAACTATAACTATAACTATAACTATAACTATAACTATAACTATAACTATAACTATAACTATAACTATAACTATAACTATAACTATAACTATAACTATAACTATAACTATAACTATAACTATAACTATAACTATAACTATAACTATAACTATAACTATAACTATAACTATAACTATAACTATAACTATAACTATAACTATAACTATAACTATAACTATAACTATAACTATAACTATAACTATAACTATAACTATAACTATAACTATAACTATAACTATAACTATAACTATAACTATAACTATAACTATAACTATAACTATAACTATAACTATAACTATAACTATAACTATAACTATAACTATAACTATAACTATAACTATAACTATAACTATAACTATAACTATAACTATAACTATAACTATAACTATAACTATAACTATAACTATAACTATAACTATAACTATAACTATAACTATAACTATAACTATAACTATAACTATAACTATAACTATAACTATAACTATAACTATAACTATAACTATAACTATAACTATAACTATAACTATAACTATAACTATAACTATAACTATAACTATAACTATAACTATAACTATAACTATAACTATAACTATAACTATAACTATAACTATAACTATAACTATAACTATAACTATAACTATAACTATAACTATAACTATAACTATAACTATAACTATAACTATAACTATAACTTTAACTATAACTATAACTATAACTATAACTATAACTATAACTATAACTATAACTATAACTATAACTATAACTATAACTATAACTATAACTATAACTATAACTATAACTATAACTATAACTATAACTATAACTTTAACTATAACTAGTTATAGAAGAATGAATTTAAAAATAGAGAAATGGATTCTATTGTTTTATATGATAATAAAATTTAATCACCCTTAAAGGAAAACCGTTTAAATTTTATTTAATATTGACACGATTTCCTAATTGTGATAGCGCACCATACACCACACCAAATGTCTCATTGCCAATTGAGATTAACGTTATGAAATTAACATAACTTCCTTTATACATAATTATTTTTCAGATTAGACAATAAGTTCAACCCTTGCTCAAAACTAATAAATTATTAAAAATTTGAATTATTCAACAAATATTTAAATTGCATAATAGGAAATAATTTTATAAAAATATATTATGGAAATTTATTACTGTCATGCTAAGTGTTGCGGACCGTAACCATTGTCATTCTAAATTGTGTGCAAAGTAATAAATGCAAATTTCAAAATTCCAAAATAAGGGTTCAAATTTATTTACTACATGCATATTGCATACTCCTTGTATTATGTCATTACTTAATCGATCCATTCCGATTAAGGCAACGAACCTTTAAAAGATTTTCCAAATTCTTGGAAATCTAGGTTTAATTTTAGCAAATTTAGATAAGAGATGTCCTAAATTTTATTTACAGTTTAACATTTTAAATGACATAGCTTAGTTTAAATGTCTAGTAATATGATTGATTGCATTAATTCCGAGCTCTTGATATTTGGAGGGGATACTTTGTGGAACTATCTTTTGACCTTTTTTCGATAATAAGGCAAAGCGAAGTTATATGTCTGATGACTGAAAAGTGACCGCGTTGTGCAGTTACTTTAAAAATGAGACCGTTCAAAATACGAAAACTATCACGACGTAGCACTCCTTTGTACAGCATACAAATTACTGCCTTACATATAGTATTGGAAAGAACCACTCCTCCGGCGGAAGCAATTATAGGTCAGTATAACCAGGACTACCAAGAAGGATTTCGTCTGAATCGATCAGTCACTAATCGATTTTTTCACGAAAGATGATTCTTTCTAAATATTACGAAACATCTCGTGACGTACATCTGATGTTGTTAGATTTCCACCAGGTTTATGACTCAATCCATCGGGATAGCTTATGGTTTGAGAACATTCTATCAGGAATTTTAATAATTTTCTCTGAGGTACGGCAAGAAAATGTTGTCCCCGATACTTTTTAATCTCTTGTTAGAATTTATCTTTCGTAAAAGTGGAACACCTCAGGACAACATCTTGTACTGTCGGTCCAGGTCCAACCACTGTCAGTATAATTGGGCTGAATGGCAAAGGTGTCAAAGAACTACTGGACTCATTTGTACGATTCTCAGCTCCTGTTGGTCTCAAAATCCATTAGTTCAAAACAAATGTCATGATCACTGGTTTTAGAAACCAAGACGCAATGGAGTTTTGTACTTTATACCGTGTAATGAATCAGAAAATTGTTCTTCTACATTAAAATATATTTATCATCAAATAGCTAGGGGCCAAAATTTCCAAATTGGAGAAATATAAAATAATTGCTATATGAATTTAAATAAAAATAGGAAACCATTTTAAGCGCATGTAACTACATATTATTTACATGGATTCGTAGAACAACAGAAAAAAAAAAAATTAAAAAAAATATAGCATGCGATCGGCGATCGCACAAGAAATAATGAAAACCAACCGAAAAAATCATTGTGTTAGTGTAAATCATTGTGTTAGTGTTTTTATATAAATAAAGTATACTTTATATGCATGTGGCTGTGAAGAAAAACGAATTACAATAAAACAAATTCCATAAAAAAAACTATCACATTCAAGCTGTTTTGCAAATTTATATAAATTAAATTAAATTTACTCACTAGATGGATTTAAAAAATATAGATTTTGCAGAAAATATATTGCTGCCCGTACTATTTTGTTTGTGTCTTCACTTCTGATAAGTATATTTTCTTTACCTTTACTAGAACGTCATTTGCTACAGTACGTAAGTATTGTAGTTTTCACAGCATAACACATTGTTATTCTGTTAAATCAATCTCTTCAAATCAAACCAATCAATTATGAAATATTCTATTAAGCCTTTTAATATTTTTGAAAATTTTCAATAGCTTTGTTCATCCATATGAAGTTTAGTTTAAAATAAGTTACACAAATTGTTAATCCAAAAGATAGTGGGGGAGAGAAAAACTAATTACTTAAGTTAATTCCCAACATAATTATTTCATTTTTGCCATTATCTACCGCGTTTCTCACTTTTTTTATAGTTTTAACTGACTTTAGTTTTTTCACAGTACATACATAGTTTTAAATAACACACATACACTCTTTCTTCATACCCGAGACGGTGTATAATTTTTTGTATTTAGTTTAGAATCAACTGCTATCCAATTCTCCGCGGGAAACGTTTTGTAATTTTTTTAACTTAATCAAAAAACTAAAGCAGCACTATCTCGGCTAGTAATGGTTAAAGGGAATGGTGAATGTGGCAGATCTCTGTTATTTTATCTGCAATCATGTGATGACTAAACAGTTTTGTTTATTTCATTTTGATGTACTACATGTAAGGGAATTTCTCTATGTGAATACTGTATGGTATATATGCGAGCTAGCATTTATATTCGTTCGTACATATTTTCATGTACAAATAATGTTACATTTTTGTTGTTCGAACACAATGTAACAAAAGCTACATTCTCGTACATGTTACATACATACTTAATTTAATTTGAACAAGTGTTAAATGATTTTTTATGTTTTTCCATGTTGGAAAATGGAAAATTTTTTGTTGTTTGTTGGTTTGTTTTTGAGACTTTTGTTACTAAATATTAAGTAACTATTTTAGAAAGGAAAAAATGAAAAAATAATTCTAGCCTCGATATAATATGAATTGTAACAGCCGTATGGTATATAATGTCTGGCGCAGGGTTTCATACCAATCGTGTAAGTGTAGTACCAAAAATATTAAGATTCATTTTATGGACAAAACTTACAAAATTGTAAGATGATAACGCTTAGTATAATTTATTTCCAACATTGTCAAATAAAAATAGGTCTTTTCGAATTTGTGATATCCGTGGCTTCAGAAGCAACTCAGAAATTGAGTGATTTATACATGTTTATAACCTAAACAACTTCGAAGGCGTCAAAATTTGATTTAGACAATAAGAGATTTATACATGGTCGTTTATCAATGAATATTTGTGATTTAATAAATCAAATTTTACCATATCGGATTCATCACAAAATCGACCTCAGAAATTGTATACGGACAACGCTTAAAAAATGGGAATATGGAACGTGCTAAGAATCTTAAGACCTGGAGATCTCCAGATCCTTTTGAATCATGCAAAGAGTTACACATTAGATGTGCTGGCACTACAAGAGCTTAGATGGTCTGGGATCCACGACACCACCAATGTTTACATTCTTCATTACAGCGGCCATCAGAATGGAGGAGAATTTGGAGTTGGCTTCCTTATCCATCAGCGCGCGAAGCATCATATCATCGACTTTCGCCCTATCAACATACGGATATGCACGGTCAGGCTCCGCACTAAGAAATTCAACATCACGATCGGTAATGTACATGTGCCCACCGAAGATAAACCTGTTGACATCAAAGATCTCTTCTTTGGAGTGCAGAAAATACATCGTACATCGGCCCTAAAGCCTGCACCTAACTAGTAACAACAACGGCCAACGCGTCATCGACCAGGCAATAACGTACAACTTAGTTGTATCAAGTACGTTTTTTCCACATAAGAGAATCCACAAAGTAACGTGGAGATCCAATGATGGAAAAAAGGAAAAACGAATCGATCACGTCATGGTGTCTAAGAGACACCCCATCAGCATATCATCAGCTTCCAAGCAGAAATAGGAAAACATCAGCTTGCAAGCGGAAAAAGGAAACTCAAAGGACTGTTTTGCTAATGCCAGAAATCTAACCAAAGCCTCCCACCCAAGAAATACAGCCATTAAAGACGGAAATGGAGAGCTGAGAACAAACGTGGCTAATATTTTCTCAGTATGACAAACCTACTTTCAAGATCGGAACGACGAAGTGACCCCCATTAGAGCAATAGCTCCTCCAGGTGAAGAGGTCCTTGTTGAATATCTCACAGTAGAGTAAGTAGATGCAGCTATTAGAAGATTAAAAGTGGAAAGGCACCCGCTCTTGTTGGAATCCCCGCAGAATTAGTTAAGCTCGGTGGCGCTACTCTTGCAACAAATCTATACGATCGCATCGTCTTTATTTGGAACCAAGAAGAATTGCCGGAGAATTGGAAGACCAGACTCATATGTCCGCTGCACAAAAAAGAGACCGTCTTAAATGTGGAAACTAGCGTGGTATGACTTTGTTGAGCACTGCTTACAAAGTGTTGGCTAATGTTGTACTTGCCAGACTCATCTCTCTCGGCTAAACACCATTGGCGGCTATCAATGTGGTTTTCGTCCCAACCGATCGACCACTGACCAATGTTTTACCATGAGAATGATCTTGGAAAAATGTTGGGAGTACAACATAACTATACACCAACTGTATATGGATTTTAGACAGGCATATGACAGTATAAACCGCGAAAACTTAGGGGCCGCGCTCATATGCCTAGGAATTCCAGAGAAACTCGTTTCTCGGTGCAAATTAACAACCTCTGGGTCTGTATGTAGAATCGTAGTTGAGGGAGCTGTGTCAGACCCCTTTGAAATAACATCTGGTGTTTGACAGGGAGATGCACTCGCGCCTGTGCTGTTCAACTTAGCGCTTGAGTACGTAGTGAGAAAAAACATTGAAACTTCGCGCTGTATATTTAATAAATCAGGCCAATTCTTGGATATGCAGATGATATCGTGCTTCTCGGCCGAAGACCTAGCGATATCAAGGACAGTTTCATACAGCTCGACCACTGCACAAGAAGGCTTGGTTTGGAGGTGAACAGCAGGAAAACAAAATTTTTATCAACACCCAGGAACATCTCCATGGTAAATCTCAGATTTGGCGACCATAACTTTGATATAACTTTATAAAGCACTCATAAGGCCTGTGCTGGCTTTCGGAAGCGAGAGCTGGACCATGACCTCTAACGTTTGTAGATTGTTATCTACCTTCGAAAGGAAGATCATTCGCTCAATCTCTGATTTAATCAAAGTCGCGGACAACGAATATCGGATTCATATGAACCACGAGGTAAGGCAACTTCTTGGAGGCTGCGATATTATAGGATTCAACAAATCTAATCGAATTAGAGGACTCGGCCTCGTTACACGATTTCTACAATGACGAATGACCAATAAAGTGTTCCATCAACAACCAGCCGGTGTTCGTCGTAGAGGAAGACCCCGATTGCGCTAGCGTGACGACGTCGAACAAGATCTACATGCATTAGGATGTTGAAACTGGAGGACGAGAGCGATGGGCCGAGATGGATGGAGGACCTTAGTGCGGGCGGCAAAATTCCTTCATGGGATGTAAAAGCCAGAGAGAGAGAGAGAGATTTAATAAATGTTGTATGTGGCATCTCAAAAAAGAATTGGTTCAAAACACGAATCTGATCATAGTCTGTTGTCAGTTGTGATCCACTTTTATCAGTTCTGTGAATGAACGGAGAGTTTTCATTGCGTAACATAATCTTAAATTATTTAAAGGTAATTACCAAGCACCAATTTGTAGGTTTCATTTTAGCATATGCAATGCAACACTCCACAGCACAACATAAGCATGTACTTTAAACAGCAAACGGCAAAATTATATCCAGCAAAACCATACCCTAATCAGAGACAGTATAGAGAAAACTAAATGCGATGCTTAGGTCAAAGTGATCACAATAGTTGCAAATATACGTCATAGCTCCAGGTATTGCTTCCAACAACGCGCAGTAGCATAAATTTGTGACAAATTAGAAATGGTACAGGAATGCCGAAAATGTAAAAGCTTATTTATTATTATGGTGCAACCAAGAATTCTGCCCTCACTTAAGACTAATTTACCGATATTTCGATATTAAAATGTCGCGAACAAGATTCTCAATTACTATAAATATATCGTAATTCCCAGAGTTTCATTTGGATTAGAAAGCTCCACATTCTTGGCAATAATATAATTTTTAAATATGTTCACGTATATAGATATTCTACCTAAAAGGACAGAATCTTTGAAAAACGCGAAAGGAATTGAATCAAAGGATATTAAAAGGAAAATTGATACTGTTATCTGAAAATTGAAATTTAATTTGCTTAAATTGATGTCAAATAAAAAAGCTAGCAGAATTTTCATATATAAATGAAAGTACTTAAGGCATTGAGAAGATTGAAACACTCCTAAATTGTAAACGATGAAACTCTTCGAAAGATAAGTTTAGGTTTATAGTAAAGCTTCTCGAAATCTAAATTTTATCAAAAAGAACATTCATTTCTATCCTGTAAAATGGAAGATAGGTATAACCAAATCACAGAGATACTATATTTAGTTCCAAAACAGCGACCATACCAGATCAAATTAAAATCCTATATTTGGATAACGCATCAAAAGAGGTAATCCTTTTTGGAATATTTTAGTTCCAATAATGGTAGAATGAATTAGTTTGGTAGTGGCTGCTGGCCAAAATTTGAAAATCTATGTTCCTCGATGAAAAAAGGACTAAAATTACTATAAAATATAATCCCTTAACACCCACACCATTTATTGATAAAAATGACATATAAAGAGTTCCCAAAGATTAGACCTGTCTAAGACCGGGGAACAGTTACAATAGGTCAAGCTTGTATTTTTCCCATTTACGAATTGTGTAGGCTGCAGAACCTACGGGATGGCACAGAAAGGCTCAAGCCTGCCCATGCAAGCTCGTCGGCTGTCTCATTTTCAAGGATGCCCTTTGACCAGGTACCCACCACAACCTAACTTTGTTATGGCAAGAGAGAGATTTTAGCAGTTTATAAATCTTTTAACCGACTTAGAATCCAAGCAGTTCGAAGCCAGTGCTTTCAATACTGCTTGGCTGTCGGTTAAAATGTTGATGGCGGTGCCTTTAAGACCATTAGACATAATAGATAAGACGCATGTTTTGATGTTATGAATTTCGACTAGAAAAACATTAGGATAAGTTTCCAGTGATTTAGATATTTTGTGGTTCATTCAAAGACAGCAATGCCAACTCCACTATCCAATTTTGATCCATTCGTGAATAAGACTATAGGCCCATACGAGGTCCACCAGTATCCCAGTCTGTTCTATCAAGGACTGTTATCCTGAAATTCCTACCAAAGCAGAGTTTTTTGGACATCACAGTCCGAGATCTTAAAATTATCATGACTCACTAGCTGTAATCTTGCTGCACAATCAGCAGCTGTTTTTTGACGTAAATATGAAGTGAAGTGAGTTAGATGAGAGCTTCCATTACTACTGTAGGACAGGTGCGCTTAGCGCCTGTGATTTGGAGACTTGCAAGCCTCTGCAAAGAGGTAAGTTTATTCATAATAACTTTTTGCTGTACCTTGGGCCAGCAAACTATGGCCACACAGGTTAAAATTGGCCTCACTATTATGATGCAAATTCAGTAAATAACTGTTGAGCTGAGGCCCCAAGTCCTGCCAAAAATACGCTAAAAGATGAAAATGTAGATGCAGTTCCCCTATGTGAATTTGCCTGTTCTGTAGGCGAATTAATTAGGATTCAGAGGTCTTGTTACAGTTAACCAATCTATGATATGAAAATCTACCAGTCGTTCCATAGTTTTTAGAAAAAATTATGTAAGACATAATCTCGAAAGGACTTAGAAAGTTCACTTGGCTGATAGCCAAGCTTTAGGATAAAAACCACATTGACTCGGCTCCAAGCCTGTGGTATATGGGTATTTAGGTACAAACTCCATTGGAGAAGGGCTGGGAAGATTCCATTCCCACCTTGAGCCTTGAACGGCTGAAAGGAGTTAGTAACCCATTTGACTTTTTCTGGAGTAAAAAGGTTACTGGCTATTAACCCAACCCACATTTACACTCATATGTGTATTAACTATGAGGTTAGTAATTGTTTTAGTGTCGCAAACAGTACAATCTGGAAAGTGCACGTAAACCAGGGTTTCGAGTGATTCTTTGCGACCTTAAGTATAGTTACCATCGGACTTCAGAAGAAGTTCAATCTCGTTGGACTGACCCATAGTAAAACTTAATGGAGTCAAGCAGCTGTAGGTACATCCTCGACATTACTATAGTTATTCCTCCATGTAAGGCGTTTAGAACGCCTTAGTTCCGTGTTGTAATTTGTTTTTGCTTGTCTATATACATTCCACTCATTAAAATGCTTTACTCTATTAAATAATTTCCTAACCCTTTTACGGAATTTAGCCAGCTGTTCATTCCACCATGGAACTTTGCGAAGAACCCCAACGCTAAGCGCCGTACAAGTGCTTCCGTAAGAAGAAAGGAGCACATCATTTAGCCAGTTTGTAAAACAAGGGGTACGAGGCTCTTGCGCTTGTATGAACACTCCCGGTATATCGAACCTGATATGCATTTGGTCCAAAAAAGAAGATTCACTTGATACTTGTCAGTTTGCAACAAGGTTGGAGATAAACTGGCTCGAAAGAGTGAGGTTCAAAACCCCTTGCCGAATCGTGTTAATGAAAGTAGGGTTGGACTCTTTATTTAAAATGTCTATATGACTACTCATAAGATAATTTAAGAGGGTCTCAACTCTACAATTTGTATCGTAGCTACCCCAAATGTTACTGTCTCCTGCACTCGTCTGACATTCGGAACTTCTTGGATTACAGCAACCAAATCCTTAGTGATAAACTCTGGAATTGGAAGAATGTTAATATTAGGTGTAACAAATATTGCTGTTCGGGGAACTTTTTCTCTGCGATTGTAAATCAACTTCCCTAACTTAATGTGAAGGCCCCTGGTTTTTCCTTCAGTAACCCAAGTTTCCAGGATGAAGCTAAGAGTTAAATGTTTTTGAGCAAACCTATGGTGCAAAAGGTATCCGAGGTTCCTTTTGAGTCATGCAGGTTTGCTTGTAGTACCCTAAAAGTACTAACCGTACTTGATTATTAAGGTAAGGAGATCTCTGCTCCTGGTTGCTTATCTACAGGCTGCTAACCAGCCGAATGTTTCGCGGGAATAGGCGTGTTGTTGCCACGTTTCCCAGAAACACCTCGTTTGTCCCTAGGCTTGATTTTCATGGTGGGTGCCTTTGCCTTGTAATTTCTTCTTTGGACAGCCCTTTGTCTGTTCACTTTATCCGCTTTTACTTGTTGAGAACGAGTCTAAATCACATACGCACAGTAGAATCACTATATCTAATGTATACAATAAATACCTACATCCCGGCCCTCTTTGGTATCCCATCTCAACTGCTAAAAGTACGCCTTGATAGTATTATGCTGACCAAGCTCAAAGTTCAAGCAGAGGGGACGAGGAGCTAAAATATCAAAAAGGTTTATAGCAGTGTTCCTATGTATCATCTAGAAGCACAATTTCTTTTAATCCATTTTACATTCAGATAAGGTGTACCCATTGAACTTTTTAGCGACGATGGCTCACATTTTATCTAAAACCAAATTCAAAATTGTTCCTTTTGAACTTGTGACTTTCGAAGTGTAAACAGCCATTTAGAGACAACGATTCATGGAACGTGCGATTTAAACATAAATAATATTATAAGAAGAAAGGATGTTAAATCTAAAGTGTTTTTAGAATCGATTCCAAGGTATGCCAAGTATATTTAATTATCGTAAAGCTTTTAAACAACCGTTATAACATAAAGAAATACGGAGAGTTCATTGTTAGTGAATAAGCAAAATCTATCAAAATCCAGCTAAGTCTACATCAGCCGTTCAGTTTACTCCGTTTACTCGTTTCAGCGATAGGTTTCCCATTTGGTCGGTTATATTAGTTTGATGAGCATGGAAACATGACTTACAATTTCGGCCAATCTTTTTATAGATGGTCGAACGAAATAAGGCTCAAAAGCTTCGTATGGTAAAAATTAATTAATGTAATTGTAATTTGATGTTTGTTGGATTAAAGAATGGGAGCATTCGGTCTCCTCCTCGAATGATTTGATTATTGTCCATAAATAGCGATCAAGATCGCAGATTTGGCTGTTTTATGACGTATTTGGGTTTTTTACTCACATGTACCCGGCAGGAAATGATTGCACTAGTTTTTCTCCAACTTTCCATAGACCACCAAAATGTGGAGATCCCGGTGTAATGAAATGCCACAATATCCTTTGAACCGATGACAACTTGTTAAAAATGTCACCCAAATGGTTATAGATGGCCTGCAGATATTTATTTGCTGCAAAAAAATTTGTTGCGTTATCACTATATAAATTTGCAACCTTTCTCCTTTGTTATTAAATAGATGAAAATAGTGATATAGTGACCTTTCTGGCTTTTTGATCATCTGCCCTTAGACATTCGAAAATGTATGAATAATCAATCTCCGTGTGGGAAATATTTTAGATGGTGTCACCATCTAAATACACATAATACTACGTATATTAGCCCATTGACGTACTAGATGTCTCTACTGGTATCGTTTTAAAATAATCAAAATATTTGTATATGTATAATCGCCTAAATGTCATATATTTATTATAGATGTTGACGATATTCTATCGACCGGACATCTGGAACTTTCTTATGATGGTACTACTATATGTATTTATATTATGCCCTTGGTGATGGTAAATTTTCATTGGTTAGGTCGCTCGTCCAGCATTAAATCTGACGCACTTGTGGCAATAGCGAGTTGTTTTTTAAAATCATCAGCTAAATGCATACCACCATGTAGAGGGCGTTTATGGGCCCAATTGAGGATGAAGCCCGTGATATTGCATTTAACTGGTAAAACCATTGGTTGTTTTGTAAATTGGGTGCTGCAAACGAACTCCAACTCAAATAACTCTGTTTTTGAGCCAGAAATGAATGTAAGGACAAAAGTTTGACTTTACTGCCCACTGAACCTGTTTCCTTTAATTTACTAAAATTATCTGCGAAGGCTTTAGATTGAGTAATTTTGACAATGTTGATTTTAGCCTCTTTCAATTTTTGAACTGATAAAGCACATTTCCTCTGAATAACCTTATCATGACTGTTTCAATATTCTACTTTTTGTTATGCTTCTTCTCTAAATTGACATCTAATGTAAGATCAGCACTATTTCTAAGTTAATCTAGCTCGGTCATCATAAATTATGATCGTACAGCTTATCAGAATGTATGCCGCGTGTTCTGCAATCCACTGGATTTTCTTAAGATTTTACATGTTTCCATTGTGCGAGGCTGATAATAGAATGAATTTGTGAAATTCTATTCGCAACAGAGGATTTTCATTTACATAGGTGTTCTTGTAACCAGGTTAGCACTTTTGCTACATCTGCCCATAAAACTGCATTTTACAGTTCAAGATATCCATGACTTCGAAAATTTGTCTAAGTAGCTTTGCCAATAATAAAGCACCGTTTAATTCAATCATTGGAAGGATCTACTTTAGACTGATTGGGCCCACTTTTGTTTTTCTCTATATTAAAGTCACAATGGTTTTTCCAACTATTATAACTTTGCTATAAACAGCTGTTGCGTATGCTAATTCGAAATACTGGTTTTTATGTTTTCCGTTTATCCAGTGTGGAATTTTTATTTTTTTTTTAGTTCGTAGAATGTTAATTTGACCCATATCATTTCTATTTTTTCAGGTAGGTGTTCGTCCTACGATTTCTTTTATCCGTAATTCATTATTTTGTGGATTCCACATAAAGCCTAACATTTTTATAGATTTATGTTCCTTACTTATGGTGGCTGGTTTGGTTTCTCTTTGTTCTACTGTATCTTACCCAGAAAGCATCATCAACATATACTTTTATTTTGTTCTTGCTGGTAATATCATTTGGATTTATTAGAACATTTGAGCATAGTTGTGCTTGTTGCAGCAAACTTTAGTTGTAGTTCATTTGTCAGCGATTTTATTCCTCATTTTAATTGATATCTCATCCAAAATATTACTCCCCAAAATGTATTTTCGACGTTGACTGGTGGTAGTAAGGATTAATGATGAACTTGAAGTGGCCGAACGCTGGACACCAGAGAATTCTACCAGAAGATTATGTTATCTTAGTTAAATTTTAACTGGGCCTCTTGTCCTGCTGTCTGAAGGATGGTTACAATTTGATATATCAGCTCTATGGCGGTAATAATTCTAGTAAAAAAGAATAGTGCTGAAGAGATGGAATTCGTCAAAGTTTTAAGTTTATAAGCCGACAACGGTTGTAGCTTAACGCAGTGGGGAAGATTCTTGATAGTCCAAAACTTCTTTATTTAGTTGCTTAAATCTCTATTTGGATTTTCTATTTTGGATAAATCATCTGCTAACATGATTTAAGCAATAAAGAGTAACGCAAAATAATCTTTAGGGCCTAGACGTAAATCGATTCTTTTAGAATTAAGAAACAAAGAATCGGCGAGTTTAATATTGGATATTTTCAAATGATTCAATTGGCTGCCAGTTTGTTATTGTAGGTAGAACTTGAACGTCTAATGCAGTTTGAAAGTTAGTAATATTCGACTTCAATGTTATAGTAGCACTAGACAGAGACAAGACGACTTAGGAGCCATCACCATAAATGATGATGCTGTTGTAACTTCGTGGAACGTTCCGAGTTGAGAGTTGAACTCCAACAGTGCTCTTCCTTCACGAAGATTACCAAAATGGTCAAAGAAGTTTGCCAAATAGATAAATGATGTTGTAATCATATTAGTTTTTGCAGCATCAAGCAATAAAATCTATGCAGTGGCAGAAATATTGTTGTGAGTATTATTGATGTAAATGGTTTGTGACCGAGAAATTGGTGCAATGATTGAAGTTGCAGTGTTTGGGACGGAAGGTACCGCGTTCGAATCCCAATGGGGGATGGTTGTAAAAGGAAGTTTGCATCACCTGATTACGATTGGTGATGATAAAGAACACAAATATGACCCCTTGTTGGGTTGCAGAATCTATGGGCCGAACCATCGTCCATGTCAGTACAGGCTGACTGAAGCAATGCAATGTGCAGGTGGGTTTAAAATCGAACCTGTATTCGTGCGTCCTCGATTTGGCTGGTGACGGCATATAGTAGCACGTTAAAAATTAACCACGAAAGACTTGGGAGAGCTTCGACCCTAGAAAAGATTGCAGGGTTCAAAAACAAAAAAAAAATAGTTTGTGGTATTGTTGCTCATACATTAAGTGTGGTTTATTGGAACGATTTTTGAGAATGTCAGCGCCAAAGTAAAAATGGAAATACGACATTTAATCGTCATTTAATAGATGGATTATCATGAATCCGTGTATAAAATGTACCAATGAACTTTTTTATCTCAATTATAATCACCGTAGTTGTGGAACATCAACGATCCAACTCCAAATATTCATTGAGAATCACATATTTTGTGGGTGACAATGTAGTTCAAACAAAAAACTTGAAGTAGGTTTTAACCAATTCCCAATACAGTTTGTTGTATATTTCTCTCTGCAAACTAACAAAAAAGTTTTGTGATAAAAAAAAAATATTCACAAAATAAAAATGAATCTTCCGGTTCGTAATAGTATTTGTGTATTGTGCTGTGTATCTATTTTATTAGTATGCAAAGTTGTAGGAGCTGGAAAAATTAATACAAAAACAATGATTTTAGAACTTATGTAAGAACAATAGTACAATCTTGTGTGAAAATTTTATCGAAACTTTATTCTTTTTCTGCATAAACTGAGTGACTTATTTAACAAGGTACTGAAAAATATTATTTCATACTGAGTTCATACACTGATTCCTTCGACATCAAATTTCCTTCAACAAAATTGTTCTAGGTAGCTGACCGATAGGAAGTCACATCATGGATGACCCGAGAGTGTTCAACAAAAACATGACATTGTGACATGTTAAATAATCCACGCGGTAAACTAGAATTCTTTTTTATAATAAGCACAGTAAAAAAATCTTGTTAAATATTATGTGCAACACATGTTCATCTCGTATAAACATTTAGCTGCTAGGTATATCTGTAACATTTACACATACACACACATACATGCTCCAACTATTTCTTGATTTTAGCATTTGATTCAATTTAACATTTATATGCATAGGAGAATCATATATAGGAAGTAACCAAATCAATTATCAGTTCCCGTGAGATTTCTACTTTACATTTTGGTGGTAAACTAGCAACAAATATATGAATTTTGTATTTTATAACTTCTAGGCTATAATCGAATTAGTTTACAGAGCGTGTATGAAGCTTCATTAAATGTATCAAATTTGTTGTATTTGTTTGGTTCTATACAATTTTTAAAAAAACACTCAGTTCTGAAATTTTTTGCAGAAATACTCATACTTTAATATTTATGGCTATGTTGTGTCTTTTTTAACATACTTTTAGAATTCATTGCTTTTTTGTAAATTAAAATAAATTGGTGTATATAGGCGCACAGTAACAAACTAAAAAATTAAAATAGCTTTTTCGGTCGAAACACTAATAAAAAAAGTTTCACTTCAACCCAATGTATACGGATGCAACGATATACATGCAGTATGTGCTAAAAAAAATAACTACTACTAAAATGTGTTAGGCTTGTTTGTTGCAAACATGAATGTATGCCTCGATGGGCATTTAAATATAAGACTTGATTAAAATATGTACAGTCTCTAAATATTAGTATTTTTTTAAAGTTTTGTGATGCTAGTTTTAACATTAAGCATTTTTTTTTTGTTCTGGCTATGGTTCCAGTACATATTATGTTTTATTAAAAAAAGAATAAAAAATAAATAGATATATATATATATATATATATATATATATATATATATATATATATATATATATATATATATATATATATATACATATATATATATATATATATATATATATATATATATATATATATATATATATATATATATATATATATATATACCCAGGCAACAAATTTAGGTTTCAAAACCGTTTAGAAACGGTTTTGAACCTTTGCTTTCAAAACGAAACGTTTCCAAAATTAAGCGCAGTAACGTATCTGAAACGTTGGAGAAACCTTTTGGTAACCCATTTTGTCCAGGTTCAAAAAAACCATTTGGGATTTTTATGTATGTTTTAAAATGTTTTTGAAACGATTTTATTTTACTTTTAAATTGATAAACATTTCTAATAAACGGTTTAATAACGTTAATGTGCAGGTTTTTATTCAAAATTAAATTTAATGAAACGTTCCAAAAACGTTAAAACGAGTATTGTAGAAACCTCTAGTATTTTGAAATCGAACCAATGCTTACTTCAATTCGTTTCATAGAAACATATTTTTGTTTTGTTTTATTTGAAACGTTGTAATACGATCCTTGATTCGTTGTTTTAGTATTTTTAAGTTTCACCAAAACGTTTTTAAAATCACAATAACGCAAACTACAAGCTATTACTCCTCTTAAAGCATTTCGCTGTTAATTGATAAGAACTTTAACCACCTAATTTTAAAGCACCAAAAGAAAAGACTTTGTCTATAAAAGCGGAGTTATACTACACCATATATCATATCTTAAACCAGCACTAATCGATGAATTTTAGTTTTCTTTTGTTTTCAAATATGTTCACTGATTATTAAATATATTTTCTACTAATGATACGAGAAACAGCGTTATGGTGAATATTCTAGTTACGAATTCAATGCAGATTTATTTGAAAATTTCTATAATTGGGTGTATGAAAGATTATGAAAAATAAAAACCAAAAAAATTAATTTTTAAAATATATTTCCAATATTAAAAATTTAATTGTGTTTAAAACAATATAAATATTTAAAATTTAAACTTCTAAAATTTAAAATTTAACTTTAAGATGAATAAAAAAATTATATTCCAGTGTTGCTATTTTTTTATTGATCCTAAATAAAGTCTTTGAAAATCTAATAACAATAAATTAGAAATCAAAATAAACTAAATTATAAATATGTATAAAAAAAAGGATATAAAATAAAATATACATATATCTAATAAAATTTAAGTTATTACTTTTCGAATCGTTGGACCCCTCCTGGTAATTGTGTATTAGTTGATTTTAAATGTTGATTTTCAATGGCGCATAGGCTCCAAAATTATGACGCAATGTCCTACTTGTGACTCAATGCGTGTGGACCACCGAAAGTTGTCACGTTAGTAACCTAGAAATATATAAAAGTACTTCTAAAACATCAAAAATCCTATTCGATGACGATCTTGGAAATACTATTCTGGTAACATTTGAAATTTCAATGTTCAGCGAGTCACGTTTTTTGAGCGACTTTTAGCTAAAAGCGAGAAAAAACGATTTTGCACAATGTCGATCTCGCTATTATTAGAAAAATAGCGAGATAATTTTATGGTTTAAAATAAATAAATATCAACAATTTTTGTATTAATAAGATGGTTTTATATGCAAAATATTTATTTATATGTTATTAACATAATTTAGATGTTCAATTTTACACAATGCATTTCAAGTGCTTAAAAACCAATCACAAAAACACATTAAAATTTTGAATTTGACAATTTTATTTATACAAATGTAAACAATAATAAATATTTTTAAAAAAATTAATTTTAAATATTGTAACAATTTATTATTGATAAAACATTTTGTGATAATTCATTTTAAAATTGTATTAAACAATTTAAAATTATTTATTAAGTTTTATTTAAAAAAAAAATATTTATCACGAAATACATAAAATGTTAGACAAAAATTTATCAATTTGACAATTAATCATAAATTGCTCAATTTCTTTTATCGATTTGTGCTAAATCGAAAAAAATCTGACGGGCAAAACTAAATGGTGAGAAATTACAAAAACAATTCATCCTTGCCGATTGTGCAAAATCCCACTCCAGAACAGAATCATTAAACAAACTTAATTTAACTAAATCAAGATACGACATTTTAATATGTATGTACTTACAAACACCTGTTTAAATAATTCACTGAAATCCAAACACCGGTAAATCACTATACTATCACACTACACAATCACTAACTATTTCAATAATTTTTTACATTATTTAAATTAATTTTTCTAGAATCACAGCGTAAATCACAACCTGTCTCGCTGAATCTTGTTAAATTAATAAAAATACTACATGTATTATTTTATAATAAGATCGTTTCAGAAAGAGATTTTTAAAATGTTATTAAAACTTATTAAACACGTTTTAAAATAGGATAAACTGTAAACATCATAATCCATAATTTTTGCAGTTTTTCGATTTATAAACGGTTTTAATAAGTTTTCATTACGATTCAAAAACCCTACTTTAAAACATTTCTAGAAACATCCTTAAAACGTGTTTAAAAAACTAGAAAAAAATATTTAATGCAGAATTAACGTAACAAAATCGTTTCAATATTTCTGAAACAAAACCATTAATTGAAACTCAACTGTTTAGTTTTAGGAACGTTTTAATAAAACCAAAACAATTAAAAAAATATTTTTAAGTTTCAGTTTTTAAAACCATTTACTGGATCATTTTGAAAACGTTTTTTAGTAACCAAAAGGTTTTTTAGAAACTGTGATTTCAAATTGTTACTTGGGTATATATATATATATATATATATATATATATATATATATATATATATATATATATATATATATATATATATATATATATATATGTTCAAAATCAGCAACCAAAACCTAATTTTACCTCACAGAAACCTTAAAGATTTCCGAAAGACTTCAATACCTCAAACCAATATTTTAAACCTAAATATTCGGTAAAGGAAATGCCCCTACCGATGGAGGTAGATGCTTCAATGAGATCACTCATTTAATAAAAGAGTGGTGAATGACCATGAACTTTTTGAGAAGTCTGAGGAAGTCGATAATGACATAGATATGAAGTACCCACAAGAAAATGTATTAGACGACTCTAGAAATTTTCAAGAGGACCTATATTCTGGTACGGAAAGCAGTCTTGCTTACTTGGTGTAATGTTCTTGTAGTAAATCCAACAGTACAATAACATTGTTAATTGATACTGGTGCAAACGAAAATGTCCAGAAGGAATTAACAGAAACTCATCGAACTATTGTCAAAAATATCAGTCTTGTATCGTATCTCGTTGAGTATAGATATAAAAATTTCTATTTTGCGCAAAATCAAGTTATTTAAGAAATTAAAAAAATATTAAAAAAATTTTCATTCTAACAGTGGATTAACTTCAAACAGACTGTATAGTGAATTAAAACAATAAATTAATTACTCACATCAGATGAGTTAGATTTATCTAACTAATGCCGAGAAGGGGTACACCATGCAGTGAATCTTGTGCAAATGTTCTAAAATACCAGCTTGACAACAATAAGCAAATTTCAATGATGAGTATAATAACCAATCATTAAATATGATCGATACGAATGGATCGATACCCGTTGTCTTACCCTATTATAACTGGCCATCAAATTTATAATTTATAATTTATAAATTTGATGGTTTATTACAAAAGCCATTAAATAATCGATCACTAATGAATGAGTCTAATAATAAGCAGTAATGCACAATCAAGGATGTTGAAACTAACCATAAATATGACAAGTGTGGTAGAAACCATAGCACTAACTCAGTTACCTGCCCAAAGCGATCATATATAGTACCTTCACACATAAGAGAAACAATAAACCAAAAAAAATCTGTCAAAGCAATACCTAAAATCAGTTTCTCAAATTTAAAATTTCCAAGACTGGCAAACCAGAGACTGGATTATATTCTAGCAACAACTTCTCACCCCGGCCCATCGCAAGTGCAGTATTCTGATGTTCTAAAAGGCAATTCATCACCATCAAACCTACAACATGAGGATCAGCAAAGTTCGGATAAGTTATACAATCAATTCTGGAAAGTGTTATAAATAGACTCGGAGATGTCGTTCTACTGCTGACCAAGTTCAGGTTATTCTCGCTACAGCCATAAAATATGTCTGTACATAGTAATATTAAATTTTGCACCTGGAACGCGCGAACCGTTAATAACAAGAAGCACGAGGTAATACACCTTTTAAATACGTATAACATAGACATAATGGTAATTATAGAAACCCATCTGAAGCCTGTTATTGCTTTTCACATTCTACACTATACTAAGTTCATAGAAACGATCGAACAACCCAATGTGGTGGCACCTTGTGGTGGCGTAGCGATTATAATAAAAAATTCAATTAAACACATTCTTCTTCCCCTTATAACTCTATTTAGCATCGAAGATATGTCATTGCATCTATTATTGCCAAATGGCGCCAAATGGCGCGACAGGACAGAAGTATTCCAGACTTTGTGTAGCATGTTGAATATATGTCTGGCTTTATTTATACGTTTGTGTTTGTCTTCTTCTGTTCCACCTGCTTTCGTTACTGTGCAACCAAGGTATACAAATTCATTTACATCTTAAATTTGTATATTGTTGATGTGCATCGGTGTGGTTATTTTTGTGTTGAGTCTCATTGTCTTGGTTTTCTTGATATTAATCTTGAGACCAACTTCATTAGCTAGATCTGATAGCTATTACACTTTCTGCTGCATGTCGGAGTGTTTGTGTGTGAGCAAGCATATGTCGTCTACATAGTCCAAATCATTGAGATTTGTGTCCGTGTACATAGCCAAGGGTGTCGATATTTGTGTTGGTGGCCGGTTTGTGTTGTTATTTGTAATAGTATTATTTTCTGTAATCATTTTGGTTTCAGATTAATAAATGATTGGGCCATTGAATCCTAGCCAGGTTCCAGGAATAACCTGGAACCTGGCTAGGATTCTAAATGTCAAATTAAAATATCCCCCCATAAGTCAGGTTTTCTAAACCTAACAAAGCTATTCAGCCAGTGCTTCATGCTCGACTACTTCTCCTCATAATGGAAAACTTCCAAAGTTGTAGCAACAGCTAAACCAGATAAAAACCCCCTGTGATATTAATAGTTATCGGCGAATTAGTCTGCTTAGCTTATTTAGCAATTGAATGCGTTATAAAAACTATGCTAAATGATCACTTGGAATCAAACAATCTGCTAGTACCAAAACAATTTGGGCTTCGGTCCCAACAAAACATATAAACATCAGATTCATCGTATAATCCAACATATCAAAAGACAGAGAAATTGCAACAAGTCTACTGGCATGGTCTTACTCGACCTGGAGAAAGCATTTGACTCCGTTTAGATAACTGGCTTATTACACAAACTGCATAGATATGTAGCGATTGAGTATACTATACTCATCCGTACAAATGTAAACATATAATTTACATAATTATATGTTTACCATAATACCACAAGTACCAACAGGTGCGCTTGTGGTACAACAACGTTGCAGTGACAACCACAAGATGGTGCGATACATCAATTATAACACGAAATGACAGATACAAAGTTTCTACTCGGTCATTCCATTTGAAGTCGTTGAACAAAGCGGATGATCATCACTATCATAATCACCATCATCATCATCAACCAAAACAACAACAACAACAATTAAAACATTTTATTGGTTGGGACAAAGCCAAAAAAAACTGCAAGTTTTTATTTAAGTAAATATATAAGTGCGTGCAGATTAAAATACATAAAATTATAATTATAAAAATATTAATTAAAAAGTGTTTTTAATTCCCCTTTTTTTGTTTTGGGAAGTTACATTTCGCTAAAGATATAACTTCCCTATTTACATCATCAAATTGCTATATTCTTATTTCCAGAACCGCAAATTGTATGTACAAATTCGAAATTCGAAATCAACAATAATGATCATTTTGTCAGACGTTCCACAAGGCTCAGTAATTAGCCCTATTATATTTTGTATTTTTGTAAATGACATACCCCAAACCACATTGTATGAAATTACACTTTTTGCTAACGATACAGCAATCTACACGGCAGATGTATATTCTCAAACCATCACTAAGAAAATATTCCAATTTCATGAAATCTTATTTTCAAAAATGGGGACTCAAACAAAATGCAGACAAAACACAAGCTGTCTACTTTAATCGTTGCAGAAAACTCTCTAAATTAGCGCAAGCTGATATTATTAGTAACGGTGTAAGTATAAAATGGGAAAAACAAGTGAAATACCTCGGCGTGCCTCTGGATCCAAAAGTAACCTTCAAAAACCATATTAACTTCATAATCAATAAAGTCAATAAATTATTTTTTGTTTTATATCCCATTCTAAATAAAAGAATTTGACTCTCCTTAGAAAATAACCCTCTAATTTTAAAATCTGGAGCTATAAATCTATAAATCTGTGTTAAATCTATTTAAAGCTATGTCCCTGCCACCTTTTCTGGGGCCTAAGCTCTCCCAACTCTTTCGCGGTTAATTGTTAACATCTTACCTTACGCCGTTACCAGCCAAATCGAGGGCGCAGGAATACAGGTTTGCTTTAAAAACCATCTGTACATTGAATTGCTCAAGCCAGCTGGTACTGACATGGACGATGGTTCGGCCCATGGATTCTGCACTCCAACAGAGAGTCATAGTTGTGTTCATCGTCATCACCAATCGTAATCAGGAGATGAAAAATCTCGTTTGCAACCCACTCCCGTTGGGATTCGAATCCAGTACCTCCCGTCTCAAACACCGCAGCTTTAACCACTACGCCAATTGCTCGGTAACGCAGCAGTTTTACGTTACTGAGTTATTGGCGCAGTGGTTAAAGCTTCAGTATTTGAGTCCAGAGGTAACTGGTTCGAATTTCAATGGAGGAGGATCCAAAAAGGGTTTTTTTATCACATGATTTCGATCGGTGATGACGATGAACACAACTATGAGCTCCTGTTGGAGTGCAGGATCTATGGGCCGAACCATCGTTGTCAGTACAGGCTGTCTAGACCATTGATATTCAAAACGAACCTGTATTCGTGCGTCCTCGATTTGTTTGGCAATGTCATAAAGTAAGACTTTAAATAAACCACGAAATAGTTGGGAGAACTTTGGCCCTAAAAAAGATTGCATGGATTAAAACATAAAAAAAAGAAAAGCTTTACGTTGCCTGAAGCATTGATTTCAGACAAACACTCTAGGCGATTAATTTTTGCTCTAGTCACAGCCAGATTTGTACCGAAAACGTTTTCGGGGACGTCTTTGAGCCAGAGTTGTAAATATGTGTGTGTGGACTGTTACAGTGCGCCACTCAATTCATTTAAAGTTATTGTTATGAAATGGACTATCGGTTTTTGACTGCAGAATTTTAATGATTACGTCCACAAACTTATGCAAATGTTTTCGGAAATTCATAAAAAAGTGGCACTTTAATATTCTAATGGTGACCACGGAAAGCGTTGAACGGAAAATGATGGTGACACTCCTCGCCAATCTAAACTGCGCAGTTTGCTTGTCGCATGAATGGCGTCTCCCGGACTCCTTCTTTAGATGTTCAAAATGGACCAAGATAAATGAATGAGAAACAAAGTTTTTCAGCATACTCGTCAAATAATCTAAAGCGCAGTATTCTCTCCGGGAGTAATACATATAGGTATCTATCTTCGTTACAAAGAAGAGTCTGTTGTTGCGCTGTCAAGTTTTCTTCGATGTCAATGACTTCGCTCAAATCCTCTTGAGGGATCGAAATAGCTGCTACCTCTGAGAGAAACGATTGATTCACTTGGATAATGTATTCCTTTTATACCGGTGTAATGAAAAAACATGTTTGATAGTAACTTGATTCATAAATCAATAACTTAAGTTATGAATCTTTTTTCGTTTTATATGCACGTTTTTGCAATAATCATAATCAAGGTCACTTGGCAATCGATCTTATTAATAAATACCAGTACATTAATAACTTGGCCAAGAATCCTGTACTACCCATTACCATGTCGAAGTCTCCTTATAATCTTGAATTAACCGCGAGATTAAACGTTCCGTCACTAAATCGAGCTCGGGTAGTTTAGCAGGTCGTTTCGGATACACAAAACCATTATATTTTTAAATTAAGAAAACTCTTAATTTTATCAGCGATGCGTAACAATTATTGCAGACCAGAACTTCGAAACAGTTGAGTTCTAGAAATTCAGCTGAGAGAATATTTATCGAACCATGTGGAGGACTTTTAAGGTCATGTTTGAACGATGTGTTTTGAAATATGCTTGTTAATGGAAAATACGAAAATACAGAAAAAATTTTATGACTTTATGTTAACAAATATTTATTATTTTGATAACACAATTGCGATATTGGTATAATTTCAATGACAGAAACTTTTTTTACATATTTTTAATAATTTATAATTATTAATATAGTTTTATTCGTTCATCATACCGTAGATAAACCTTATTTTATTTGATGTAATAGTAGTTTATGAATTCATTTGTTATTATTTTTATATTTTGCACCTATAAACAAGCGTTTTTATATTATATTGGTTTTTTTTTATACATATATTATCGAATAATGTACACGAAGAAAAAAGTGGGTTCTTGATTTTAAGGATTGCACGGTTTTGATTTTAAGAAACGGAAGTTTATTAATTTTTATAACCATTTTCTTATTAATTATAACTTTAATCTTGAATATAAACAAACAATATTCTTTATTTTTAAGTACGAAAATCCTTTAACAGTCGTATTCACTCGTTTTAGTTTTGATGATCCTTATTCTATAGATTTAAAAAAAAAATCTTTGGAAATTAAGTTTTTTTATCAAATAAGAATTTGTTTCTTTAAATTCTAAGGCAGTATTGACACATTAAATTAATGGTAAAGATGGCTATAATTATTAAATACAATTTTCTTTAAATTTATTTCCCAAATTTATAATACTATGAAAACGGTCTCTTAAATCTATGTAACGTTTTATTAAACAGTTATTACCGTTTCTTTTCTATAATAATATTTGAACATGTTCAATCCTGGCTTTGTTCTACAACAAACGTATTAAAATTGTGGACATTTTGTTTAAGTTTAATAATTAATTAAAGTTTGTAATGTTTTGTGGTGGAAAAGTTCAATTTGGGGCTAAGTGAAGGATAATTAGTGTTTTAAGTGATTAATTTAATGAAAGTGAGCTTCTGATGCTTTAACCATAAGTGGTAACCTTGAGAATAGCGCTACTTTCAATAATTCCGCGGGATCATTTTTAATGCAATTTGATCCCACAAATATTGATTCAATTAATTCCAGCAGGTTGATAATAGTACCTGATATCCCTTCTGCTGTGAGTGAGGACGCTGTTATAGAAATAGACATTGATTTTAAAAATGTTGTGGAGTCGTTCGGGATTACATCTATTGCTACATTTCAACTGTTGGTGGCAAACAAAATAACTCTTGAAGTTCTAAAAATTATGACCAAAGAGGATATAGATGATTTGTTTGATGGATTCGCAAAAGGAGAGAAATTCCTCTTTAAAGCCGGCCTAAACGAATGGAGAACTAAACTGGTAGGTTTACGTGATATTAACATTAAAATTAAATCGATATTTTGTTTAATAATTGTTGTACAAATTGTATATTTTGCAGGGAATGCCAATTACAAGAACAGCCGACACTAAATCAGTCAACACCTAATGTGACTATACATGAATCATATCTCAAAACTAATTTTGCGTGCTTATGTTTCTTACAGTTCAAATAATACACGGGTACCATTCGAATCAAGTCCGACTATTACAAAAATTCTAGAAACTTTTATTCAAGGTCAAATTTTACTTGAATTTTACAAAAAAAATAATTTTATAACTAAAAATCATCAAAAGGCTTTAGTTCATTGCCTTATTTCTTATTATATGTCACGGAAATATTTTTTGAAGCCTCCAGATTTAGAAAAAATCGCTAAAAATATTGCAGATACTTTTAAATCAGAAAATTGGGTTAGTTAAGTCTATTAAAACAAAACGTGCAGTGTCATAATTTAATTTACTGTTTCAGCTGGAATATTATACTCCCCGCCAAGGAAAGAAAAAAGCCAAAGGAATACTTTACAGCAGATATTCCAATCAGTGCCAAACAACTAAATATCTCAAATTAAACGATAGTACGAGATCAGAACATACAGACGATAATGAGTCTACTGATGATTTTGAGAATCCTGTAACAATTTCGGGTATTGCAAATTACATTTTATTTGACATTTTTAAATTGATATAATGATAACTTTTACATTTCATTATTTTACAGAACAGTGTCGTGAAGACAAGACGTGGCTAGCAAACAATTTAGAACCATGGAGTTTGATTTTGGAAAAATGGCAGGCAACCGCAACACAACGAATCAATATATTCAATAATTCTTTGGATAAAAATATACACCAATTTTTTATTGACTGGCCCTTGTATACAAATCACCTTGGTTATCAGCTGGTAAACAATATAATTGCAAATAATTATATTTTCTAATGAATGTTTTAAAAAATTATTTTGTTTCTTTATGCAGATTGACATAGATTTTGATTCAATGTTTCCTAAAAAATCGGGTTTGCTGTTAGATCGATATGATGATTTTATTAAAATAGCCATAGAAATATATAGTTTGGAAATTAAAGACCCAAGGAATCGGAACGTTTTACAAGAATTGAAAACTGACAAAGATATAAATCAAAGTAAGACGCATCAAATTGTATTTTGAATGTTTATAAATATTTATTTAAGAAAATTAATTTTGCTACTTTATGTAAAATTTAGATTCGAAAGACGCAATGATTGCAATGCTTTTACAAGCCATTATTCAACCAAAGCGGATATCTCCTAAAATAAAACCAACGATATCAGATGGCCAGCAAGATTTTATGCTTCTGATTGAGAATTTAAATGAGCTACAATCAAATTGGGAAAAAATTAAACAAACGGAAAATGGAAAAATTCAGCCCTGTATAATAATGGTTGGACCATCAATAAAGCATATTGAAGTTTTTTTTTATATATTTCGACGACATAAAATATAAACCCGGTTCTATAAGAAAAAGTTGTTTTCAAACTAAACAGTTGTTTTCAAATTTTTCAAAATATATACAAATATGAAAATCATTTGAGAAAACATGAATCAGAAAATCGTTCTAACATTCAAACAGTAATTTCTAATAAAACCATTCAGTCCGTTCCAATGAACTTAAATAATTCTTACGAAATCTCTTGTAATCAACCATGATCATCTAGTTTTGATGCCATAGCTTCTAGTTCCGAGATTTTAAACTCAAATTCTTTAGCAAACTCTGATAATGAACCATCTTTAATGCATCGTAAAATTTTTGAAAACTTTGAAAAATGTACATTGCAATAAGATTTGCTTTTGAACCCTATAGCTGAGCAACTTTCTCATTTCTCTACTGAAATCAAGGACGAATCAAAAATAAGTTTTAATAATCTTGTAAAAATATTACAAAATCCTTTTGAAAATTTCAATTCAGAATATACATTTTTAAAATATTTGGAAAAACACAAACTGTTTTCCAAACCAAAAGGTTTTTTGATTAACAATGACATCACCGAAGTTTTTGTGAACGGTTTACCAGCATTATACAATTAGTCAAGTAGAGGGGTGTTTAATGGATATACGATTTCAAATTCAGAGATATTTTGAAATGGATGGTATTTTTGAAAGTGTTATAGAAAATATTAATGGCTTAGAGTCTAAAACTGATCTCGAAAATTATATTAATGGTTCAATATGGAAAGAGAAGAAAATAAAGAATAGCAATCGTACAATTATCCCTTATCACATTTATTTCGATGATTTTGAGGTAAATGATGCTCTCGGAGCACATTCGGGAAAACAAAGTGTATGTGGAATTTATTATACATTCCCCAACATACCAATGCATCAATCATCGAAATTGAAAAACATCTTTGTAGCTGGATTCATTAAATCTCGCGATTTGAAGAAATTTGGAAATAATCGTTCTCTGAGGCCATTAATAGAAATAATTAAATCTTTAGAAAACGATGAAATTGATATTACTGTTAACAGATCATCCATCAAGTTATACTTTGTACTTGGTCAAATTCTAGGAGATAATTTAGGCCTAAACAGTGTTTTAGGCTATGTTACATCATTTAATTCAATTTCTTTCTGTCGGTTATGTAAGAGGACAAAATCCCAAACTCAAACTGATACAAGAGAATTTAATTATTTTCTACGAAATAAATTAAATTACACCGCTGATTTAGAATTAGCTGACGTAACATTGACTGGAATCAAAGAAAAAAGTATATTTACCGAAGTTAATGGCATCCATGTAATCGATATGGTTTCATGTGATATAATGCATGATTTATTCCTTGGAGTATGCAAATATAACCTTTCACATATTCTCAATCATTTGATTTATGATAAAAAAATTATATCTTTAGATGATTTCAACTATCGAAAGCAAATGTTTTGTTATGGTGAAATTGACATTGCCTATATAAGTGAACCAATAGACAAAAATCATATAAAGAACAAAAATTTTAAGATGACAGCAAAAGAAATGTGGATTTTATTCCATTATCTTCCTCTTATGATTGGAAATATAGTGCCTGAAAATAATAAAGTTTACAAATTTCTACTTCTATTTATTTCTATAATAGACATGCTGTTATTAACTCGATTTAATGAGATTTTATTGTCCAAATTGGAAAAATCGATTCAGCAACATAATTTATTATATCTTGAGTTGTTTAAAGATACACTGAAGCCCAAACATCATTTTATGGTGCATTACCCAAATATTATTCGCAAATGCGGCCCTTTAAAATATTTATGGTCATTCCGACTCGAAGCGGAACATCAAACTCATAAGCAATATGCAAGAAGCATTAATTCACGAATCAACATTCCTCTTACATTGTCTATAAATGCAGGTCTAAAGTTTTCTAATCATTTACTATCAAACGATTTTTTTGAACCTGAAGTTATAATGTCAAATAAGGCTATTTACGACAATTTTCGATTAGAACGATATTCTAAATATTTGGCTAATTCTATAAATTTTAACGAGAATTTACACACAGAAATAGTGGTTTTTCGTGGAACTACATTTAAAATTGGCTATTTCGTTGCTGTCAGACTTAATGGTAATATAGAAATTTTTGAAATATTCGATATAATTTTAAATCAAAAATTAGTTTTTATTGTTGGTAAAAAATATAACAATATTCATTATATACCGCATTATCTTTGTTATTATATTAAAGATGTTGCGCTTGAAATGAATTTTATAGATTTAACTGAAATAATTGATCCACCTGTTAATAAAAATATTATCGCCGGTGTTGACCTAAAAGAATATTTTTGAATTTAAGAATTTTTTACGTTTAAATAAAATATATATAATGCATTATGCATACCTATGCAATCTTTTTTACTTATGGGATGAATGAGTAAATATATAAATAATATAAGTTTTTAAATTGAATTATTATCAATGGCAATTTTGTATTATATATATGTAAAAAATAAATTAATCAATATGTACATTTTATTTAATGTGAGAGTTTGTATATGAGAAAATTATAAGAAAATGAAATAAATTAATATGTTTGTACATATATAAATAAAATTAACAATTTTTTATTTAATCTTTTTTACACTTTTTTATGGAGGCATCTATTGAAAGTGTTCACCCTTCCAAGAAACATTTCTTTAAATTAAATGATTATTTTTCTTTAAAAATTATGAATAATTACCTTAAAAATTAAGATTTTAAGTAATATTAATTAAAAATTTTAAACTTAATTATCAATAAAAATTTTGTTTATTTTTATAGCAAAAAATCTTTAAAAATTATAACTAGAAGTCTTATTTTGAAAGATTTTCGTGGGCATTAAGAATAAAAGATTTTGTACCTTAAAATCAAAGAACGGAAAGCTTTGCGCAAAATCTATTGTCAAAATTCTTAGCTTTTAATTCAAAATTCTTAAATTTTATAGACCATTTTTCTGTGTGTAAAATCACAGATACAACAATGAGATTGTAAATATCAGGACGTCGATTCTGTACCAAATTTTTCGCATTATGCGAGTAAAAAACGTGAGTTTTCGTATACGTATATAGAGTATAATATACATATATATGATAGTATTAAAAAAATGTTTGTCATAGTATACGACAACTCGCACTTTTTTTTTTTCAGAGGTAAACACCTAAAAATTGATGAAGCGGTTCAAAAATGATTGATTCGGTTCATTTATTTTTGTACACTCTTGCAATTCGTCATATTTTATTTTTCTCACTTGCTTTTTTGATGATGAGTTTGTCGCCATATTGTTGTATTTGAATTAAACGTTTGTGATTTTAAAATAATTTATATAATAAACTAAAGTGTTGTGATTAATAAAACTTTATTAATAAAAATTTAAAAGTGGTACCAAAACTATTTAGTGTTTTAAATATAGTTTAAGTGTTTTTTTTTAAATTTATTTTTATATATAAAATTGTCCTAAACTTTTAGTTTTTTAAATTTAGTTTAAGTGTTATTTTTAAAAATAGTAATAGAGTAAAAGTGTGATATAGAGTGAATAGTTTATTTAGTGTTTTAATTTACTTTTGAAAAAATTAACGTTTTTATTTGATTGAAAATGGTTTGTTTAAAAAATAAATTTTAGATTACATTTTCTTGTTATATACCGTGACATTTTGGTTTGCATGTTTGTACTAATTAGATATACAATTTATCTAGTTATAGCGTACAAATGATATTATATCAAAAAATTAAAGTTTTAATACAGATTTTTAAGTTCTTATACAAGTAGTTATGTTCTGAAGAAAATTAAACGTGCATTTCATATTATTTTGAAATGAAACAAACACATTTTTTAATATGAAACGCACGTTTAATTTTCTTCAGAGCAAAACTACTTGTATAAGAACTTAAAAATCTGTATTAAAACTTTTATTAATTGATGTTATATCATTTTTACGCTATAATTAGATAAATTATCTAATCATCTTGTGGCAATGGTTGTTACTATGTACATACTTTGAACGGAAAACATGATCTTTAGACATTGAACCAACAAAAAAAACTATTAAACATTTTTAAATTTAAAATCTTTTATTTTTAAATAAACCGTTTAATTTTCTATAGGCTTATATTCCTATAATTTTAATTACAGAGACGGATAACTATAGACCAGAAGAGGCTGCTTATTGATTTTGTGAAAGAAAACTTCCAAGTTTTATTTGGTTTTGGTGCAGTAAATGGCAACCAACGGAAGTGTCAGCTGTGGCGGGAAATTTCTTTAGAATTGAACGCGCTTTTCCCAACAAACCAACGAAGATCAGTAGATCAATGGAAAAAGGTAAGGATAAATGTTAATGATGATTATTTATATATTTCAATAATTATTAATATTTCAGGTATGGCGAGATTTAAAAACCGCGGCAAAAAAAAAACTGACCAGGCAACGGGTTCAGCGTAATATGAAGGGAGGCGGTGAATTGGATGATTGCCATGAGCTTACTGCCGAAGAACGCCAAATTTTAGAAATATATGGCATCGAAGTTCTGGATGGTGATGCTAATATAGATGAAGAAGGATTTGTAAGTACCAATTATATTACATAATATATATATATATATATATATATATATATATATATATATATATATATATATATATATATATATATATATATATATATATATATATTATATTTTATTATATATATTATATATTTTGTTTTTATTTTTAGGAATCAGACAATCCAAATGAAATTAGACCACCCTCACCAGATAATCTCCAACAATCTCACCCCCCAATCTCACCACCAGCAAATTCATCATTACTACAAATTCTACAACCATTACAAGTGCTATTTTCTCCGTTACTATCACCACAATCATCATTTCTTAATTCATCAACTTTATCAGCAGCCTCTACAGGAACAACTCAATCATTGGCTACCCAAACATTACAGCCATTGGCTGATGACTCCTCAACTAGAACACCAGTGGCTCCATCACAATCATTGGCCACAGAAATATTGCATCCATTGGCTGATGAGTCTTCAACAAGAGCACCAGTGGCTACACCACAATCAGAAGCTCGAGAATCTTCACTGCCACAAGCAGCAACATCTCGGCGGCGAACCGAACATGTGCATCGTTCTAGGCGTCAGAGGGAGAGAGTGTCTCAAATTTTACCACCTCGAACACAGCGTTATAGTACCAACGACCCGAGAAGTGTAAGTGCAATATAAGTTTTGTACGGTAATAGTTTTAACTTTTATTTGTTTATACAGGATGGCATGGCAATCACGTCTGTAGTCCGGACACTCGAACTACAACAAGAAGCTGTAGATTTATTGAAGCGAGGCGTAAATTTACTAGAAGATATTAAGACTATTTTAACAAACAGACCACTATAAAAAATAAAAACACTTAGGTCCAAATCGACAAATGCAAATTAATTAACAATTACGACATAGTGTCTGTTTTTGGTATTTTTTAAACCAAATTAAAAATGCAGTTTTAATGTGGTTTAAAAATTCCAAAAATAGGCACTATAGTCATAGTTGTAAATAAATTTGCGTTTGTCGATGTCGACCTCAATATTGATATGCCATTTATTAGAATTTTATTTTTTTACTGATTGTGATAATAATTAAATAAACTTAATTAAATTAACTTTGAATATTTTACAAAATATTTCAATTAATAGAATTCTATATTAACTAATTGTGATATTTAAATAAACATTGAATATTTTAAAAAAAGATTATTTTTTCCACTACACTGTTCTAAAGCTACTCTTCTACTTGCTGACTGCAATGGCGTTGTTCACTTCTATGATAGTCACTAAATGGGTTTCCTGTAGAAAAAAATATTAGTTATGTATTTTAAGATATACAATTGATATTTTTACTTACATTTGTTTAGTTAATAAAATTCCTTTCCTCTATGTAGTTGGCCAAAAATTCTCGATTTTGAACCCCAGAAGTTCCTACCTCCTCTGCAAAAGACATTGGAACAACTTCATCCGGTTCATCGTCAGTTATATCTATGGGGTAGTTATTTTTAATTAATAAATTGTGCAATACCACACAGGAATAAATTATATTCGACGCCCTCTTGTGAGTGTAATGCAGATGACCGGAAGATCTTTTGAGACACCGGAACCTGGATTTTAATAATCCAAAACACCGTTCGATGCCACTGCGTATTTTGCAATGTATCTTATTAAATTTATGCTGTGCATCGGTAGATGCATTTCGAAAAGGAACCATCATGTACGGTTTGAGTGCGTATCCACTATCACCTGTAGAAGATACGAATAATGTATTGATAATAAAGCTTTAGTAATTTATATTAAAGATTTTATTTGAAACTAATGCTAAGTTTAAACTTATTTGGGTAGACTTACTTATTATAGTCAATTGAGAATATAATAAGAAAGTCTAAACAAATAAGTTTAAGATTAGTATTCGTTTCGAATGGACCCATAAAGTATTTAAATTAATGGTACTACCAAGTAACCAAGTATGGTTGTCCCTTGAATTCAGCCTCTGCATTGCAGTTAAAGCCTTACTGCCATCCCAAATATGTGAATCGTGAGTTGAACCACAGTATCGCGCATTAACTGTCATGATCTCCATTTTTGAATCACATACCTGTAAATAGAAGTTATTATTAGTATCTTAAAATAAATAATATTTTTTTAGATATCATTACCGCTTGGGTGTTGATAGAATGGAAATATTTCCGATTCACGTATGCGTACTCGACCTTTTTATCTAAATTTGCGATTGCAATATGCGTGCAATCAATTAGAACCACTATTCCTGGTACACCAAATTTATCAAAAAATTCTTTTTTTTTTTTGGTTGACTACGGCAAGTGTTTTCGGAAATTTCACATATGTTTTTATCAGTTTTGTCCCAATCGTTTCACTGACCAGCATTATGCTTCTCGATATTGAGCTTTGGCTCATAATCGCAAAAGCGTCTAACCCCACTCGTCGCTGGTGACTACCACTTGCAAAAAAGTTTAGTGTTGCTAAAACTTGCAGAAACAGTGGTATTTTATTTGGGTTCTCATTGTCACTGTCTTCTATAAAAGGTTTAATTTCTTCAATTAATTGTATGACCAAACTTTTTGGAATACGATAATTGTCAATAGAACTGAAAATTAATTAAAAATGTTCTGTCAATACACATACTACAAGTAAACACTAATAATAATTTAAATATGAGTCAACACTAATTAATGTTTAACTTACCATCGATCGGAAATGTTAAACGGATCCATAGTGTCCCTTAAATACTCGTTGTATCTTCGAATTTTGACCTTACGATCATAATATAAAAACGGAATAATTGAATTCATTCTAATGTGATATAGAAATATATCACAATTTTTATTTTAATCTTAAATACTAAACTTAAAACTTATGTATTAAAATGTATAGGGTATTTATTCACAAAACTTAAAATATTTAAAAAACTAAATGTTAAACTAAAACTTTTAAAATACTAAACTTAAAACTTATATAATAAAATGTATTTATACACGTAAATGTTTTTTATATAACAAATATTATGTTTAAATATTATATTTTATATTTAAAATATTATATTTTATATTTAAAATCACAAAACTTTTAACAAAAATATTTAAAAACGCAAAATTAAAGATCACAAAAATTTAAAAACGTAAACACACGAGTAAAATGGCGCATACAAATTACAAATGTCATTATAAAAAAAAAAAATATCTAAATAAAAATGCGCAGGCGCACCTATACATAAACATTAACAAATACTATATAGTTCCGGTTATTTTACTCGCACTCACGTTTTTTGGTACAGAATCGATGTCCAGAAGTTTGATTTTTTATTTTAATTTGCAAAAATGTTATATCTATAGTATTTATCTATGACTATACGTTAGGGCTTCTTTTATTAATTCAAAGTTTTCATTTATTTTTTTATTTTTTTTTTTTTTTTTTGTTTTTTCGGATCGATGGAAATATCGATGGTTTCTATTTTATTCGTCAAATTCATTCTTTTCTTCAATGAAGATATATAACGAAGTACGTCATTTACGATCGTATCGTTTACAAAATTACTCTAATACAAAAATGTTTGTTAGGCGCGAGTAAAGATGTTTACAAAAAGTGTTTGTACAAAAAGCTTTGAATTTTCTTCTCTTTTCGTAGTTAACTAACCAAGAAAATTTCCTTTGGCAAGGCTTTGTTCAATAAATCATAAAACTTTACAAATTTCTTTTTAAATTCGAAAAACTGGCCAATTGGTTAAGATGCATTTAAATGAAAGCACAATTAAATGAAAAATACCATTTGCATTATAAAATTAAAATTAAAAATTAAAATGATACAAAAAAATTTGTAAATTAGTGAAAAAAAGTTATTAGCATTCCGCACGCTTAACCAAATTTATTAACATATCATTATAAAAGTTAAATAAATTACCAATTTTACCACATAACATTTTTAATTTTTTTTTTTGATTCTGAACTTTAATGGAAAATCAAACCAATCAATATATTAAAAATTAATTGAATTTAAATTAATAATAAATATAAATTTTATTTAAAATATTTTGTTGGTGCGTTAAAAATTATTTTTGGAGTAATGTGTGTTGTGTGCAGTTTATATTTTATTTATGCATTTTATGTTAAATTATTTATTTATTAAACATAACTACTGGAATAATCGTTATTTAAAAAAAAAAAATTAACGATTTTGTTTATATGCATATTTATTATTTTAATTTTGTGTTGTTCCATTCTCTAATTTTCACAATCCATTCGAAATTCGACAAACGTGGAATAAGTGTCCTGTTTGGTAATTAAATACCCGAAAAGACATTTTCGAGAACCTATATTATGGTCAAAATATATTTTCTCAAATGTTAAGTTGGAGTTTGCAGTCATTCGGCTAAGATGTGCATTTATGGTGTAATTGCTAAAAAACGGTGGATTCGATCGAATTCAGTCGTTTTATTATTTTAATAAAGTTCGATTTGTAGAATTTTTGGGCAGTGCAACAAATAAATTAGGAAAATGTAGTTTGCAAACATTTTTCTAATCTATATACAAATAAATAAAACATATTAAATAGATAAAATATTTACTCTAAATTTATTAGTTTTTATGCTAAAATTTGTAATTCTTAGGTTCTTTTAGTTTTGTCGGAGTGTAAAAAATTTTTAAATTATGGGTAATGTTTGGGTGGTCTCTTTTAGGGTTTTAAAATTTAAAATTTATATGTTGAAAGATCAATTTTATTTAATAAAATGAAGTTATATAAATTATATCTGTACCAGAAAAGCTCTGAAGATTTTGTGTTAAACCCAAAAGAATATCCGTATGCTCAAATACGTGACGTTGTTGAAAGCTATCATCCAGAAGATGATGGATGCCGGCTTCTACAAATTACATGTTTTAACGAAGATCTTAAGGGCCGTGAAATAATAAGTCTTAAATCAAGTATCGCTGAGTCGAAATCAAACTCTCATAACGAATAGAGCTACAAAATAAAAAATAAAAAATAGGAAAGTTCATATTAAAATAGAAACTTGTTTTTTCCTTATCAAAAAAAATTTTTTTTTTTTTTTAATGCCACAATTTGAAAAAAAAATTGTTTTAAATCTATAATACAAACTTTTAATTAATTTCTTAATATTTAAGTGTTATTTTTATAGTGTACAAATAATAAAAAAACTAATTATCATCAATTATATAAAAGTGCTATCTATATATAGTCGGAGCCCTCGTATGGGGCTACCCAATTATATAAGTTGAAACTTTCGATTATTTAATAAAAAAATAAAAATAAAATAAATTTTCACAAAAGTGTCTACGACCTAAAAAATTCTTCAAAAATTTTGTGTTTTGTTTTACATTATCGCGTACATTTTTTTTGTTTGTTTTTTTTTCGTGTGAACATTCTTAAAGTCAAATAAATCCTAATTATTTTCTTTACATTGTGTGTGTTTTTTGTTTCCTGTGTGATACTTTTTCCTGCTTTTTCATTATTGTGTAAAAAAAATAAAAAAATATTCATATAATTTCATTTATCTCTTTCTTTTAATTTTAATATTTACAATATTAAAAAGAAAAATAATTTATCAAAGATAGTTAAGGGCCAGAATGATCTGATCTCTTCCAATAAAAACAATCTAGATCTTCTAAAAATAAATAAAGCTTTAACAATGTTAACAACAATTGCAACGATTCATCATCAATCTGATGAAAAAGCTTTATCTTTGGCAAACCCCTCTACCCATCACAAACGAAAACGAAGATAACATCAACAACAGCATCGAATCAATAAATATTGATTCTTCGCCACCAATGACAACAACACCAGCACCAACAACAGTACAAACAAATAAACTATCACCTACTTCAAAAAAAAGAAGTGCAACCGAGAATACTAAGGCGGGTGAGTTATTCTCTTTCAAAAATACTATTCAAAATTTAAATAACGAGATAAAGTTATTAAAAGAACAATTAACAGAGGCACACAATAATAATTTTATTTTAAAATCAAAAATGACGAACAACCAAATTACTAATAATAATAATAATAATACTGACAATATCTCATTCATCTCAAAAAATACATTTGAGTGTCTCACCCAAGAAAATGAGGAAATTTATGAAATGAGCTGCGATCAAAACGAAATTATTATTAATAACGATGACCCCTTCGAAACCGTTAAAAAACAGATCAAAAATAAAAATAATGCTAAAAAACCAAACATTAAAATCAATAACAAAAATCTGACGAAGAAAAATTTGTCACAAAATAATACTAATACAACACATATTGATAACATTAATAATAAGAATAATAATAACATGCCATCATCATCGTCGGCTGATGATCCATCGGTGACATTGAACACAACAACAAAAAAATCGGCGACCACCACCCTTACATATATTTGGGCAAGATATCAAAAATACTGTTGCACTTGCCAAAGGAAACAATATCGAAAAATTCCAAGTTAAGCGAATAAATTCCAACAAGCACACGCTTACGACGGACACATTACAAAACTATACTGCGATTAAGACAATTTTTGACGAGGTCAAAACAAAATTCTTTACATACACACCGAAAGAACTGAAGCCAAAATCTCTAGTATTACGGGGACTAACGGAAACCGAAAATTTAGACGAACTAAAAGACGATATCGAGACGGACAACATTAAAATTACAAAAATTATACAAATGCGATCAAGACGGAGGGACAATTACAAAAAACCTTTACCGCTATACATTGTACAGGTTACGCCAGATACTTTATTGAATTATGTTTATAACATAAATGTATTAAATTATCAAAAAATAACATGGCAACCACTAAACAAAACTGATGCAATAATACAATGTAAAAATTGTCAGTGTTATGGTCATACAGCATCAAATTGTAATTTAGAGTTTGGCTGTGTTAAATGTGCAAACGAACATTTACCAGATAAATGTGCAATCACAGATGATATTGCAAAAGACGCTATTTTTTGCATAAATTGTAAAAAGACTGGTCATCCAGCCTCGTACAAGGGTTTCCCATTATACCAAACGATGTTGGCCAAACTACGTAAACGGGTCGAAGAAAAAAAAAAATGAAACAACAAACATCAAAATATATTCCAAAATTGTTCGATTCAGTTAAAGTGTCAAAAGAGAACGGTACCTTTGCCGAGATGATGCGAGGGGGACCAGACAAATCACAACAACCGCAACCGCAACCACAACTGCAACAACAACACATCAACGAGACAACAATTATAAATTTAACTTCACGGATTGACAAAATGTCAAAAATTATGGAACAACAAGGTGAACAGATCGCGCAACTACTCCAAATCATCGCATCATTATAAATTTTCAAAATCAAACATCATCTTTTCGCCAACAAAATTTTCAAAATTCTTCGTCTAAATTTAAAATCATCTCGTTGAACGTCAACTCCATAGTGAGCGTTCAACGCAGACTTAATTTATTGAATTTTTTGACTACACACCATCCGGACTGTTTACTTATTAACGAGACGAAACTACAATATTATACGACAGGACAGAATTAATTCGAAACAAGGAGGCGGCACTGCAATTTTACTAAAAGCAGATCTAAAGTATAAAATTATCGAACCACAATCTTTGACAAATCGGAAAGGATTCGAAATTGTTATAGTTAAATTAAATTTAAAACTTTCGACCAATAAAATATATTTAATCTCAATCTATTGCACGGGTAACACACATCAAATCACCAATGAACAATTTTTAGTCGAGTGGAGCAAAATTTTTGATATTCTAAATTTAAGTCATCCGAATCACTTTTATATAATAGCAGGTAACCTAAATGCACGTCATATTAATTGGGGGAATGCGCTAAATAATTCACGGGGAAACCGACTCAACAAATGGATGATGGAAAATGCAATGGATTTTCGAGCTCAATTATATAAAAGTGACAAACCGACGATGATTCGGTCCGGTTACTATATTGATTTGGCCATCATAGACGCACGCATCAAAATTTATCAAAATTCTGCACACGAAATACCGACTCTACATTACGACAGCTTTTCTTTTTCTTCGGTTGCACTTCTTTTTTTTTAAGTAAGTGATAGTTTATTTGTTTGTACTGTTGTTGGTGCTGGTGTTGTTGTCATTAGTGGCGAATCAATATTTATTGATTCGATGCTGTTGTTGATGTTATCTTCGTTTTCGTTTGTGATGGGTAGAGGGGTTTGCCAAAGATAAAGCTTTTTCATCAGATTGATGATGAATCGTTGCAATTGTTGTTAACATTGTTAAAGCTTTATTTATTTTTAGAAGATCTAGATTGTTTTTATTGGAAGAGATCAGATCATTCTGGCCCTTAACTATCTTTGATAAATTATTTTTCTTTTTAATATTGTAAATATTAAAATTAAAAGAAAGAGATAAATGAAATTATATGAATCGAGCCATCCAAATTATTATACAAGGCGTGGGAGAATTTGAAAGAGAGACCAACCAAATTAATGACAACAACGACGAGCAAATTCGCTACAACTTTATTGGAATTGACTGGAATAAATGGACCAAAAATTTAGATGATGCACATCGGAGAGCACTTCTCGAACAACAAAATGGCAATGACGACAACGACGAACATTTAACACCCAACAACAAAAATCTAACGGACAATGAAATTAACAAATATATTGAAAAAATTACAAAACTCATTTTGGACAATGTTAATTGCAATTCACCAAAAAAACGTCGAATCAATAATATGATGTGTTATTCGAATCCAATTATCGAAAAACTATACCGACATAAATCTTTTCTCATTTCCAAAATTAAATCACTAAAAAGAAACCTATTTCGGCATCAGCATCATCAAAATCATCAGCATTTGGCCGCAACAACAACATCAACAACAACACCAAAATTAAAGAATGGAAGACAGAAATTAAAAGGACAATTCAATTAATAGAACAAAATATCAAAATTCAAATTGAAACTTACTGGACAAATGTAATGAAGGGGATTCGGCCAAGCTCTAAAATGTGGTCTGAAATCAAAAAATTTACCAATTCAAAAAATTCGGACAGTATAAATATTAAGAGACTGGACATTAACGAAAACGACATTGACACATACAATCATTTCGATATCGACTGGACTCAAATCATGAAAAATTCGGAAAACAATTATCAAATTTATAATGAAAATATCAACTTAAACATCATCGGACAACACATCGAGGATCATACAAAAATAAATTCAACTTTAAGCAGCACAGAAAACGAAGCAAAAATAAGAAATATAATCGATCCACTAATAACAAAATTTAAAATTGACAAAATAAATCGCACAACGATAAATCAACTTTTCGGTAACAAATCGAGCAAATACACCCAAGCAACCAAAGGATGATCCAAATTTTTTTATTACCACAGAACATTTATCGGCAATTTTAAATTTGGCTAATAATAAAAAATCATATGGACCCGATATGCTGCCCAACATTGTTCTAAAACATTTACCACGCTCGATCATCAACGAAATTTGCATCATCTTTAATAATTTACTAAACAATAGATCGTTCCCGGATTGCTGGAAATTGGCGAGAGTTTTTCCAATTTAAAAAAAAAAGTACCCACAGACCCTGAAAATTATCGGCCCATCAGCCTATTATCAAATTTGGGTAAAATATATGAAATTATATTGTATAATAAAATTAACGATCATGTTTGCAAAAATAAATTAATGCCAGATAACCAATTCGGTTTCCGTTTCGGTCACAGCACTGTGCATGCAATTATTAAATTAATGACAGACGTATGCTACAACCTAAATTATAAAAATCCGACGGGAGCTATCATGATCGACATTAAGAAAGCTTTCGAGTCCATCTGGCTGGATGGACTACTAGCTAAATTATCAAAAATGAACTTTTCGGCAGATCTAATTCAAATTATTTATGGACTATTATACAATCGAAATTTTATTGTTACCACGGGCAAAATTCATTCATCGGAAAAATTTAAAATTCTAAATGGTGTACAGCAGGGCTCCATCACAGCACCAATCCTTTTTAATCTATACACGGCCGAATTAATTAATCATCCAAAATTAAATTCAAGAAATATACAAACATGTGCGTACGCAGGCGACATGATTCTTTATAGCTCTAATTATCTTGTTGGCAACATTGAAAAAAATTTACAATCGGCTCTAAATTTTCTTCAAAATTATTTAAAAAACTGGCACATTGAAATAAATACATCTAAATGTGAAACAATATTATTTCGGCAACTTTTAAAAAATGCACAACGTGATCTAAAAAGAAATTGGAAAAAATTTTCATTAAAAATTTACAATCAAACGATAACATTGAAAAAAACAATCAAGTACCTGGGTGTAAACATAGACAATATGTGTTACATGGCCAATCACACGACAATTCAACTAGAAAAAGCACGTCGTGCTTTTATGGGGGCAAGACAACTTTTTTACAGTCGACACATTGACAAACGAGTAAAAATTATAGCATACAAAGCACTAATAAGACCAATACTGACATACGGCTGCCAAGTATGGTATAATCAGACACCACGCTACATGGAACGGTACAGGATTTTTGAACGGAAATGCCTCCGACACTGTAACGGACTATTCAGAAAAGCTAATACAGATTTTACGCATTATATTTCTAATAAAATACAATACGAAAATTATGATTCGGACCGAATTGACGTACACATTTTAAAATTAATTCGAAATCACATAAGACGGGCCACATTAAACTATGACAACTCATTGATATATGGACCATATTATTTGGATACACTTTTGACAGAACGATATCCGACGACCGAAACAGTACCGGGACCGAATTTATTCGCTTTTCTAGATAAAAAGGGATATATTCAGAATAAGGAAGCAATACCATTAATATACCATGTCCAGAGAAGGCCAAACGAAAAGTGGTTCGATACAACAAAGTTTGAGAATCCAGATGAGCATATTCGATTCGACACATCAATAATTAGTAAACCAAATGAGTATGTCGAAAGATGCGAAAAGTATTGGTGGTTAGCCGAGAACAATCCTGTAACAGTTCCTGTATCATCAACATCTTGACATGCAATATTATTATAATAAAACAAATTATATTTCACATTAAGATTAAATTTAAATTTGAAATTTTAATTACTTACATTTGTTAACTTGGGTCCTTCTGACCACATCTCAAAATAATTTATGTTATAATATTTTTAGCATGACTAAATTTTTGTTAATCTTTTCTTTTATAGTGTGTCTGTGGTTGTATGAATGTGTTCGGGAGTCCTTCTTGTATGAATGGTTTTTATTTAATTATTATTTAGTTCATAAGCTCATTCAAGAAAAGATATTGACCAAAAAAGTTTCTTAACATTTTATTTTTCGTCAATTAATATTTAACATTAAATTTATATAAATTATTTACACAAAATTTTTATACATTTACTATTGTAATTCTAAATTTTTAATTCTTTTGAAAATTTTACAAAACATATATTGTTTAATGATACGAAAAACCTGAGTGCCCATTTTAAGGACAGTGGTTTTATTTATTTTTTATAATTTTATGAATGTCCTTTTGACAAATCCAACATTCTATAAAAAAATTTTTGTTAGTAGTTTTAAGTTACCTCTGTAAAAAACATGTTTAAATAAATTGGGTTGTTATTTATAAAAAAAAAAATCAAGTATCGCTGTTGCATTTAACTTGCGTACAAATGCCGATGTTATTTAATTAATTAATTTCGATATCTTTATATTTTATATTTTTATTTTCTGTATATTTTTATTTTAGATTTGAATTTTGGTGTTTATATTGTTATATTATTGTATGTTATATTATTTCATATCTTGGTACTGTTATATTATGGTTTGTATTATCACTATTGTACGGTAATAAATTAACACTTAATTTTTAGCAACAACGCAACGGAACGAATTTCAAGGGAAACTAATCAAATTTATTACAGCATATGGATTGCAAAATTATATTTTTATAATATTATAATTAATTAAATTATAATTTCAGATTTAAATTAATTCTATTTCTTACAGCCTACGGCTAAGAGCAATTAGTTTATTAATATATTGTTTTCAGGATCCTTTGCAGATTACAGATGAATGGTGACACACTGGAGTTGCTGATAAGAAATGACAAAATGCAGAGCAGTTCAATAAAACTGTGATTGTCCTATACTAACAGTAGTTTGAATATTGGCTACTGGGAAACCGGACCAATTCCGTCATTACTAACATACCTTTTCTTTCCCTACCCCACAAATTTTACTAACTATTGACTGTCACGGTGTTTGTAACCGGGTCGATCTCAACAATTAACTAATATCCTACCTTATCCTTCCAAGTATATGTAAAAATGGGTGTACGGTAGGCCCGGCGCTTTCTGGGAGATCCTGCTTAATGCTTGGTCGTACATTCTAAATCAATCAATCAATCAATTCGGATGAGATGCGCATTTATGAATCTGACGTATAAACCCTCATGAAATAATATTATTACGAAGGTTGTCTGAAATAATATTGGAATCCTTAATGTCGCCAATAATAGAATATAGATCTAAAATCTGCATTCTGCAGTCTACCGCTATTTCTGAGGACGCCTTGCTCTTCTATGAACGGTGCTAGAGTTGATTGTTTACCGTTGATTGATGATCAATTCTGGCTCACTGTGGTTTTCATCCCATCCATGTAGCGTAAACTTTGACACCACTGTATACGGACGCATTCTGCCAATTACAGGTCATTTACTGTGAGAACACTAAATATTCTAGTGTATGTGTATGCGCTTGGTTGCAAATTTTTAATGAACTGAAAGCTGAAATCAAGTAAACGATAACGTGATAAACGGTTAACTAATCCGTTCATTGTACCTTTTTTTGCTGGACGTGTGAAAATTGCACCCATTTTTGGCACTCTTTGCTCAGAAACGCTTCGGTATCTTCTTTAGCTTTTGAGGTTACATTCCATGATAGTTCAGAATTCTTCAACCACTTTCGTCCATGAAATATGCGGTCTTATAGCTCGATTACACGTGATTCCATATCCCTCGTTTACCATAGATCATAACAGTTCTGATGTTCTGTTGGCTATCGGTGAGGTTGAGCTGATAACAATGCTAAAACGATCTTACTATACTTCATCCGAATTCTTTAACTGTAACTTGTGATAACTCTTTCCTTACAATTTTTTATTGAACAATCTGCTGAGAAGTACTGCTGCGACACTATAATCTAGGAAGAGTAATTGGTTTCAATGGAGCTACCTTTATTTTGTATGCCAATAAGTTAACTTGAACATTTCCATTTTCATCTTGATGCTTACAGTAAATCACTTCTGCATGATCTGCCTCACCCGCATCACACAAAACCATGAAATTTTTTTTTTTTTTATTTTTTTTTTTTTTATATAGTTTTATTACAACTGAATCTGGGGTTCTATTTTTGTAGGAATATAACCGATCGGTTAGTCCCACATTAGTTTATTTAATTCTTTCTGCCCTACTTAGTTTCAGAGGTTTTGTTCTTAGGATAAGTCTAGCTAAATAGGTTGTATCCATCATAAGGCGAATCTCGACATTTTCATGTTGATAAAGATGAAGTATGTGTTTCTAAAATACCGTGGCGCATTTACAATACCACGTAACACTTTGTTTTGGAATTATTGTATTATTTTCACATTGGTCTTCTTGATGCAACCCCAAAGCTGAATACCGTAGGTCCATATATTTGTTTTAGAATTTGCTTTTATAGCATGCAGCAGTTTATTATGTAGTTATAGCTCGGAATTCCAACATATAAGCCAGTACATTTTTCTGTATTTGATATTAAGCTTTTGTTACTTCTTTTTGACATGCCCTTTCCACTTAAGCTTAGCGTCAATTGTCATGACTAGATATTTTGTAGTATTTGCATTTGGAACTTGCTGTGAGTTGATTTCCACTGGCATCAATTTTAATTTTTTGTTAGTGAAGTAAGACATAAATTGATTTGGTATCATTTAGCTGGATTCGCCATCTGTTTGCTCAGTTACTCAATGTGTTAGTGGTTCTTTGCACTTTTCTCGTTGGTTCTCTCGTTACCAATTGCCATGATAGCATTGTCATCAGCAAATGTTGCTATGTAAGTTCCATCTGTATTTGGCAAAACTCTTGTTATAGGATAAACAGAATTGGACCTAACACACTACCTTATGGTAATCCTGCTAATATTTTCGTCATTGAGAAGTATTGATCTTCATATTTTACTCTAAATTTCGATCAGCTTAGTAAGATTTTAGAATCTGATAAAACTGCATTGGTAGATCTCGATGCAGTTTAAATTCTAGTGCTCTGTGCCAAATTTTCTCAAAGGCTTGTGCTACATCCAAGAAAATACTTGAACATATTTTTTTGGTTTCCAGCGCATCTTCGATTATGTCTGTGATTCTGTGGACCAGTTCTATAGTCGAATGTTTTTCCCTGAAACCGAATTGATGGGGAGCAATAAGATCTTTTTGTTCTATGATTAATTTGAGTCTCTTAATCAGCAATTTTTCGAATAATTTAGAAATAATGGGTTTTCCAATAAGGGGTTTTATTTTGATAAATAAATGTCGTCCACATCAATATCTTCCAATTCCGGCCATAAAAGATCATTAATCATATGAGCGCAATCCATTCCCCATAACAGTTGCACCAGCCTCATTTTTGAAAAAGTAAGGTCCAATCACACTGCCAGTCCAAAAACCGCACCAACCAGTGACACGTTGAGGGTGGAGAGGTTTTTCAACAATCATTCTTGGATTTTCTGCTTATTAACATAGCCTCCGAGGTGAAAATGGGCCTCATCACTGAAGATGATTTTTCGATAAAAATCCGGATCATTTTGATGCATTTGAAGGACCCAATCAGTAAAGATACGACGTTTATGGTGATCGACCGGCTTAAATTCTTGTATTAACTGTGTTTTTAAGGCCTTAAAAGACTGAAGCCCTAAGTCTGTATACAAATTACGGTGTAATATCGTTTGTGGCATGTCTAATTCTAAAGATTGACGAGGAATCTATTAACCTGGGTTTTCTTTAACACTGTAAGCTACAGCAGCAATATTTTCAGTTGTTCTTGAGCGATGCACACGGTTTCAATTCTTCATATCACTGCCTTGTCCCATCAGCTCAAATTTTTCCGCCAGTTTCAATATTGCCGGCCGAAAAGGTGCTTCATGACAACCAGCGTAGTTTTTACTTGTCAAATGTCAAAATATGACAGCTTCAAAATTGACAGCTGTCCAAATAGCAAGCTATTCAAAATGAAACTTCTTATCTGGTAACTCTATAGTTAGAAGCAAAGAAATCGGCCTGTACGAGTTTTTGTCGTTAGGTGGTTTGTTTCGTTTTAATATCATTATCACTTCTGTCACTTGTAACGGATCAAGGTGCGAGTCCCATTAGTGTCATTAAAAACTGTCAATAACCGTGATGGCGTTAACAGCAATTCTCCCAGCAGAGGCCTTGTTGCGGTATAATAGCCGGTTAGAGCTCAGGAGCTGATGGGGTGGGGTTTGCAAGGCGTGCTTGGGAGCTGGAATAGGCACAGAAATTAAAAAAGATGAGAAGGCGGGGTCTCTTGAGCAGTAACGGCACGCAATCGGACTCGCAACCATCACATCACTAAACAAAACCACAAAATAAATATTTTAATTTAACAGTTACTTTAATTAAAATAAATAAAAAAATAGAGAACTATTTGAAAACAAATAAATAAATTCTTAAATATCTTAAATAAATTCTTAATTAAATTCACAAAATAAAAACAAACTTAATTAAAACTAATTTTGTATGCACACACAAATAAATAATAAATAAAATAAATATAAAAATACATATAAAAATAACTAAAAAACCTAACGCAATATTTGTAGTTGCACAACATGATGACAATAAGGACATGATCATCTTCTTTCTCCACATGTTCATATTTAAACGCAATGGAATCATTCACTGTTAACATGGTTATTTTATTTGGTTAAAAATGTTGCACATCCATGCGGCTTCTAGTGTAACTTCTACATCTCTTTTATCATAAATATCATCAGATGAAAGTAAAAACACCAAGATTTTCTAGTAGGTCTATCTCGTGGTATACATACCAACTTTACCATATCTCTCAAGACTTTACGAAAATCTTCTGGCGTAATCCAATTATACGTAACGTGATTAACCTTTAATGACATCATACCGTCGATTCTTGTGTCAAATTATTTTATTATTTTATTTTACAACACGATACTACACAAAATTATCACAAATTTATTTTAACAATTTTTTTAATTTAATTTCAAGTTTTTATTTCAACATAATTTATAATTTTTCTTTTCTTAATTTTAAATTTTGTGGATTACTTTAAACACGATTTGCTTTTTGTTTTCTTGTCAAATTTTTCTAAATTACTCCTCCCAATTAACCTACGCTTTACATACCTACTCATAACCCGTTACACAATTAAAAAAATTATTGCAGGGGAAATGAGTAGGTATACAACAACACTTACATTAAAAATAAATTATATATAAAATAAAAATAAAAACCGGCGTGGACAACATATAATGAATTTTGATCCCAGGGGAACGAACACAAAAGTCGCTCGTTACACACTTTCCATTGGTGTAGAACATAGTTAAATCTGAATGCTGCATTAATTATTTGAAGTAGCTAATAAAGAGGGCTTTGACCTAAACCACACGAAACAAACACGAAACAGATTGATTTTCTGTATTTTAAAGGACGTTCAAAAATAATAAACCAATATTCCAAATATTTTTAACTAAAATTTCGTTTGTTTTGTTTCTTTTTCGTAATCATGCTGTTGAATCAAAGCCCTCTTTTTTACAAGCCGCATTCATCGCCTGCTATCTAATCATATGAACATAAGAATGTATTGTAAGTAAAAAAACGTATCGAATATAGTGTAAAATAAAATAAAAATTCGCATACTATAGAAACAGAAAATATGAGAAAAAAAACATTGTTTTTATATGAATTTCGAACGCACTACTACATGCAATTTTTCATATCGGTTTTGTTTATTTTTGTAAACGAAACATGACGAAAGTTAGAAGATGGCTTGTAATAGAGAGGTTTAGCTTCATCAAATTAATCAGTGCTTCTGTTTAAGGGGAAAACGTATGAAATAAAACCTACCTAACAAAAAATTAGAAGCAAAAATTGAAATATTTAATGAGACCTTTACACCAATTAAACATATTTGATTGTTGCTTTTGCCAATTAGAATGTTTATACGATTTATTTTTCATGTTGGTTTTACTTTTATATGGAAATTTTAATGGTAGAATGCAGCTACAAATTTATTTATTGGAATGATTTTAAAATTATAAGCCAATTTTAAGTTGGTTTTTGATATTTATAAATAACTTTTTTGAACAGATTTATTTTTTAAGGGAAGCAGTGCTTTCCTTGCTTCCATAGACGCTTCGTCCATGGTATAATGATATAATGATATATATATATATATATATATATATATATATATATATATTTATATTTATATATATATATATATATATATATATATATATATATATATATATATATATATATATATATATATATTTATATATATATATATATATATATATATATATATATATATATATATATATATATATATATATATATATTTATATATATAAAGGGTGCAATAAACATCAGAGCCCTCTTGGAACTATGGACTAAAAATTAAGAAAGCCTTTAAAAAATTTAACAGTATAACATCTGTATAATTGCAACACATTTTAAAGTAGCTTAAAAAAGTCAATACTTATAATTTCCTATTAGTTTATTATGCTGAAATGCTTAGTCCTAAAACGTACTTTGTACGTTTTTCACACGTGATCATCACTTAAAATGGATTAACCAATATTACAATTTTGACAAGTGACGTTTCTTTTTGCATTCACATTTTCTACAGGGGTGAGAAAGGGGGCTTAAGCTGAGTGGTCTACAAACAGCTCAAATGTCATCCTCACCTGCACGTGGTGCACCCTGCTAGGCAACTAACGATGGCGACCGGGACAAGGCGTTATAACCGACTATCGAGAACTTAGTAAATGAAGTTCTCAAACCAGACCCACTACCAACTCGTACTGGTCAGAGTGGTAGATGCTCCATGACCAGTAAAATAAACAATGAGTACAACTTATTCAGATAATTACCTTGGAAAGGGATAACGCAGAACTGAACACCTTGGAAAGGAATAACGCAGAACTGCACAATAAGATTTACGAAATAGAAAAGTTAACGTTAAATCTAAACAAAGACCTCGAAAGCTTAAAGCAAGAAAACAAGGAGTTAAAAGTTGCTCTAAATGCAGTAATATCTGAGAAAGAAACCTCCAAGCTGCAGGAAAAACACGATACCAATGATCATATAAAGGGTATATATGAAACAGGCGAAGAAGAGCTGAACAGAGAAACGGGATGGATTCTGAACCGTAACAAAAAAAATAAGAAACGCAAGATAAGTAAATCACCACAAGTTTCACCCGAACTGAAACAATCAATTGAGCAGCTTCCAACCGGAAATAGGTATGTACCACAGGAGAAAAAAGCTCAGGTTTCAGCGGAACAGGAACGATCAAGTAAAAAACGCTCAACCGGAAGGAAGAATATACAACTGGAGAAAAACGTGCCACGGCCACCTCCAGTTATAATATCCAATTGCGATAATTATCAAAGTATTAGAAATATCATGAACAACAATCGGATAGAATTTCAAGCTACAGCTCTAAATAGTGGTGATATCAAAATAAATGTCCCAGACAGTGATAGCTACAGAAAGTTAACAGGAGATCTTAATGAAAACAAAACAACATGGTATTAATATGAAGATAAGCTGATAAGACAAACTAAAGTCATTGTTAAGAAACTACACGCTTCATGCAAACCAGAAGAGATAAAAGACTATCTTTTGGAGAAACAATATAAAATAAAAGAAGTTACACAGTTGCTAAAAAGAGGTGACAAAACACCGCTTCCATTATATATGCTATCTTTTGAAAGAACAGAAGGCATTAAAAATATTTATGCAATCAGCGAAATACTCCATATGAAAGTTCAAATAGAAGCAGTTAAAAAATCTAAATTGATTCCCCAATGCAAAAAATGCCAAGACTACGGACGCACGCAAAACTTTTGTAGTAAAGAGCCTAGATGCGTGAAGTGTATAGGAAAACACCGTACGGCTGAATGTATAAAACAAAAGACACCCCACCAAAATGTGTCAACTGTGGACAGGCACATTCAGCCAACTACAGAGGTTACATTGTTATAAGAAAGCTGCAAAAAAATCGCAACAAAACAAGGAAAACTTTAGAAAATACCAGACAGGAAATCAACTCAGCCTCAACAAGAATATCCACAAAGTCAAGGACACACGAAACATTAAGCAAATTATCAAGAACTAATCCAAACGTAACATTTGCTGATGCATTCACTATTGGAAGCTCGAAAAGGCAACATAGTTCTTCTTCAGTTAATGATTCAAATAATAACCAAACAAATAAAATACTAAAAGATATTCTCAATAGACTTACTTCACAAGAAGAAAAGCAAGAAAGAGCCCCCATGTCAATCATGCAAAGGCTCACTTTACTCGAAAAAAGTCAAACAGCATCAGAGGTAGCCTCTCTTTGCTAATTAACATGGCCAATAATTTAACAATTATTGCATGGAACTGCAATGGTATATTGCAACGACAAAATGAGATACGAAGTTCACCTAGTAGTATATCCTAATAATAATACACGAGGGGGCAATGCCGTGATTTTAAAAAAGGATATTAAATACGATCTACAACAAAAACTTGAAAGTGATGGAATACAAGCAATTAGCGTTAGCATTAATACTCGCAACCACAAAGTAGTGGTAGCCGTAATATATTGCCCACCTAGATACAGCATCAAAGAAATTGTTTATACATACTTCTTTAAGCAGCTAGGTGAAAAATTCATAATCGAGGGTGACTTCAACGCTAAACATACAGACTGGGGATCAAGACTAACAACACCTAAAAGGAAAGAGCTACATCAAGCAAAAATTAAATACAACTGCAACTGGCATTCTACTGGGAAACCAACCTATTGGCCCAGCGATCAAAATAGAATACCTGATCTCATTGACTTTATTATAACAAGAACCGGGATTAGCCATCAACCGGGATTTTGATTATATACAAGTGCAGGAAGGATTTGACTCCAGATCTGATCATTCCTCTATTTTAATGATAATAAGTGATACAATAATTACAAATGACAAGCAGCCAATGTTAACAAATAAATATACTGACTAGAAAAATTTTAGGAATGAACTAAACAATAGAATCATTTTAAACACACAACTTTCATCAGAAGAAACATTAGAACAAGTGGTGGAGAAGCTCGTCAAAGATATACAGCAAGCAGCGTGGAAAAGCACTAATACAACAAACATAAAAATAGCTGGCAAATGATACCCAATGAAAATTAAATCACTTGTTATAGAGAAAAGAAATACCCGAAGGGAACGGCAACCTACACGAGACCCAGTTGCCAAAAATAGATTAAATAATTTAACACAACGATTACGCAGAGAAATACGGGAATTTAAAAATAAATCAATAAATTCATACCTACAATCTCTCACCTATGATAAAGATAGTCATTATTCATTGTGAAAAGCAACCAAATATCTACAAAGGTCAGTTATGCACATACCACCAATAAGAACAAATATTGGTCGCCTTGCTAAAACCAAAGAAGAAAAGGCAGAAAGGTTCGCTGATCATCTCGAGAGTACCTTTCACCCCAATTTAGCAATACTTAATCAACAGGCTATATTGATTGAAAACCAAACAACCATCCTGAGACAGTAAATCCCATTATCTAATGCTAAAGAGGTGAAGCAATAAATAAAGAATCATGTAGTACTTAAGAAATCACCAGGATATGACTTGATAACTGGAGAGATTCTTAAACAACTACCTAATAAAGCTATTAAAAAAATATCGGACATGATTAATGCTTCCTTTAGACTCCGTTATGTCCCTCTACCTTGGAAATTTATGGAAGTGATAATGATTACTAAACCAGGTATGCCACCAAGTGAATTAATCTTGTACAGGCCAATATCACTTCTTCCCATCATGTCAAAACTGTTTGAAAGACTATTATTAAAACGAATTAAACCAAAAATTATAAAATCAGGAGCTGTTCCATCCCATCAGTTTGGATTTAGAGAAAAACACTCCACAATCGATCAAGTCCATAAAAAAAAATATTTTCTACAAATTGTGTATAGGTACAATTTAAAACCTACCAGGAAGCTTAAATATCAGACACTTGGACCATATTTGTATAAAAAACCGCAGAAAGGAGTTCAAAGTTTTATAATGTTTCAAAGAAAAACTGCCTTTTACTTTTAAATTTGCTTAAGCATAAATGCTAGTGATGTCTTGTTTGGTGAAAAGAAAACAATTCTGATCTAAAGAATTCAGCAACTTTTATTTAAGGGCTTTTTTCTGTTATTAAAAAAAATGGTGTATGTTCGGTTTTAAAATTTAGTTCCCAGAATATTTTGTACACTCTTTAAAAATATACAATATACCAATTTTTCGTATATATGCAAACCGAATATACCAAAATCAGCCCTATGGCATTTTATTCGTTTCGATTCATTAATTTTTTCAAATCGAATAAATTGAATATGACAATTTAAATTAATTTAAATTTTATGGATTATATATTTTCATTTTTAGCTTATTTTCTTTTTAATTTTGTGTATAGTACGGAGATACAATAAAATAATTGAAAATATTTTTAATGCTACATGTAGAGATAAACTTTAGAAAAAATTAAACAAACATTAGATCTAATTGATTCCAGCAATTGGACACCAATGATCTGTTTATATTACTAGCAATATACTTTGTATACTACATCATGTTAGTTACGACAGCAAATAGTTTGCTTTAGTTGCATTTTTCAGTTTGCAGAACTACACGAGGAACTCGAATTATTATTCTAGTCCGCATCAACAGCCTTCGTATTTTCTAAGATATCTTACAAAACTAGTAGTTATAATTAGCACATTTTTTAAAACTTGACAAATGAACGGGCGATAATTAAGGAAGTAATAGTACACCTACTTAGACTAATAAATTTGTTCTTGAAGAAAATTATTTTTTTAATATCTAGGACATTATTTTTGAATAATGGATGGTGGGATTTTCTTGTCTTTTGAGTAAACAATACTTCACAAGAATAGGTGTATTATAAGTAGAAATTTACTTCCCTCTTCTTGTCCTGCAGTATACCTTAAGGGTATCTGCATTTCTGTTCTATGTTTAGTTTTGTTTGAATAAACCTTCAGTCTCAAAAAACCATTTCTTTGCGGTGCACCTCTCTCTGTATAGGCATCTTTTTAGTAGTTTTTCACAGTTCATATCATCCATATAATTTACACGGTAGATATAACTAAAGTTAAAATTCATTTTATTGGAAAATTTCATATAATCGAATTTACTACATATTAATGATTAGCGTGTCTGATAAAGTTAAACACGGCTTAATTGATTGATTGATGAGACTGTGAGACCAAGCACTTGTCAAGTGTTCCGGTTAACACACTCGGAAAATTTAGTAATTTCCAGCAAAATTTGAAACTTTAATAAATGCTGATAAATGAATTCTTTTAAATATTATATGTATATATGAATAAATTAATTAAATAAAAAAGGTACGGCCTGACAGGATATACCACCATCGTCTAATATACCAATCTTAAATGCGTATCGAGCCAAAAAACGATTCCACAAACTCCACAGCTTACGGTGACTGGTAGCTACTACTTTGTGTGTGGCCAGTATTGAAGGCAACTACCACGTCACAGCCGCCAGCTACCATGCGCTGTGGAATTTGCGGAATCGCCATCGACTCGATTTGAAACGATGATTCGATGATTTGATACTATAGTGTTGCCTGCAGTCTGCACTGAACTATGAACAATTTTTTTTTCTATATATAATAACAAGAATGTCACGGTAGTTCTAGTGAATTATAAAAATCATCATAAAAAAATTTATAACCTTCGGTAAGTACGCAAAATTTAAATCACTACATGTAGTCACATTAATTTTTTTTAATTGATTGATTTAGAAAGTACGACCAAGCATTAAGCAGGATCTCCCGGATATATGGCCGGGCCCATAGTACACCCATTTTACAAAAACTTATAGGCCGAAATCATTTATTTTAATTTGGCATCTGACAAATTTCAAAAGTGGGATTATTACTTATGTGTGATTATTTTGGAAAATAATCAGTGAAAGTTCGTTGATTTTGTAGAAAAAAAAAATCGTTTAAAATGCCAAGAATTAACGAAACAGATTCTGAAGCACTGGTAGCACGCAAAAGTACAAGCAGTTTGAATGAAGAAATAATATGAAATCGTGGAACGAGGAGGACGTAGAGAAAGGAAGAAGAGTTGATAGTGCTAATGATGAGATCGAGCTGGACCGTCCACATGAACCATGCAAAGGGGGTGCACAAATGGTAGATATATTACCATCATTTAGTGTTATTGATCCAGTACAATTGGTAGACGATTGGATTGACTGAATCTAAGAGTTTGGTTATATGTACAATTAGGATGATGTGACTATTGAGGACGTAACCAAGAAATGACGCGACAGTGTTAAAAATGAAGAAACAACCGAATAGATTGTGAAGGGGTTCTGTGATCTACGATTTTATAACTATTTAGGCCCGCTAAGAAAATACGAGACTCCAGAACAGTTATTAATAGATTAACGTGAAGCTGATCAAGTGGTTGTTGCACATCGAATCAATACAATATTAACAAGTTACAGAATAATGTAAGCAAAAGTCGAAATATCGATTAGAAAAGTAATAACTCGAATAGCAACAAACAAGGTGATATCAAAACTAATGTCAAAGTTGCTAAATTTAGTTAATCACCAAATGGAGCAACGTGTTTCATATGTAATGAGCGTGGACATTTTGCGAAACAATATACCAATAACATCCGAATACACATGCCAAGTACGTTAAGGCAGCATTCATAAACTACATGCCAGAATTGATACAGTGCTTCGTTGATTTAGGCAATAGTGTGACTTTGATTCGAGGAAGTGATGCCCAAAAATTACAAATCACCTATTTTGAAAAGTAGTTTCCACCAGTGACTGCTTATGGCGATGGCAAGGTTGTACCGATAGGAGTGTTTACATGTATTTTAAAAATAGATGATGTGAATGCAAAATGTGAAGTAAAAGTCGAGCCCGACGTATATCAACAATTTCTTATGTTAGCGGGACATTAATTTACAGAACAACCACAAATAAAATCTATTAGCGACAAGCGGGGACTTCACATATCTAACTTTGAACATGTTCAAGCCTAAAATGACAAGTCGGTTAAAAAAAAAAAATAAATAAATTTACTTGACCGCACAACTCGTTACAATCAAAATAATATAAAATGACAGCTTGAGAATTGTAATGAGGAACATTACAGTAGTGGAACATGTTCCACAGTAGTAGATTGTCATTTTAAATATCTAATTCAGCACCAATTGATAAATATAAATTCATAATGGCTAGACATGGTTTTAAATCTTTGATATACTGTTCAACCAAGGCTCGGTCTTGGGAGTTTGGAACCAATAATATTTCTTATATATTTAAACTCTATTTGTCTCAAAAAATCCAGAGCAAGTTTGTAGAGTTTGCCGATGGCACGGCGTTTGCATATGTCTCTAATAGTTATGACAATACGATTTCAAGCATTAATTATGATTTAAGGATTCTTAGACCACCTTAAAGTTATCCCAGGCCACCATCCCAGAAAAATTCAAAACCACCGCTGACAACACGCGCGTAAAAAATATATCCCAGACTCCCTTTCTCATTACAAACAAATGTATCGTATGTAAACAAATAACGCATCGAATTCGCATGTTGCACTATAACAAAAACAAAAGAAAAAAATTCTTCTGGTCAAGATTACAGTAGGCGTGGAGTTTTGACATATTGACATGGTAAGGAGTTCTATTATCTATATCTTGGCTAGTTCTGGGGCCGGTTTGTCTGTTACCGACTAATAGCGGTGATATTCTATACAAAAAAAGCATGTTAAGCAAAAATTTGAAAAACGGATTGTTCTAATAATAGACACAAAATCTCGATGGAACTAAATGACTTTTTGCTTACGCAGTGGTAATTTAAAGATGACGGCGTTGCAATATGAACGTAGTAATTGTCATAAAATGGTTAATTCAATTTAAAAAAAATTTTAAAATCTGATTTATATTAATATGTATTTTATTTATTTTAAAGTTTTGTGTCAAATAAAGTGTATGGTGACGCCGCAACAAATTCAATATAAAGTACCACCCAGTGTAATTAGAATTAGTATTGGTAGTTAACTATATAACAATTAATATCTTTCCTGTTAATTACTTTTAATTTTATTATTTTGTTTGTACATGATATTATATTGTTGGACTTGGTGAGGTGTGCTTCATTAAAATAAGTAAAAATGGTTCACTCGAATTTTATTTCGATATTTTAAATCATAAGGTGGGACAAATAATAAGAACATTATTATTTCGTTTATTATCTAAAAAGTCTCAGCGCTTTCAGTTGATTGATTGATTGATTGATTTTGAATGTACTGCCAAGCATTAAGCAGGGTATCCCGGAAAGCGCCGGGCCCACAGTACACCCGTTTTTACATATACTTGGAAGGATATGGAAGGATACTAGTTAAATTATTGAGATCGACCCGGTTACAGACACCTTGGCGGCCAATAGTTAGTAAATTTTTGTGGGTTAGGGAAAGGAAAAGTATGTTAGTTATGACATAATTGGTCCGATTGCCCGGTAGCCAATATTCAAACTACTGTTAGCGTAAGACAATCACATTTTTGTTGTACTGCTCTGCATTCTGCCATCTCTTATCAGCAACTCCAATGTGCCACCACTCATCTGTAATCTGCAGAGGTTTCCTGAAAACAAAATCTATTAATGAACTAATTGCTCTTAGCCATAGACTGTAAGAAATAGAATTAATTTCAATCTGAAATTGTAATTTAATTAATTATAATATTATAAAATTATAATTCTGCAATCCATATGCTGTAATAAATTTGATTAGTTTCCCTTGAAATTCGTTCCGTTGTTCTCTAAAAGAGACCACCCAAATATTACGAACAGACAAAACCAATCTACACTCCAACAAAACTAAAAGATCCTAAAAATTACAAATACTTAAAAACAAATAAATTTAGAGTTATTAGTTAATATAGAAATATTTTATCTATTTAATATATTTTATTTATTTGTATATAGATTATAAAATATTTGCAAACTACATTTTCCTAATTTATTTGTTGAACTGCCCAAAAATTCAACAAATCGAATTTTATTAAAATAATTAAACAATTGAACTTGATCAAACCCACCGTTTTTTAGCAATTACACCTTTCATCTATAATTGACGATTGGAGATAGAAAATTTGCGCCAATCACGGGCATTCGCCATACCAAATAGAATACAAAAATATAACAGCTCGACGTCCCTACGTGTTCCCAGCACTAACAACAATTTACAAGCGAAAGCCCCGCATACAGTCCCCAAACGAAAACTAAACGTCAGAAACACACAACCAACGCCGCCGAAAAGATAAACGTGTAGATTACAAACAAATAGCCCCTGCCACGTGATTCTACAACTACATCAGCAAGAAAATCTCTAACCAATGTCACCTATTTCACCGCGCTACGTCCATTGCAGGATCAAAAAATTCAAACAATTTAACGCCTATTATAATCAATTTATATGAAAAATTGATTATTAATTATAACAAACGTTAAGCCATTTGCACCCCTCAATCCTACAATGACCCCAACACGAAAAAACTGGTAACATTGTATCAAGACCCCCCCGCTGACATGGTTACAAAAACACATAACAAAAGCCATTCATTCACAATTCACACATTCATCCCCCCAATGGCACCAGTTATACACCTCTAACGTTCAACCCTTATCCAGAAGTCGCATACAAAAAACTTTCGCCCACAAATCGCAACCAGTACCGAAAACACACAGTGACATCGAGCCATCAGACCCCATACATGCCATTTGGCATGGCTATTTGCCACCAGGAATCCCTTCCAATCGTCAATAAATAACATTTAATTAATTAATTATTTCTTCTACTCACCATATTGTTATGTACCTACTTCCATTATGTACATTTACCATATCTATATATCCGACATATATAGCCGTTATATTGGTGCTACTTTTTGGTTTATTTTTTTTTATATTTATGTTACCTAAAATAAATTAAATTACCTGAAACGACACTACTTCCTAAGTTAATGTTCTTTAATTATTTTCCGTCTACACCTTTTCCACATACACTTTGTTTTTGTTTATTGTTATGTTAACACAACTTCCCATAACAACATAACCATGTAGACGGAACATAATATGAACCGGACAATATAATATATGCAATATATATAATATAATATAATATAATAAATAAAATACAAATATATCTTATCTGGTTTGGTTCGCTTAGCACCATTCATCATCTTCTGTTTGTTTCCACTATTTCCTCTCAAATTTTATTTTTGTTGTATTCCTGTGTCCATCCCATTTTTCCTCTTATCGAACATTTGACGTTTGATTTTATTTTCTTTTTCTATTCCTCATATTCACTTATTTTGTGTTGTATATTTTTATTTTTTTTATTTTTTTATTTTTTATTTTATTATTTGGTTTACGCACTTTCACTTTTCCACTTTGTAATTATAATTTGCTCAAACGGCCGAAGGCAAGCAAGCACTTATATAATAAATATTTACTATTAATTTCAAATTTTTAAATTTTTTATTTTGTTTTGTTTTACAATTTGACATTAAAAATAATTTCCTACTCTACTCATTTGCAGATGGCATTTACATCGGTAAAAATTAAACTTTACTCTACATGAGAAGACAAAAAAAACCCAAAATGAATGAAATAAAAACTTTTTTTTTTTTTTTTGTGTTTCCTCGTGTAAAATAAAACATTCTTCGAATTTCACTCGTAATCCACCACACAATTCACTATAAACGCACTTGCTTGCCTTCTTATTACGAAAAAACTGCACTTTAATCGCAAACCGGAATGCGCAACTATTTTAATATTTATTTTAAGTTATTGGATAATGGTGTGTCTCAAAAACACGACCACCATTTTCCAGGGCTAAACACCCACCCCCTAAAAAGTCTCAGCGCTTTCAGTGTATATAAATTAGATTTTCGGTAATTACATGACCTATAATTTGTAAAAATCATATATGTATATTTATTTTCTAGAATGTTCTCAGACCATGCAAGTATACAAAATTGTATCACTAGTTGAAAAACACTTAAAGAAAGCTAAAATTAAAATGCAGATGTACTACTAAACGATTTTATATCAGTCCGTAATTTATTTGAACCGAGTTTTAAAAAAAAAATTATTAAAATCACATTTCTATTGCAATTTCATTGATCGAGAAAAAACTCGATATAAATGTTTAATGTATAAGCACAATTTTATTCTATAAATTAATTTGTATATGTCTCTAATGCAACTTATTATAAAACGAATAAAAAATAAAAACGATAAGTAGATAATAAAATAAAAATTTTGATCAAACCATACCTTAACACTGCAATAAGCCATCTGGGTATATTAAATATGTGCTGCAATAAAGTGGATTAGTTTTTGCCTAAAATTTACAATTAACTAATTTATTACATCATTAAAAATATAAAATTATAAAACTTATAATATAATCTAGATTTAAAAAAAAATTATTAAACATTACAAAACAATTGAATTAACCGCTTTATGACTACTACGTCACGTAATCGCCGAAAATCTAATTTATATACACTTTATTTGACACAAAGCTTAAAAAAATAATGCAAATTGGATTTTTTTAAAATTCATTTAAACCTACAAATAAAATGTTTTTTTAAGAAATTTTCATTAAGAAAACGTCCGCTCCAGACTAACTTGTGTTGCTGGAATAGCAACACAATCTGAACAACATCGTATAATAATTAGGTATCATCCAATTCATAGTTTTCCCTGAGCTCCAAAACAATATTTCCCTTTTAAACTCTGGGAAAAGTTTGATATGCAGTAAACTTTTTTTATTTATAATAAAATCAACACAGTGGGCGCTGTCATTTTCTTCGCTTTCTGTAGTTGCTATTAAACTTAAATAACTAAACCATTAAATTTATATTAAACTATTTTCTTTGGTTTTCAAGATGTCTTTCAACACGTCGCCGGTCATTTTCATCATCCGATGGACTTGAGAATATTCTAGAAACATCCATATTTTCCCCAATTGTTTCCCTAAATTAATTTATTTTTTTTGTGTTTTTGAAGAAAAATTAACTTGAACTCGCACCCGAATTCTGATTTGGTTCAGGTTCTGGATAACAAAATTATGAAAAAAATTCTGAACCGGAACGAGTTTCGGTTTGGGTTCAGTAAAACCATGAAGCTCAATTGACCGCACTTTTTTAAATAAAATCTAAATTTCGGGTATTTCATTGAATGTAGTATCCCAGTCGTCGTAGTTTAATTTTGCAAGCCACAGTTTCTGAAATAAGATTTCGATCTGCACCATAGCCGGAGCTATCCAACCTATAATGGATCTGAGATTCATAGGCTTTAGATAAAATGGACCGTTTTGTAACTGTTGACTGCTTTTAAAGTGATGCTTAACAAGTAAACTTTTATTAGATGGATTATAATACTGATAGCCAATTACCTTAATAATTGTCGAATGTAGTCATTTTTGGTTTATTGCATATATTTAGTACAAATATTACTCGATGTAAAGCGATTAGGTCGCTCAGATGCCAATACACTGCTCTCCTACCAGACTAAAACTCTCTTTTAATTAGGCATCACTGTGGAACGCCCAAAAATAATTTTGAATGATTTTGAGGGCTCGTAGATAGCTCTCGTTTTTGTTAAGGTTTAATCGATTCACCGAAACCTTGGTTTTTTACCATTTTCTAAGTCGATTCAAGTTTGCAAAAATTTGTGATTAGAATTGGGTCCTCGGTTAGACGTTATTCTTTTAGGTGTTCCACTCCAAGCTATCTATTTAGAAATAAGTGCACTGGCCACGCACTTGGCGATCAAGTGCTCCACCATAATTGCTTCAGGTCACCGATAAAATCTGTTGCTTTTAAGCTGTTAATAAAAATCGATTTCCTTGTGATGGGGGCAATGGTCCTACCTAATATATCTTTATTGATGTGCTTCAAACTTTGAATCAGCGGTGTTGTCGTCACAAATTAGATTTAGTATGATCACACTCCCTCGTTCTTTGACAGGTCTTACTGTGTTTGGCCAACATTACGCAATCCTTCCTTAAAAGTAACCGACTAGGAAGTAAAACAAGACTGATGTTCTGATAGAATAGCCAAAATAACAAACGCGCTTATCAATGTATTTGATAAAAGTATACTACAAAAACGTACCATGGAAGGTATGGAAAAACAGCAAAGTATGTATCAGTAAAAAGGGAGGTTAACGAGATTTTACCGATCCAAAATCTTAAAGACCATTAATGCTTACTCGAGAGACTGATAACTGATTTTTGGTAGCTTTATGTGCGTGTTTTAGAGTATTGGCAAAAAAATTGATAAGCAATTTAGATTCAGAGAAAATCGGTCCACAAAGTATGCCCTGGTAAAAATGATCAACATTATAAAAGATTCGAGGCAAAAATTTGTTCTTGCAATATAGAATAACATGGCTGGCAACTTCCAAACCTAGCATTCATATAGGAAGTCGCGCAGAATGCTATCAACAAAATGACTGATTGGTGATGCAGCTTTTTGTATATACACGGCAAAGGGTAATGATCCGGAACAATTATTGCATTGAGCGCCCTTAACGCTTTCTTAACCATATTATGTAGCAGGCTGTCAAAACGACTGTTTGGTGTTCTGCATATGCCGTGTTTTAGCATGAACCCAAATTCCTCTTTTGCAGTTTTAAGCTTATCTCGGTACAGACAATATGCTTTTGAGGAGTCCGGGTGATTCTTTGTGGCGATGTGATGATTCACACCATTAACCAGACGTAACAATAAGGTCGCATACTATCCTTGAAATTTTTCTGCAGATCAACGATTGCGTCATTAATGTCCACTTGAGATCTTCAGCTTATCAATTAAGGTATAATTCTTTACGTCGACAAACAGGTCGTATTGGAATCGGACCAAACAATTGGCTGCTTTTTATCAGCTCCCACCAAAATAGTGACAATTTCTCCACAGCCAAAGACTCAATAGCATCAGTGAGCATTGCTTCATCGATTATTGTTGCAAGGCTGTGCTGCATTTGTTTTGTTTCCCACTTTCACCGTACGGACTTCTAATGGCATTTAGTATAGAACAAAAAAAACTACAAAAGAGTTCGAAAAACAAAAGGCTTTTATTCGTAGTTTTGACAAACCTAATTTAATATCAGCTTTGCCTTAAGAAGACATAGGTGATATGAACTTATTACCATACAAGGTGGCTTCCGTTCATTATTATTCTTAACCTAAGTTTTTTGTTAAAAAAAAAATCAAATTTAACATGACTGCCTGGTCCAGTGAAAAATCCAATAAAACACTTATCTTTTATCCAAAACCCAGATTTCTTAATGAAATATTCAAACATTTCACCTACAATTTGCCACTGACCTTGAAACTATATCGTTTCACGTTCGGCATACTTAAAGTTTTTAAAATATGTTTCTAAAACAAAAAAAAAAATCTCTAACCATGTTCAAGATAATATAGCGCAAACAATTTAGAAACAACAAACTGATAACTTTATTGCCATAACATCACAGTAAAATTTAAATATGTAATAATGTGAACGAACTCTACCATATTTTGTCGATATGACATACCGAAACTAAAAAAAACGAAACAACGTCGTATCAGTTTACTGGAAACTCGATAAACTAAGTGAATTTATTTAGATTGCTCTAGACATACGATGTACCAAGATGTACCAGCTCACAAATTTTTGAAACGATATTAATTTTGTATCGACTGCACATAAAATTGGCTGTTCATGTAAAATGTTGTTTGTGTTTGCCGTCTCTCGATGTATCCGTACCAAAATCCAATTTAATAATGTAAACTGAATTGTAAAAAAAAAAAACTTACCACCTAATAGTGCCACTGAAACCACAGTCAATATACACAAACAACTTTTGCCAAACTTTTTTTTTGGTTTTTGTTTTTACTTGGTTCGTTTCTTGACCACATGCACACCAAATTGTATTTATCCACTGAAAAATTATTTATTTATATTTTTAACCATCACAAACTATTTTGAGAATAAACAAAAATTAATAAAAAGTCACGTCTTGCGAACTAGACGATGTTAAGAAAATGCTTTGGTACTTAGAGTATTTTCTTTTTAATTTTTTGAACAAATTTATAAATTGGAATTTAATTTTTTTCAATGATAAGTTTTAGACATGTGCATAGTTTTGAAAAAAAAAAATTAAAATAAATAAAAAAGAAATATACATATATTTATATATATATATATATATATATATATATATATATATATATATATATATATATATATATATATATATTTATATTTATATATATATATATATATATATATATATATATATATTATATATATATATATATATATATATATATATATATATATATATATATATATATATATATATATATATAAATATATATATAAATATATATATATATATATATATATATATATATATATATATATATACATATATATATATACATATATATATATATATATATATATATATATATATATATATATATATATATATATATATATATATATATAACTCGGTTCTTGATTTGGTTCTATCTAACAATATCTCTATAGTCACTCCACCACGAATCTCGCATGAATTTTGCTCCGATTGTTTACCAATTGTATTCACAATCCCTTTCGAGACCCAACCAGAAGAAACAACAGTATTTCGCAACTGCTCCCAAGCCGACTGGATGAAATTTAAAATTCATGTTCATCGAAACGAAGACTCAGAAATCACTACCGCTACTCAAATTGAGGAAAAAACGGTCAAGTTAACTAACGTAATCAAATTAACCATGAAGGAAACTAGACCTCTCGTTCAGAGCAAATACACCTTAAAAATTCCTCCTGGGCTCCAAAACCTCATTAAACTACGCAATCGAATGCGTCGGCTCTATTATAAATATCCAAGGCATATCTTGAAATATGACGAAAATTTTTATTCCAATATGAGTTCGTGTGGTTCAGCGAACTAAGAAATTCTGAATTGATAAGTAGAATGCCTAAAATTCCCGATAATTCTCCGGAAATTTTCAATGAAATTCGAAAACTTAATGGTAAAAAACAAAATGTGATTACTTCAAGTGCTAAAGATCCTAGTCCAATCATAGATCCTAAAATAATTGCAGAGGAAATCGCGTCTCACTATGAAAAAGTTCATATACAAAACGATTCTCTAAAAGATCCCTGTTTTGAACAGTTAGTCAATAACTGTGCCAACAATTTTCTTAATTCTCCTTCTCTTAATCATACCTTAATTGAGATGGTCGATAAAGTAGAAGTTGCCAACATTCTTCAGCATCTTAATAAATTAAAAGCTTAATCATAAAAGCTCCGGGAGACGATAACATAGCTAACTCGGTACTTAGAAATAAATCTTCCAGATAAAGCAATTTCACAACTAACCGATAACATTAACGGTATCTTAAAGACCAACCATATTGTTGGAAACTCGGCAGAGTCCTCCCTATTCCTAAACTAGGAAAGCCCTCTAAAAGTATAGAGCATACTCGCCCAATATCACTCCTAAACGGAATAAGTAAGGCGATGGAAATAGTTCTTCTTAACATGCTCCAGCCCCTACTTAAACCCTATATTGCTACTAAAGCAGTGTTGAGGCTGAAAAACTCTATTAAAAACGCCAAGCGATTTGAAACCACCGCCAATTTATTTGAGAGAAGAATCCATCAAAAATTTTACTCACTTAATATACAAAATAACGGATGGAAACTTTTACATTTCAGGAGTGAAAAAAGGAATTATAAAAGAAACGAAAACCCAATCTTTCAACATTAATGCTTACAAAACATTAATTACCCAATTCGACAAAATTGGTAAACGGTATTATACTTACCAACTAAAGAGGCAGAAAGGCCAGAAGTTGTGGTAATAAAAGGTATTGAGAGTTTTATTGATAAAGACTTCCACGCTAAAACAATAACGAACATTTTTAATAGAGAAAAAGTGCATCAACCATTGTTCCGCGTAGAGTTGAAAGTATAAAGTAAAAAAACAAAAGAAAACCACGGAATATATAGCTTGAAATAACTTATGCATAGGAACCCAGAAAAAGAACTAGACCAAACCAGTGTATTAAATGCCAAGAATACCGACATAGTAAAGCTTATTGTTCGTTTAACGATGTCTGTGTTTTTGCTGAGAACAACATAATTCCAAGGAATGAAGCAAAAACAAAGCCGATACTTCTGTGAAAAAATGTAGCAACTGCGGAGAAAATCACAAGGCAAATTATAGAGGGTACCTAATATATTAATAGCTAAAACGAAGAATAAGTCCACATCAGCGAGAAGAGCAGCGTATGCTTAAAATGACCGAGAGAAAAGTAATATATCCATAAGTTCCCCAACAACATTCAAGGTGGAAATCAGAAGCATTAAACAAGCTCACCGATATGATGCAAAATTTCATGGTAATAATGGAGAGAAACTTATGATACACAATAGGATTTAATGATACAAAATATAAATATGATGATGCAAATTGTCCTTAAAAATCAAAAAATAATGTCCTTAAAATAGCAATATGGCATGCCAATGACCAAACACAGCACAAATCCGAGGTTCAAGCATTTCTCATTGAGCACAATATTGACATAATGTTAATATCTGAAACACGCTTTACAAATAAGAACTATTTTAAAATTAATCGATATTCCATTTATAACACTAACCATCCGGATGGCAAAGCACACGGCAAAGCATCTGATTAAAAGAAGGTTAAAACACTACGAACTTAATAAATATGAGAAAGAATATATTCAATCAACGAGAATCTGCCTGCAGGAATGGCATGGAAACTGTGTAATATCAGCAGTATACTGCCCTCCAAAACACGATATAAACCACAGTTCATGGATTGTTATAACCAATTGGGTAATAAACTCATTGTAAGGGGAGATTATAATGCTAGACAACTTTTTGAAGCGATAGAAGAACAGAGTTTGAATTACTTATCAGCTGGTCAACCCACCTACCTGTCAACAGATAAAAAAAAATTCCTGATCTAATTGACTTTTGCGTAATAAAGGGTATTGCACGCACAAATGTTAAAGCAACCAACTGTTTCGATTTGTCCTCTGATCATTCACAGACTTTACAGAATTATTTAAGTAAACACTCGGCAACCAAAAGAACAGATTACTCTTTGTGCAAGGTAATGAAAAATTTAAAAAGACCAGTTAATTTTAACTCACCGATTAGACTGACAAGTGGAAACTGGGCAAGAAGCGATGAAGAAAAAGCATTAGCTTTCACTGCTCATCTAAAGGAAGTGTTTACACCTCATCAAGATGACAATAAATTTGTTTTACTTGTGCAAACAGATAATGATTCGTCCTTCAAGCCAATTAAGTATAAGTGGGAAAGTGTAAAGAATACAATCAAAGATCATATAAGCCCGAAAAAGACACCGGGATATGATCTTATTGTTTAAAACTAATAACATTCATCTTCAACGCAATCATGCGAACTGGTTATATACCACAGAAATGGAAAATTTCCGTTATCACAATAATTCAGAAGCCCGAGAAAAATGTAACACAAATATCGCCATATTGACCAATAAGCATGTTTCCAATAATATATGAGCTTTTACAAAAATTGATTCTAAGTAAACTTAAACCAGTATTAAATGGACGTCAGGTTATACCAGACCATCAATTTAGATTTCAAAGTCAACATGGAACCATAGAGCAAGTACACAGGATTGTAAATATAATCAAACACTCCTTTAAGGAAAAGAAGTACTGATTGATGTCTTTCTGGATGTTGCACAAACATTTGACAAAGTGTGGCAGGAGGGCGTAATTTATAAAATTAAAAAGCTATTGCCAAACAATTTTCACTTAGTTCTGAAAAACTATCTTCTTCAAAGACAATATATCGTAAAACAAAATGAGTCAATCCACTGGTTCTTGGACCAATGTTGTACTTATTATACACAGTTGATCTACCTATTACTAAAAAAGTAACAATATCAACATTTGCAGATGGTACGGCCGTCTTAATGACAAACAAAAACTCTCATAACGCCTCAAGACAATTGCAAAATCATCTGTGAAAAATTTAGCAATGGTTAAAAAACTGGCGAATAAAAGTGAACGAAATTAAATCGACTCACATCACGTTGACTCTGAACAAATGCCTTAGCCCACCAGTACAATTAAATGGTGTGTAAATATCCATCAACAAACAAAGGTTAAATACTTAGGTTTACACCTTGACCGAAGGCTAACCTAGAAAATTCATATCGAAGTAAAGCGCAAACAAATAAAAATAACTTTTTCGAAAATGTACTGGCTAATAGGGTGAAAATCAAAATTATCTTTATGCAATAAAGTGTTACTATACAAAGTGATAATCACGCCCATATGGACCGATGCAATTCAGCTGTGGGGATCTACCAGCGCATCAAATAGAGAACTCTTGCAACGAACACAAGCTAAAATACTTCGAAATATTACAAACGCCCCATGGCATATTCGAAATAGCATCATACACGATGACCTTGGTATTAAAACCATTAAAGAAACTATTAACAGACGAATCTCTCGTCTGCTAATTCGGTTTTATTAACGCTAGAAAGCTCTAAATCTGTGTCAATCTCATAACATTTATTTCAATAAATAGACATTATAACATTCTACATTTGCAGATTCAGAATTTTTTTTTTTTTTTTTTTTTTTTTTTTTTATTAAGGTTAATACATAATACATATCATTTTCCGAGTTTTAGTTAACAACTTGCGACGGAATATAGGAAAATATTAATAATATAAATATAAAAATAGATTTAGACTATAGGTCATATAGTGAATCAATACAAAGGATTCGTAAAAAATATATATCTTAATTCTACCTTATAACTGACTTGTAATTATATGCTATACTCCTATAACCCACAATGCAACAATTGCAATAATTTAAATCTTTATTTTAAGATGTTTGTGTTCTATCAAGATTATTGATTAAATTATTATTTATAAACGAAAGTTTTGTTATATAACTATTATAATATTGAACGGATGTATCTTTAATTAAATTGGTTTCAGTTCGTGAATGCAATCTCGCAGTACTATATCTCCGAACAAAAAAATTCAAATTTTACAAAATAAACATAATTATAATATAATTATAATTATGTTATGAAGGTATTAAAAAAGATAATGCACTAGCTACAATACAGAATCAATCGATGTCTCTTACTGAAGTTACAGAGTATCTTTCCGATGTCATTAGTAAACAAACGAGAACATTAAACCTTCAAACAAGGTAAAACCGTCGTCTAACTCTGAACTTCTGAGATCTATACGTAACAGAAAGTGCCTTTATCGACTTCATAAAAATATCCTTTTCATACTTATATTAAAACACAGTTTCTACAATTCAGAAATATAGTAAATAAACTTCGTATTAAATTAAAATTCGATTGTTATCATAAAATGATAATCTTCAAATTTTAACATTCATCCTACTACAGAAGCCGAAGCTATTGAAATTTTAAACAAAATTAAAAAAAATGGTGCTACAGGGTTTGATAACATATATCGCAATTCGAAACTATTTTAATACCAATTTTAGTGAATTTCATCAATTCTTCTAATAAATCTGGAGATTTTCCGGACTTCTTAAAAATAGCGAGAATCACACCAATTTTTAAAAAAGGAGATAAATTAAATTTATCAAACTATAGGCCCATTTCTGTTTTGGGTGCAATCTCAAAAAAATTTAAATTCATTATATTTAAACGTTTCAATCCTTACTTGAAAGGTAACTCTGTCATACACAAAAATCAGTTTGGATTTATAAAAGGGTCTTCAACGCAGTCAGCTGTTGCAAATGCAATGAACCAAGTGTTGATGGCATTAGATGACAAATATTTTGTTCTGTTTTGTTTATTGACATTCAAAAGCCTTTGACAGCGTTAATCATTCCATTCTGTTAAACAAAATCTGTAGTACAATTCCCACGCAACTGCTTTTTATTATTTATTTTCATAATCATAAACAATTCATTTTTAACAGTTGTGAACGGTGCTATAAGCGAAAAAAATACTTTACTTGCTGGTGTTCCTCAGGGCTCTATACTGGGACCTGAATTTTTTATTTATTATATTAATGACCTATTTAATCTAAATTAAAATGGTAAATTACAGCTTTATGCAGAGGATGCTACCATTATATATACAACTAAAAATTTGATGAACCTACACGATATGATGGAAAATGATTTATTGAAAATTATGAATTTGATGGCGGCAAACTACCTTACAATAAAGCTTTCTAAAACAAATTATCTTATATTTAAAACCAAGCAGCCTCAAACAGAACTACCAAATAGTATATTGTATAATTAGGAGGAAAGTACTGCATTCCCGGACGATAGTGGAAATTGGCGGACGATTCGATAGCCGAGTCCGGCAACCACGGGAGTCCGGAAATGCACTTTTCCTCCGAATTGTACATACTATTTTTTCTCCGATCGGACTTTAAAACGAATATAAACCCAAAATAATTTTTAGTATTATTCATTAATTATCATATTAAGAAATCAAAGCAAAGTAAAAAATCGAAAATAACATAAAATTATTGCTTAGTTAGCCACGACATCATAAGACATAAATACATTTTGTTTTTTTTTTTCAAAAGTTGTCAAGTTTGTGTACCTAATTGATTTATAAAAACGTGTGAACGAAATTTAAGGGATATGGACATTGAAAGCGAATTATCCTTATCTTGTACCCCACCGGATATAGTGGAAGCAGCTAATTCATGTGATTTACTCCCGCAAAAATCGAAGGAAAAATACAAAAATGCTTATAAACGGTTTATGGATGGATTATCGTCAATCTAAACACATCAAATCATTTTCGGAAAACGTCATTCTGGCGTATTTCTCTGGTTTATCTACAAAATTGAAATCATCCACATTATGGTCAAACTACTCAATGATCAGGTCGATGCTAGTGGTTAAAAATAATGTTGATATTGCAAAATACCAAAAATTACGTGTCTTCTTGAAACGCAAATCCGACGGATATAAAGCGAAGAAATCTAAAATATTTACTATGGAATATGTTCAACAATTCATTTTGGAAGCTTCAGATAATTCGTTCCTAGTTACTAACGTAAGCATGTAGGTATTTAAAACGATTATTATTTGTATTTACACATTAAATTCAAATATGTTTTCGGATAAAATTCAATTCACACTGCAATATTTTATTGTATGTAATATTATGATTGTTTTTTGTAGGTTGCGTTAATTTTTAGGATCGCTGGTGCTTGTCGACGGGATGAACTAGCCCGTATGAAAATTACTGACATAAGTGATTTGGGTTCTAAACTTTTAGTTAAAAACCCGAATAAGAAGACAAATAAACCACGATCATTTATCGTAAACGAAACTTATTTAGAATATTACAGAAAATATATAGCTTCGCGTCCAAAAGATTTCAATTCTTTGCGTTTTTTTTAATACATAAATGGTAAAGGTTTCAAACAAGCAGTTGGCATACATCATTTTGGTAAAATGCCACAAATGTTTGCTACTTTTTTAAAATTGCCAGACGCAAAACACACAGGGCACTGTTTTCCCGTTCATCTGCGACAATTTTAGTTGATAATTGCGCAGATTTAACAGATTTGGAGGATGGAAGTCATCGACTGTTGCTGAAGGGTACATCGATAAATCCATTATCAATAAAATTGAAGTTGCTCAAAATACAACGGATAATGAAACATCCGATGCAAATAATGTTAATGATTTTAATTGTACTAATTGTACGATAACCGTTAATATTACAAATAAGTAAAATTAAACTCCTATACCAACACATAATTAGTTTGGCATAGATTTATCAAATAAAAATTGATTATTATGTATACTGTTAAATTAAAATAAATAAATACGTTTGACCTTATAAGTGTACATTTATTTCTTCTAAATAATTAAAAATCCATACGAGAGTATATTTCCGGCTTAGGCCAGAAAAAATATTCTCGTACTATTATTACTTGTTGCTTAGCAACAAATACCACATACTGGAATCATGAGCTTTTCGTTTCGAAAAAACAACGGAAAGATATATTTTTTCCTACGATCGGAGAAAAATACTTTTCCGTCAACTATATAAAAATTCCTCAAGTATCAGAAGTTAAATATTTAGGCATTTTGGTCAATGAAAATTTAACTTGGAAAGCCCATATCCATATGATAAAATGTAAGCTGTTCTCTTTCAATTTTGCATTGAAACGCATAAGACAATACATCTCCCTGAAAACTGCATGGATTCTTTATTTTTTGAACATACAAACCTTCAAAATGTTTAAACCTTTAACCAGAACCAAACAAATTTATTCCTCAAACATTTTATCACTCAATGTATTACGCTCATACGAGTCACTCCTATTTATCCATAAAATTAAATTAGGTCACATTAACACTATACTCGAAGATAATCCCACTTTTTCATAACAACCCCTAGAACTCATATTGGATCTACCAACATATTTAAGTTCCGGTTGACATTATATATTAATTTGCCAACACCAATCAAATCTGCAAGAATAAAACAATTTAAAGAATTCTTGAAAAAATGTTTGTTAGATGATTGGTTTGACTGCTGCGCTGAAACCTATATTAACTTTTTGTACTCTGATGTTCGGTATGTGTATATATGCATAATATAAATATACATAGTACTACCTGGTATGTTAGCCCATAGACGTGCTAGATCTCGCTACTGGTATCGTTTTAAAATAATCAAAATATTTGTATATGTATAATCGCCTAAATGTCATATATTTATAATAAATTTTGACGATATTCTATCGACCCGACATCTGGAACATCAATGGGTAAACTGTTTTTTTTTCTTATAATGGCAGTACTATGTGTATTTATATTATGATATATGTGTATATTTGTTTTTCTATTTGTCTATTTCATTTCTATTTTGTATGCATATTGATAATATATTATATCTTGTAAATTGAATTATAAAATTTGTATTATATTGTATACCTCTGAATTATATAGCTTTTCGACACAGCATACTTATGCTATAGGAAAGCTGCTAAATAAATTATAAAAAAATAAGAAACTTAAATAAAGAAAATTTTGCAAACCTCCATTATACAGTAAACAAAAAAATGGTCTCGTCTTGATATTTCTACTTCCTCTATTATTATTTCTAGATATAAATTTATGTTGCTTCTGTATGAGCCATCTTTATTATATCTTAATCTATGTTTTAACACAGCATTTTATAATTTTATGTTTTTAAAATTTATTATTTATTTATAATTTTGTTTTAAATCGTTCATTGTCTAATATTTTATTTAAAAACATTTAAATACTGTTTATATCTTAGTTTCAAACAACTATATGTAATAAATTGTAAAAGAGAAGATAAATAAATAAATATATATATACAAAAAATAGTTATTCAATTACCATTAATAATTACTACAACAGTTGGAGCGTCCTTTTTTGTATGTTGATTAAATTCTCGCAAGTACTTGCAAGATTTTATAGGAATGGACTGCTCGAAAAACATATCCATCATCCTATTTGTAATACATCAGCCCGCAATCATATAAATGGCAACGAACCTTGTTTTATACAAACGTTAGGATTATCGTTTGTATTTATCGTAAATATAGCAACATCCATAAATATATTTTTTTACATCATATATATATTGAATTTGAACAAAAATATTATTATTTATTGTTGACAATATAAAATAATAATAATAATAACAATTTTTTGTTTTTGTTGTTAATACATTTATGTATATTCATCTTCCTGTAACAACACAGAACCAGGAAAATTTTATTTTATATTTTCACAATTCCATATGAGACGATACTGCATAGAGTATACAACATCATATCCACATATTTGTAAATGTTGTTTTGTTTTTGTTATTGGTATATTGTTATTGTTGATGCAGTTATATAACAATAACATAAACAAATGATACATTTATGTATGAATTGTATTTTGTCCATAAAAATGTCATATTAGTAATGAAAATATTAAATTTTGTAATTATATGCCAAAACGAGATTGGATATACGATCACTCAGCATCCGGCTATAGTTAAATTTTTCAATAGCATATGCCATGGATTATGGTGTATAAAAATTGATTTTGTGTTTGGGTCATGCTGGCACATTTTTAATTAATATTTCATTAAAATATTCATATAAGAACTAAAAACACGGTGGGGTATCGACCATGACTCCTTAATATAAGACTGTATAGAATACGGTAGTTACGTTTTTCTGCAAATTGTCTTAAGATTTGTAAATTTTAAGTTTCTAATAGATAATTTGTGATTCTATCACAAATATAATCCTGCGGTTATTTCGACCACCCCGATTTCTCTAAAGAAGTATGTAAAAACTAAATTGGGAAGCTGGGTATAAGATGAGCTTGATTTTCGATTACTTGTTGCTACCAATTTTGATTTGAGTCACATTAATTTTTAAGGAGTTGGCCAGGACCTGCAAACAAATCTGCTGAGCCAAGTGTTGGTTTGTTAAAATGGAAAAACGTGGCTTACTAAATGCTTTACGTCTGAAGAATACTTTTCATCAGACTACGCTTTCAGGAGGATACTGATTGCAGTGAAAAGAGCAGTTCCAAACAAATCGTCTTGTTGAATATTGATGATGTAAAGCATTAATTTTTCTATACGTGGGCGCTTTCACATTTTAAAGTAAGGACTATTGCTCGGTAATTGCTTGAATACCAGTTTTCTTTTACTGCTCATTTGGTTACTTATCCTCAACAACCCAAAACTTTAATTTAAGTCGCCAAATATAAAAGTTGGAATGTTTTGATGCACTTCATGATTTTTTTCAAGCATATTTATGTCGTATACTGGTACATCAATGCTCTATCACAAATAATATACCGATTAGATCAAAATTACCCAAGGCAGACCTTTTTTCAACACTCACATAATGTATATGATCCGTTTAATGTAGTTTTAGCCGCATGTAAGGTTCCTAAAATCAAAGTATATTGATATATTTTTCTTGTCCTTTTATATCGTCTCAGGACTGGAAACTAAAGACATATTCCGATATTTAAAGACATATTCAAAGGATCAATTCTTTTCAATATTATATAAATTTGTATGCTGTGCAAATTTGGCAGCCGATTAGGTAAAAATATCTCACTTTGGATGACCCAAGACCTCATGATCAATTTTATTTCGGGACGTCTTACGAGCGTGTGCCCACGTTTTTTAGTTTATGCTTTATATGTCAGGAATGGTTATCGACTTTTTTGAAATCCAAAACAGTATCTTTCTTCTGCAAAAATACCAAGATTGCACCTAACAGCAAGATTGCAGAGACAACATATAACCTTGGGACAAATGTTGTTTACTTTTTGAACATCGAGTTTTTGGGAAAGCCACTAGTTTATCACAGATCATGATCAAACACATTTTTCGCAAAGCATTAATTGGTTTAGCAACGGTATATTGAGTGTTCAGCATCGTTACGAATCTTGTTAAAATCTTATTTGAAGATTTTTTAGTTAATTAATTATTAAAATTATTAGTAACTTAATTATATGATGATTTGAAATTTAATCTGAATAGTTATAATAGTCTATAATGTAATTTTATATGTACAATTTTTCTATGTTTCTTAAGCTGTTATGTTTCGTCTCCGCATGACGTACTCCAAATACGATGGTAACCAAGAAAAACTAGAAGGATATGACCCTACTCAGTGGAGTGATAGGGAGAACTTCGAAATTAATTTCGGTTTAGTTGAAGCTTATTAAATAAAATTCGCGAACAAACAACAATTACTAAAACAGAAAATACATCGGCAGACAATATTCATACTTCGGTATCACTGAAATTACCCGAAATCGAGCTTCCTAAGTTTGATGGTTCAGAATTAAATTTGAAGGTTTGTATTGTAAAGGGAACCATTCGCTTGATTATTGTATTAAATTCAAAGACCATAAACTAACTCCACTAGAGCGCTATAAATTCATTAAGCAACATGGTCTATGAACCAATTGCCTCATCGCAAGACATCCCACATTAGAATGAGGAAAACCATCTTGTTCACTGTGTCCGTTAAAACACAATTCTTTGCTTTATTTTGGCCATTCAACTCAGTACAATTCATCGGTAACTGCACAACAAAACTCTGATAGTTCCAAACTAACAAATCATAATTCGGTAGATCAACAGTCTTCATCGGAAATTATTTCGAATGAATCCTCATCAAATTCACTAAATTATACTTCATTGATCGTTCCATAGAAATTAAACTCTCAATTTTTATTGACTACTGCCATAGTTTGGATTCGAAGTTCTGTGGAGATCAGCATAAAATGCCGTACAATGATTGACTGTGATCACAGGTTAACTGCATAACACAAAATATGCTTCAACTCCTTAAATCAAAACCAGAATCAACTCATGTCAATATTTTAAGTATCAATAGAAGAATTGTACGTTGATGATGTTCTGACTGGGTCAGATACTGAAGACAATGCTATTCATCTAAAAAACGATCTTATCAATTTATTATCCCACGGATGTTTTGAGGTACGAAAAATTCAATCCAATAACTCCAAAATTTCATCGATCTAGGAGTCTGCGCAATTGAAGTCCATCCTTATCTTGGAAATGAATTGCGATTCTATCAATGATATGTTTAATTTTTCAATTCAACGATACTCCATTACCGATACGTGTTCCAAAAGATCGGTTTTATCTGAAATAGCGTAGTTATATCAAGTTATCAATGAGATGATTAACTTCCAGTTTCACTTCATGATTATTGGAATCATCTGAAACTTCTGTCCATTGAAAAGATTTCAATTTTACGATGTATTGTTGCACCAACACCAAAGTTAATCGAACTCCATGGATTTGGAGATGCCTCTGAAAAGGGTTACTGGTGTGTCATTTATCTTCGAACCATTGATAATAATGGGAATTGCTTCGTTAAATTTGTTTCTTTGAAAAGCAGATTAGCCCCGATAAAAACACAAACAATTCCTGGATTGGAACTATATGGGCTTCGTTATTGTTGTCACAATGAAAACATAAAATCATTTTTGCCGTGAACTTAAAATTGTATTCTATATTTTTGTGGACGATTCTCAAATTACCATTCATAGAATCAAATCTGTTCCATCGCGATATACGACATACGTCGAAAACCGTCTATCGGGTGCTACTGGCTATTATTGATCAAATCAGTCTGTTTGGCAATGATATTTTTTCGGAGCTAAAATATCGGTTACTTTCTCTATCATTGAATACGGACGAATTTATATCATCCACAAACAAATAGATCTAAAGTGCATTTCTATTATTATGGTTTACCGCATGAGCTGTGAATACCCAATTTTTTTCAAAAACCTTTCGAACGTGATAAAACGCACGCTGGTCATATTTATGCGTTACTCTTGTATCTCTTTAGACAGTAGTTTTACAGGATAATTTTTGTTATTGAATTCTGGTTTTGGGGTGGCTGGAGCTTGTTCTTCATACTCATTTTAAAAATTTAGTAGTCAAACTTTTTGATACATTTTAGTGCAAACGATTGCTTGATTTTGATGCCCATTCTTCCGCCAAAATTGATTTCAATAAATCACATATATGATTTCATGTATTGACTCTAACGGTATCTATTAAAAGACATTTAAGTGGTTCTGACCTCACTTACAAAAAACAGCATTTATCAAATTACTCATAATCTTGGTCCAGTTATAATAGCTAGATGGGAGATAAAATTCACAAACAGTACTAACAACAGATATCTGCGAAAATTTAAAGGCGACCTAGGAAGGAATATGCAAGATTTAAAGTCACTCTAAAAAGAGGGAGCAGTCATCGTTTTATCATAAATTTTGAACTACAGTAGGAAGATGTTACAAATCTTTCACTTTCCTTAACACGTTTAGCAACAAAGCGGAACCTATAAAAATAGTTAAAGGCTAAAGGCTAAATCCAATAACTTGAGTATTATACGGAAGAACGTTAACATTACGACGCAATTTGTATAAATCAGTGTATATCTATTTAACTATATAAACTTTGATAGACTGATATCAATTTATTCAATTTTAATTATTCTAATTTTATTTAATAATGTAGTTGATCTTTGTTACAACTTTGCGACTTAAAATTTTCTTTTTACATAAAAAACTAAATCACAGAACATCAGACATTTGACAGTACATCCCCCCTACAATCGCCAATCCATATTATCGACTATAGCTCAAATGTATCACTCTACAGTTTATACAGTTTAATGTTTGCCCTGCCATCTATGGCAGAACTTTATAACTTTTATATTCAAGCTATAGTCGATAATACAGACCGACTACTATAAAGAAGATGTACTGTCAAATATCTGATGACAGTGATTATGATCATATAAATACTATAATTATTTGTAGATTGTTAAGTTTCTGGACATACTCCCGGCCTTGAATCATTCGATTCTCTAACAGGTAGGCGGCAGATTTTCTGTATTGGCCGCTTAAGCTCACCTTGCTTTGTTTTTACTTGGACCACTCGAATTTTGCCATCATTACCGGGATATATTTTGGTAATTCTTCCCAATAACCACTGCGTTGGTGGTAAATTATTTTCATGAACTATTACTATGTCATCTATATTTAAGTTTGTATGATTATTCTGCCATTTAGTTCTGGATTGAAGAGACGTCAAATATTCTATTTTCCAGCGTTTTCAAAACTGCTCATGGATTCTTTTGACGATGTCCCAGCGTGCATGTATGGATAGATTATGTTCTGGCATTTCTGGAACTTGCTTTAAATGTCTACCGATTAATATGTGTGCTGGAGTAAGACAATCAGATTCATCGGTCATCGATGCGCATATTGGTCGTGAGTTTAAAATTCCCTCAATCTGGGTTGTTAATGTAGAGAACTCCTCTAGGGTGAGTATTGCTTCACCAATTGTTCGCTGTAAGTGTGTCTTCGTGGATTTCACGGCACCTTCCCATAATCCACCTTGATGAGGAGCCGCCGGTGGAATGAATCGCCATTCTATTTTATTTTTTAACAAATGATTAGCAATTTCGTTGGAATGTTGATTTAGGAAGTCGTATACGGTTTGCATATAATTTTTGGCACCAACAAAATTCGTGCCGTTATCGCAATATATAGTGTTGCATAGTCCACGGCGACTTACAAAGCGGTTTAGAGCCCCAATGAATGAAGCAGTGGTCAGATTCATGCAAATCTCTATGTGAATCGCATGTGTGCTAAAGCACGCAAATATACATAAGTATGCCTTGCTAGGGATTGCTCCGCGCCTTCGTTGCATGGACTTTGAATGGACCACAGAAGTCGATTCCTACTGCTGCAAATGGGAAAGATGGCTGAACTCTGTCTTGCGGCAGCGATCCCATTAATTGTTCTGACATCTTAGGTTGTTGTTTTGCACACTGGACACACTGCCGGAATACTCGTTTTGCAACATCTTTGCCCCTGATTATCCAATAGTTCTGACGGACTAGGCTTGTTAACAGGTTGGTTCCTGGGTGTTGATTCTCTTGGTGTACTTGGTAGGTTATTAAGTAGGATAATCGGCTGTGGTTTGACAAGATTGCCGGGTGCTTCATTTCGTAGGGTAATAAAGAGTTACCTAATCTTCCGCCAACTCGCATGATCATCATTTGATCAAGAAAAGGATTCAGCTGTCTCAGTCTGCTTTTACTTGGTAGCGGAATGTTGTTTGATAGCGCTCTATATTCTTCAGGGAAATCAAGCATCTGTACTCTATTGATTAAAACTTGATCAACCACCTCTATTTCTTGTTTTGTGATGCACCCATATTGCTTCTGAAGGTGCTCTCTAGACGACCTACAATTGTTAAAAAACCGTATAATAAAAACTAATATTCTTTTTAATTTGTAAAGGTTGGAGTATTTGTGGATCAGATTATGTATTGTATCTGAATTTGGAATGTCTTTCTGTGTTGCTGCGTGAACTATTAAAGAGGATGCCTGCTCTTCATTTGTAGGTAGAATAACTGGTTGATACGGCCATTGTGATTCATCTTCTCGCAGCCATCTTGGACTCTTCCACCAAAGCTCACTTGTTGAAATCTCGGAATAAGATTTACCCCGAGTTGCGTAATCCGCGGGATTTTCCTTTGATGGCACATGCCTCCAGAAACTTCTATTGTGTTCACTAATGATTTTTGAAGTTCGATTGGCTATAAATGTGGTCCACCGGCGTGGTTGACTAGCCAACCAGTCTAGGACAATTTTCGAGTCGGTCCATAGCGTGGTTGATGTGATTTCTATGGTGAATATTTTAGCTATTTGTTTGATGATTCGACTTAAAAGCACTGCTCCCATCAACTCAAGTCGTGGTAAACTGACTTGTTTTAGTGGAGACACCTTTGACTTAGAACATATCAAATGCGATTCTAGTCCCCGTTCAGAGTTTGTTACTGCATAAATTGCTGCAGCATATGCCCATTTACTAGCATCACTGAAACCGTGAATGCTCATGGTGGTCGTAGAAGATATCCATCTAGGAATTTCAATTTTCTTTGTACCGCTTAAATCTCTTCTGATTTTAATCCACTCGGACTTCACTTCGATTGGTAGTTCATCATCCCATTCTAATTTCTGCAACCACAGTCTTTGAAATAAAATCTTTACTCGAATTACTAATGGTGAGATTAATCCTAAGGGATCAAAAATCCTGCTAGCTTCCGACAATAAACTTCTTTTTGTGTGTACCTTGAGTGGGTTGATATCAGTTTGAAAGATGAACATGTCCTTAGTAGATTCCCATGCTATCCCCAATAATTTGATTGATTCCTCGTGCTCCGATAAGTGTTTGATATTGTCGTTGTATTGATTCGAGTCAGTTTGCATTAGCTTGTAGTTTGATGCTAGTTTTCTCAGGTTAAATCCACCGCTTTTTAATATCGGTATCACGTTGGACTTCAAATTTTGCAACTCATGTACCGTGGCAGCACCAGTTATTAAGTCATCAACATATATGTCTCTTTTAATTGCAAGACATGTTTCTATGGATCTGTGTGAGTTTAGCTGAGCCAGTTCCATTAAACATCTCGTGGCCATAAACGATGCAGAAGCCATACCATAAGTTACAGTCTTACAAGCAAACGGTTTAATACATTGTTGTTTATTTCGCCATAAAATTATTTGATGCATTGTGTCTTTGGGATGCATTTTCTCAATATCACCAACAAGTACGTAGCGGTGCTGACGGAATCGTAGTAATATTTCAAATAAAGTTGATTGAACGGTAGGACCCACCATTAGATTTTCATTCAATGACGATTCACCCTGGCATTTTGCCGAGGCGTCGAATACCACACGCAACTTCGTTGTTGTGTTGCTATCTTTTTTTACACCATGATGTGGTAGAATATACATTTTCCTAAGGACTTCTGGATTTATTCTTACTTCTGCCATATGACCCAGTTCTTGATATTCTTTCATGAAGTTAACGTACAAATTTTTGAATTCTGGATCCCTTTGAAATTTCTTTTCCATAGATATCAACCTAGATAATGCTAAGTGATACGTTTGACTCATTGGATTCTGGTTTTCCTTAAATGGAAGTCTCGTTATAAATCTGCCTTCTTCGTTTCGGGTGGTGGTTGCTTGAAACCACTTCTCACACGTTTCTTCTTCTTCTGTGTGCCTTTTATGAGTCTCTGGGATAGTTTCAATCTCCCAGAACTTGCGCAGTGTTTCGTCGACGTCAATTTTAGTGGTAAATGATCTAATGGTTTGCGTTGTTGATTCACATTGATGTACACCCCCGATTACCCAGCCTAGCTTAGTATTCTGGGCAACTAGGCTACCAGCTCCAATTTTTTTGTGACCATCATTCCAGAGCTCAAAAACGATGTCAGCACCTAATAACATGTCAATTGGTGCTGATTTATGGAAGTCAGGATCGGCTAACTTGATGTCGGCTAAAGTGTTTAACTGATTGATGCTTACGGCACTGGTGGGCAATGATGATGTAATTTTAGATATTATAAATGCCTTTATCATGGCGACTGGATCGTTGCAAAATCTTGAAGTTATTGTAATTTGAGTTGTTCCATGTGACTGTCCCGCTCCTGTCTGCCCAATTCCAGTGATGAGCATCCTTCCGTTGGTACGCGGTAACCCTAATTTTTGCGCAAAAGATTCTGTAATGAACGAAGCTTGAGATGCGGTATCCAACAATGCCCTACAAGCTCTAAATGCTCCAGTTGGGTCAATGATATTTATTAAAGCAGTGGGTAATAGTGCTACTTCTGTTGATTTATTAAATTTTTGATTTGATGACAAAGAGCAAAGTGCTAACGATTTCTCGTTGCTGGATGCAGATTGATAAACAAGCGCAGCGCTTGATGCAGCAGGTAACTTTTCATCAGAGTGAAGTAACGAATGATGCTTACGAGAACATTGACGACACCGGTATCTGGATTTGCAATCGTGCACGGTATGATTTTGATTGAGACAATTAAAACACCGTTTAGTTTTTACCACTAAGCTTTTACGATCAGCCACCGATAGTCCATTAAATATATCACATTCAACGAGTCGATGGTCCTTAGTATTGCAACCTACACATAATGAGTTTGTTAGGGTTGTGAAAGCTTCCTGGTGCTTGTAGTGTATAGTTGGTCTTACTTGACGAGTTTGATTCTGTCGCAAGGACTCGAGGGCATCAATGCGCTTGGCTAGGAAGTTAAACAATTGTTGCAAAGTCGGGTATTCTACTTCGGTTGTTTCTATCGCCCATAGACTTCTGGTGTCATCATCTAGCCTTTGAAGTAGTAAGTATATCAGCCACGGATCTCTCGCGGTTGCTTGCTCACTTAGTGCCTTTAGGCCACGCACCACTTCATCAGATGTGTTTAAAATTCTTCTAATGTTATCGGAATTGGCTGCTTTTACATTTGGTTGTTCAATAAATCTGCGAATGAAAGCATTTATAGTGTGTCGCTTTCGATTGTACCTTTGATTTAATTTTTGTAAGGCCTCAGTATAATTTGCTTCTGTTATCTTGAAATGTCGGACGAGTGTATACGCTTCCCCTTTGAGCAGTCCCATTAAGTACTGGAACTTTTGCGCAATTGGGATGTTTTCGTTCTCATGTATGCTTGAAGAGAAGAGATCAAAAAAACTCTGCCACTCCATATAATCACCCGAAAAATGTGGTATTTGCAACTTAGCCAGCTTTACAGCTGGTAAAGTGCCTCCAACAGTCATATTCACAGTATCATTTGCATTATTTGCTGTTCCTTGAACGCCTCTTATGCGTATATATTCGTTAAGTTTAGCTACTGCAGTATAATATGATTCTTCGGCGTCCATTAGTTTCGATTCTTCTAGAGGGTCAATTTGGTATATTTCTACTTCAACTTGTGCAAAAATTCCTAATAATTCGTGAGCTCGATTCGCTCTCAACCGTAGTTCCTCAACGCTTTCAGTAGACGTAGTGCTTAATTTCTTTGCAAATTTTACTAGCCTGGTTAATGAAAGTTCACAAGAAGCACGTTATCTTTTCAATGCCTCCATTTTATGATGAGAAAAATGTTCAACCACTACACTGTACAAGGAACTATATCGAAAGTTAATGATTTCAGAAAACACGTGGAACACAACCCGTTGCACCAAATACGTATATGACTCAATCGGATAGAAGGGCAACAATGAAACTAAATAATTTCCTTTAAATGATAGGTACTTCTAAATAGTATGGCTTGTACTTATCCTGGTAATCGCCCTTGGTGTGAGTTTAAACTGCAGTGGTAAACCTGTTGGTGTCTTCTGGACTGTTCTCCGCGTGGTTTTAATATATGGATATTTAATCCATCCGGCTCGAAGGACCAATGTATAAATCAGTGTATATCTATTTAACTATATAAACTTTGATAGACTGATATCAATTTATTCAATTTTAATTATTCTAATTTTATTTAATAATGTAGTTGATCTTTGTTACAACTTTGCGACTTAAAATTTTCTTTTTACATAAAAAACTAAATCACAGAACATCAGACATTTGACAGTACATCCCCCCTACAATCGCCAATCCATATTATCGACTATAGCTCAAATGTATCACTCTACAGTTTAATGTTTGCCCTGCCATCTATGGCAGAACTTTATAACTTTTATATTCAAGCTATAGTCGATAATACAGACCGACTACTATAAAGAAGATGTACTGTCAAATATCTGATGACAGTGATTATGATCATATAAATACTATAATTATTTGTAGATTGTTAAGTTTCTGGACACAATTCCCTTACTTTTTTATTGTATCATCAGAAGACAGACCTATAGTCGGGGCTGATTTCTTTAAAAAAATGGTGGTCTCCTCGTCGACCTTCGTGAAAGACGTCTTTTAGATGCCATGATGACTGTTAATGCAATTACAGCAAAGAATTAAACGCCTCCACCAATTCTTTCTCTATTTTACATTTGTTACTATGTTAGTCCATCTATGAAGCATGATGTGATTCCTTGTTTTAGGGCCCGTTAACAGGACACTTCAAAAGATAAAACGACGCATACAGAATTTGAACCAACCATCTTCTTAAAAAGTATCACTCTCGGTCTACTGGATGAAGCAGAAAGGCAGCGCTGATTATCGCCCATGTGAGGACTTTTGTCGACTAAATGCCATAATTACTCTTGGCCATTATCCGGTCCTACATCTACAAAATTTCAGGATGTAACCCAATGGACGCATTGTTTTTTCTAAAAATCGATTAAGTGAGAGCTTATCTCTACACAAATGCGTCCCAACTCGTGCCTAAAATGGTCATAACTACCCCATTTGGATTATCCAATTTTGCAAGAATGTTTGAGCCACAGGTTGAATGGAGTGATTCGCGCTCGCAAATTCCTCAGTCACCAATGTTCATAAGATGACATAACACATTCGGACCGGCGTGTAAAAGCCATTGTAAGTTTTGCGTCGCCAACATCTATCCAAAAATTTCAGCTGTTCATCGTAAAAATCAATTACTATTATCGATTTATTACAGAGCTAGCCGAACCGTTCTCTCCAATTTATGCTCATTTGACGACATTAAATAAAATGTTCAAGAAAACAAAAAAAAATTCTTGACCCGACTAATGCAACGAGTTATTTACCAATATTAAAACCCTAATAGTTATGTGCATCTATGGTATAATGCTTTTGGCATTATAATTATAATATTCCAGTTCTTTCTCTTAATGCTGTCACCAGTTTCACACTAAAAACCGAAATGTTCAATCCCACATTTGTCACCATTTGTAACGTTTTTGTTCCTACTATTGTTATAATATTGTTCGAAATATTATTTGATCAACTGTTCTTCTACCTTAACTACAAGGTGTTTCTAGCTGTAACCTGGAGGAATCATAATACTAATTTTAATTTAAGGTGACCAGTTTTTGGACACCAGTGCACATCCCTTAAAAATATTTTCCAATTTATCTTTATCGGTAAATAATGCCTATATGGTTCACGGGAACAGACGAGTACATAAAACTATTTAATGGAATTTCTCGTAAATAAATAAAATTCTTCCATCCATAATTAGTAAATAAATAAATAATTTTTATGCAACATGGAAATCCATAAATTTCATATGATGCTGTATGGTACAGCAAATCTACATAATATAAAATAAAATGATGATTTATTAGATCAACCATATTAACGGATTTGTATGTTAATTTGTGCAGCATAGATTTGTTGTTGTGATTTACAAACTATTTTAATAGATTAAAATTTAATTAAAAAACAAATTTTTTTTTGCTTAAATTTTTCGTTGATAATTAAATTTTGAATATAATTTCAACGAATTAATTAATTTATGTATCGAAATAATGTTTTGGATTAAAAAATTTTTTGTTTGGATCTCGGTTAATGTGGGTATGAAATCGTTTACATGTATCATCATTGGTGATGGAGAATTTAATCTGTAGATTAGACCATAGATTTAGAAGAGTTGAGCAGTAGAATTGTTTATTGGCGGTTTAAAGTGTGGTTATTGGTGTGGTATATGTAATTTAATGGTCATAAAATTTCGAATGTTAAAATAACTAATAAACTAACAGAAATAGCATATACATGACTGTCGTGACTATAAAGCAAGCCATGACAGCTGTGCGTATGAACAAACAGAGATTGAAAGTCACGTTACGATAAAACTAGTTTATCAATTCGGAAATGTTATTATACTTTTCGATATAGGGAGCTTAAAGCATAGAAGGCTAATAATCAAAAGGACTTTGTAAAAGGCACACATCGTTGTTTCAATTGCCAAAACAGCAATCAACCGATTTTTAGATGTCCATCTAAGCGACGATGACAACCGTAATGTCACAAAAAATACAGCACGCTTTTACATTCCAAAGAAACGTCTAGTTGATCCATTCAAGCTATATCACATTCATTCTCAGAAAAAATTATTAGTCATCACTGTCAAAGCAACAGAGTTTTAGCGATACTTTCCACGACTGTAGTAAAAATCGTTGGCAATTCAAGTAGAGCCTCGCCATACAGGGCTCTGTTAAACTCTGGTTCATAAGCCAGCTTTACTACTAAATGCTGCGTATATAACGCCTACAGTTGAAAAAAACGCTCATAAATCAATTTATAGATTGGGTCAATCAAACCCCGGTACATCTAATAGCATGGTGATGATAAAGATTAAACACGATCTTCATCCTGAAATGACACCCTTGTGATGCCAAAGATTACCAGCCAAATATTTCCGCAAAGGGTAGATAGAAATTTACAGATAAACGCTAGGATCAAATTAGTCGGTTAAATAAGTTGATCAAATTGAGCAAATTAAAATAAATTCGAATGCGCCTGCTCTTCAAAATACAATATTCAGATGGATAGTTTCATGGCAACCGGGGCTTTCCAAAAATGGTGTTCGAATTTCAATGCTACTCTATCCCGTCAAAAAAACGACAAGGTGAACATTGACCGAAGTTTAAGAAGGTTCCAGGAACTTGAATTCGAAACGAGCAGCAAAATGTTTTAACGCAAGAAGAAAATTTCTTTGGAAATCATTTTGTAGAAAATGTAAATAGAAATTGATAAGATCGTTTCGTAGTGAGACTCCCGTTCAAAAAGCCACCAAACCTTTTAGGTGATTCGCAATTTTTTGCCATTCAAAGATAAAAGGAAGTTGGACGTCGATTCATACGCGATCCAGGATTTTAAAAAACATATTGCATGATGGGATACTCAAAACATCACACAATGTCATTAAAAATTGTATTTGATAGATATTTCAAATCAGTACAATCCAGGTTGCTTTCCATTCTTCTGCATTTTAGAGATCATAAATAGTCTCTATATTCGCAAAAAATGTAGCTCCAGATTATTCTTATTACTTTCCTGCTCCTTTCGAGCTACTATAGTCCTAAAACAAGTAGCAGAATAAAATAAAAGTTCATCGTAAAATGTTACTCTTGTTACAGCTAAAGATATTTACGAGGACGATCTTGGATGCCAATAACGAAGACAATGGGCTGCAGCTACAGGAAAATATATAAAACATTTTAATTACCTATGGGTTCCATCTCAAAAATCGATTGTGAAATCGATTGTTCCACTTTTAAAGCTCAATTTCATAACCCTACAAAATTCTCTGGAATGGGTATCTTCAGTAATCCTAGCCTTCAAAATATTTTTGCAGATTGTTTGATGTAATAATTTGGAATGAGATGATAATTTTTCCAAAGAAAATGATGCTGTTTGGAATAAGTTACGAATAAATTTGCAAAATATTAATAAAATTTCTACATTTCTATAGAAAAGAGACTACGACAAAACCATTAGTCTTAAGTCGTTAAATCCGTGGCAAAGGTTGTTCCTTACTCCAACAAACATCCAATTATTCTGCACAGTAAGTCATCAATTACTTTGTTTATTATTCGTGGTGCACAAAGAGACAACAAATATGCCCTTCATTTCTCCTAAAATATTGGGAGTCAAATGGGGAAATCAAGGCATTTCTTGTTTGTTAAATTAATCAAAGGTTCCAATAATATTTCTGATTATTTTTATAGATGTCCCATACCATTAAACCTTATCCCACCAAGTTCTTCCCATTTTGAAGGACTGTAGGCATCAGTATTCAATAACTATGAAGTCAATCTATTTACACTGGCATACATATTCTGATTGAACATCCATAAAACCGAACCTCCTAAAATAAACAATTCTCACCTAAAGGGATAGCATCTTTAACTTTGGCAATTTGGTATGAAAAATTACTTCTGGAATATCGATATCTAGAGTATTTTACAACTTTGCAGCACAATCTAAATGGCAAACTAGAAACCAATTAATCCAGTTGGATGACATTGTCATAATCAAATATAACTATTTTTATGCGATTAAGTGACTCCTTGGCATAGCTACAAAGTTCCACCTACACTTGGATGGTCTAGTATGCGCGAATACCTAAAACTCATGGCAGCAAGATCAACTTACCCTAAAAATGGACAGCATTCTACGATATATATTTAGAAGAATGGTAAAATAAAATGAGGAAATTAAAGAAAGCATCAAGATTCATGAATTATAAACGGCAGTGTTTAGCCAACAGGAGGAAGTTACCATGAAGTTTGGAAGCTGTTGAACTTTATATTATGTGAATACCATTCTAGGCCTCCCTGTAATGGATTCATCCCTGTATGCATTCAAAGTCAGCAGACCATTGCCTATCCATGGAAGATGTCTCTTTACATGCAACCACAGAGGACCTGAACGAGAGCAACCGCTCCAAAACCAAAGACGATTTTAATCGTGGACCTAAGCATTTCGAAATGTGACTTTTCTTCCATGTTCCTCTGTTTACAAAATCTTTAGCATAGACACTGTCATTTATTTTGGATTGAAGTGAACTCCGCATCATGGATTCGTTCAGGCTCACATAACGATGACCGTAATGTTCTTGATTGCCTACCATGCAGAATTTTGGATTGAGATCGGCTATAATTGGTAAGTGTGGAGTGGAGCGATAAGTTGCTAAAAATGTCGTAAAGGCAACATCACTAGAGATTCCATCAAAAAAGTCCTTTTTCATTGATGTTTTAAAAGTGCGTACAAATCTTACAGCTTCACCATTGAATTCGGGATGGAGCGGTGTGGACGTTAGATGATGCGGACCATTATCGCTTACTATCGTGGTGGATAGTCCTTCGATTGCGAACAGCTGCTGTAGAGTAAATATAGTGCAAGTCGAAGTGGTTTTCGACATTTGTACAACAAACGGATAATTCGAAAGTGCGTCGACCACGATTTGCCACATTTTAGACATAAATGGCTCAGCGAAATCAAGGTATCCCATTGGCATTCATTTCCATGAATTGGACGTGCTGGCCATTCAGAAAATTATTTTTTTGATAAATTGACACAAGTTGAGCAACTCTCGCAATGCTTTACCATATATTCAAAGTCTTAATCAATCGATGGCCAGGAGCAATATCGTCTAGCAAGCTTTTTCAGTTGCCGTGCTTATGCGTTGGCCTGTATAAGCTGTCGTACTCGTAACCAATTAAAATAAGCGCCCATCTTTGCAATCGATTGATGGTGTGTATTGGTAATATTTTATTTGGGCTAAATAATATGAGAAGGGGTTTGAGATCCGTCATCAGTTGAAACTTCCTACCTTGTAGGTACTGGTGAAATTTAGTGACACCATAAATAATAGAGAATACCTCTTTGTTGAGCTTCGAGTTTTGGATCAAATACGATTGGATATTCGGTTCCATCCAGAAAACAATGTAAAAGCACGGCGTCTATGCCGTATGCCGAAACATCTGTCGCTAATATAAGCGGAAGATCATCGCGAAAATGATTCAAACAGACACCGCGTTCTCAATAACCCCCTTAAGTTATTAGAACGCCTCATCCTGCACAGTCGTCCATTGAAATTGAAAATCTTTTAAACATAGTTTATTTAATGGTGCTACTAAACTGGAAAAATTCTGGCTCGACATTTGAAACCGTTTTCATCCAATCGATATAATAACCTTTTAAGGTTTGTTAATTAGATCCCCCGTCAATTATTCCATCAACCACTGAAAAATGCCCGAAACACTGGCAATATTAAATGGCAGTCATTAGAACTGATAAAGCCAAAACGATGTGTTCGCTACCATGAACTTTACGGTCTCCTCCGCCAGTTCGATTTAAAAATATGCATCTTTTAAATCAATTTTGGTGAAATATGGTCCACTTTGTAGTTCATAAAATAACTCATGCCAATCGATTTCAATTTGTGGATTTAGTGTTACCTTGAATACAATTAAGACATCTAAAAGTTATTGAAAGTTATAGTAATGGTTTTAGTTGTCATCTTCAATAGGTAAAGGAATTAATTTTACAATTGGCCTTTTCATGACCCCTCTGGTCGTTTTGACAGTTGCAACTCGTACTTGACCATCTTTTCCCCAATAAACTTCTTGAATGCATCCAATAATCCAGTTGGGTTGTGGAATGTTGTTGGCCTTAATTAATACCAATTGATCGATGCTTAAGTTTTTAGTTTTGGTTTGCTACTTATGACGTTGATTCAGTGAACTTAGATAGTCACTCGAACAAGATCGCCAGAACGCTTGAACGCGGTTTTGTACATTTTGCCATTTGGAAAGACGATTTGAACTAATGTGGCTTAAATCTGGTTCTAGAATACTGGTAAATAGTTCTCCAATCAAAAAATGAACTGGAGTTAACACATCAAATGAAGTGACGTCATTTGATACAGCACAAATCGGTCTTGAGTGTAGCAGTGCTTCTATTTGAATAATGAGTGTAATTGTCTCTTCTATTTGAATAATGAGTGTAATTGTCTCTTCATAACTGAGTGGTGTAGATCCAGAAACTCTATAGAAATGAAACTTGACAGATTTAATGTTCGACTCCTAAAATCCTTCAAAATGGGGTGCATTTGGATGGTTGAATTTAAATATGATTTTCTGTGGAGATAGAAATTCGTACATTAGTTTTATATGACTATCGGATTTAAATAGGTCATAGAGGATGTGTAGTTCATTACGAGCGCCTACGAAATTACTGCCATTGTCACAAAGTAATTGTCATGGAATTCCACGGTGTGAAACGAATTGTTTAAGAGCGGCAATGAAAGCTTCCGACGTCATATCTATTGCGAGCTCTATGTGGATAGCTTTTACGGATAGACAAACAAATAATGCTATGTTCGTCTTAGTCACATTGCATTCGTTTTTGATCCCTGATAATCACAGGACCTGCATAGTCGACTCCAGTATACAGGAAAGGTTGACCATTGCTAACACGTTATATTATTAGATCGGCCATTAGCTGTTTATTCTGTTTTTTGCTTTGTATGAAGCATAAAATACATTTATTTACGTGCCACCTTGTCATGTTGCGGCATCCCATTATCCTGACCCTCTGACGAATGATACTTGTTAATAATGGTGATCCAGGGTGTGAATTTTCACGGTGGTATTTGTGAATTATAAGTTTTGTATACGCATGATTTAGTGGCAGAATAATTGGATGTTTTGCGTCAAAGTTGCAATTTGAATTCAATATTCTACCTCCGACACGCATTATGCCATGATCATCAATAAATGGCGTTAATAACGATAGTTTGCTTCCTTTTTTAAGCTTCCCGTTTATTGCTAGATGTTTTAGGTCATTTGAAAATTCTTCTGTTTGCGCTCATGTTATACAACATATTTCCGCTAGTGTCAATTCATAAACTGTAGGTGGTAGGATACCACTTTTAAGTTTCATGTCTTCTGCTTTAAATAACCCTCTGACATTTAACATGAATCTGTAAATGTAGCATAAAATTCTGTATATTTTAGTTAGAGAAGAATATTTGGTAAACAGCCTTTGACATGGATGTGATTGAATTTTCGCCGAACTTCAAATTTATCATCTTCGAATTCATTAGTAAGATCTTGTGACCACATAACTTTTGGCCAGTGTTGATTATCTTGCAATAAAAATTTAGGTCCTGTCCACCATTGTGAATTTGTAATGAGAGAGTTTGGTGTCAGGCCTCTAGAAGCTGAGTCAGCTGAGTTTTGCTTTGAAGGTACGTACATCCACTTGTCTCTAGGAATTTTTTCTAAAATTTATGACGTCCTGTTGCCAATAAAACAGTTCCACCGTCGTGGAATATCTAACAACCAAGCCATAACGATTTGTGAATCTGTCCATGCATATATCGAGTTTATGTCTAATTTAACAGCGTTTTGAACATAGTTCATCAGTTGACATAATAGTACTGCGAGTCTGCGACACATAGCTCGAGGCGTGGTAGCGAAATTTGTTTAATCGGTGACACTTCAGTTTTTGCAGCAAGTAATTTAACAGATCTGTTGTTCTTCGAGTCCTCAACTCTAATATATACTGCTACTCCGTATAGGCAAGCTTCGATGCGTCCGAGAAACCATGCAGCTGAATATTAATATGATACGCTGGAAATCTCAATCAGCAGGATGAACTTTGATTTGACGGTACATTTTTTCAATGTCCGCTGCAATGGCTATTTTGTGCGTGCGAAAACGTAGTAGTATCATCATGAGATCGTTTTGAATGGTTGGTTCGATTAGTAGCATGTCGTTAAGAGAATGTCCTGTTGAGCTTTTGCAGGAACCGTTGAAAATAACTCGGAGCTTTGTGCTACTACCACAAAGTAGTAGTTCCTTAACCACGCAATAATGTGGTAGATGGTAGTTTTGATGATGGTTCGATAAACGTTTTTTACTTTCTTCTTATTTGTATATTACAAATAAAACAAGGTTGTTCATTAAAGGATAAAGAATTTCGTATATCCACTCCATTTAAAGTATCTTCTAAATTAAATGCAGCTTTTATTCCGAGTATTAATGCGAGCATCACAAACCGCACTTTCAATTATTCTAAAATTAATATGACCAAGATACCGATATCCAAAATCGACACCACTCATCTGGAAACGCTAATTGCAGGACAACACAAGGAACTTCATTGGAATTCTAATCCCAGTCGTCACGACATTCATCAATACAGCGTATCATATCTCAAATTCGCAATAATAGTAGGTATAATTATCGCGGTACTGGTATGGAGGAAAAACAAACTCAAGAAATTTCGGAACCAAGCAGGTCAGGACAAGATAGGAGACATGAAGAAACCGGTGTCTGATAGGTGACTTCGTCACGTGAGGGGAGAATGTTGATGTAACATAAATTAGTATAATTAGGCAAATAACGTATGCGGTACCACACATTGTTCAGTGACCGATAATATTGATGTATCAGCATTCTATTTATTTTAAGTTTATAATTTTATGTATTTCATAGAATGCTGATACATCAATATTATCGGTCACTGACCAATGTGTGGAACCGCATACGTTATTTGCCTAATTATACTAATTTATGTTACATCAACATTCTCCCCTCACGTGACGAAGTCACCTATCAGACACCGGTTTCTTCATGTCTCCTATCTTGTCCTGACCTGCTTGGTTCCGAAATTTCTTGAGTTTGTTTTTCCTCCATACCAGTACCGCGATAATTATACCTACTATTATTGCGAATTTGAGATATGATACGCTGTATTGATGAATGTCGTGACGACTGGGATTAGAATTCCAATGAAGTTCCTTGTGTTGTCCTGCAATTAGCGTTTCCAGATGAGTGGTGTCGATTTTGGATATCGGTATCTTGGTCATATTAATTTTAGAATAATTGAAAGTGCGGTTTGTGATGCTCGCATTAATACTCGGAATAAAAGCTGCATTTAATTTAGAAGATACTTTAAATGGAGTGGATATACGAAATTCTTTATCCTTTAATGAACAACCTTGTTTTATTTGTAATATTCCAGTCCCTTTTAATGTGATTGCGTTGATTGTTCTTCCACAAATCAAATTATATATAATTTCATTTTTTATACTAAAAATCCATTTGGTGTTTTCGTTTATTTTCGCCCAATAGTTGGTAGAGTTGAATTCTTCAATATTGCAACTGTTGTGAAGTTCACTATTATGTTGGAACATATTCATTTCACATATACTGGTTTCGGATTTTGTATTGTAGACAGGAGCAATATGACAAATTAACTTATCAGGATTGATGACAATACACTGGTTTAGATCCGAGTCTGTCATTGGTGAATAGTATTCACGAGACTCACTCACTGCCAAAAATGTTGTTGATGGGTTAATAATATATTGCTGTCCTTGATGTTCAAATGGTACCGGAATAATATGGTAAATGTTGTATACATCCGAATGAATTAAGGGTACCTGAATATTAAATATGACCATGTTTGTCAATACTCTTGCCTTTACTGTTATCACTTCGTAAACGTCAGCTAGACGATAACCAGGTAGAGACACTGACGTGGATACATGATCCTTAATTTTCCGTAGTGCATCTTGAAGTTGCGTAGGCGAGATTAATTGTGAATTTATTATGCCATTATGCGCATGCGTGAGTACTTCGATGATGGTTCTCTGAGTATCCTCTATGTTTTTAATGATTAATATTAGGTGTATAGCTAACATATTAATCATTTGTGTTTTATGGAGGTTCGCATTATCGGATGTGAGATTATTCACTGTATCAAACAATAGACTCATGTGGTTGTTGATAGCACTTAACTGTTGTCTTGTTTGCTCACTATTATGTTTCATAATATTTATAGTTGTATTAATAATCGAGGTTTGGTTTTGTGCTAAGTTGAGTAATGTTTCGCTTCTATCGTCCAGATTTTATATTAGTTGTTCGTAATGTTCTGCGTCTCTCTCATTCAAAACACCGAATAGATCGCCCATGAGATGTCCTATCGTATCACCAAAACCACGTTTAACTCGTTTGCGCTCCTTGTTAGAATTATGGACGACTAAGTTTGACTTCCTAATGTTTTCTATGTGCTGTGCAAACTGTTGGATAAAGGCCATACATAAACCGGATTCATCTTTGTTTTTAGCAGTTTCATGGCAGAATTGTTTTAAAGATTTATATTGCATATTCATGTGTTTCAGCTCCATGTCAAAACTTCTAAGATCATAGTATATGATGATATTCCAGTCTGACGCTATAGGATTCATTTCAGCTTGTCTTTCAAAGTAACACCCCGGCTGTTGGTTGAGATATTTTATTCTATACTCTGTTGTATTTACCCAATCTGCTCTTGCACAGTTAAAAACTACGCTCATCAGGCATACAGAATATAAAATGAGATTTGATACCAGTTTTGCAGACCGACTTCAAGTTATCCTATGAGTGGTTTCGGGAGCCTTCATGTCAGATGAACCATCCACGGGTGTAGTATCTGTTTGTTTGGAAATTATAGGAATTTTGTTACCGTCTGCTTTGTCGTTGTAGTGCGTTGGCATTGGACTGATTTTAGCGATGGATCTTTTGAGAGTTCCATTCTGAGTTTTCAAAGTAACGACTCTAACTAACTTATCATGCCCTGGGTGTGTTTCTATCACTCTTGCCATTATCCACTTAGTAGGTGGTATATTTTCATCCCTTATGAGAACTAACTGGTTCTCTTTAATATTTGGTTGTTGTTTTGTCCATTTCGCGTGATTTTGCATGTTCTGTAAATAAAACTTGCTCCAAAATTTCCAAAAATCATTGTGCATTCTATCGACTAATTGCCACCTAGTTAATAGTTGTGGCTTTAATTGAAGTGGCTCGACGTTAGGTGGGGCAAGCATAGAGTTGCCTATTATAAAATGTCCTGGTGTTAGGCATTCAAGCTCGTTAGGATCATCTGTTAAAGGGCACAGAGGTCTAGAATTTAATGATGCTTCGATTTGACATAGTAACGTGGTCAATTCTTCGAAAGTTAATAGTGCCGATGCTATGATTTTCTTCATATGTTGTTTTATTAGTTTTACACCCGCTTCCCATAAACCTCCAAAATGTGGAGATCCCGGTGGAATAAAATGCCACTGTATCCCTTGAACCGACAATTTGCTCGATATATTGTCTGAATTGTGATAGATGGCTTGCAGATACTTATTTGCTGCAACGAAATTTGTTGCATTATCGCTATATAAATGTGCGACGTTTCCTCTTCGTGCTATGAAGCGTTTGAGAGTAGAGATAAATCCTTCTGATGTCAGATCACTCACCAGTTCTATATGCATCGCCTTCGTGGTTAGACAGATGAAGATAGCGATATAACCTTTCTGGCTTTTCGATCCTCTGCCCTTAGACATTCGGAACTGTATGGGGCCGGCATAATCTATCCCCGTGTGAGTGAATGTTCTTGATGGTGTAACCCTCGGTGCTGATAAACTTCCCATTAGTTGGCTTGCACGTCCAGCATTAAATCTGAAACACTTAAGACATCGGCGATTATGTTGTTTTGTCGCTCTTTTGCCTTGAAGAATCCAAAATTGCTTTCTTATAAAAGCAAGAGTTAAATCCACACCTCCATGCAGAGTGGTTTTATGCGCCCAATCGAGGATCAGGCTCGTGATATGGCATTTAGATGGTAGTATCATTGGGTGTTTTTCGTTATACTGTAAAATTGAGTGCTGCAAACGGCCGTATAACTCGTACAACTCCATTCTTGTCCAGAAACGGATGTAAGGATAAAAGTTTGCTTTTACTTGACTCCATATGACCAAGTGCTTCATGCTCCTGCATAAATTTCACGTAATCGTGTGGATGGTTGAGAAAGTTTCTCTCGATGGCTAGAAATCTTTTGTTGGTTTGATTAAAAGTGGTTTCTAAGTGTTCGAATGATGTTTTGAATGGTAACCTAACCGTATATCGTCCATCATCAGCTTTTGTGGTGTTTTCAATGTAGTTTTTTTCACACTCGACTTCTGCGGATTTAGGCATTGCGTTGTAATATTTACTTCCTCCAGTTCCCAAAATCACGGTAGTAACTGGATTTCCGCGTAATTGCTTATGACTATCATAATTGCTTATGACTATCGTGTGAAGGGCTGTAGAAGCTTTTGAGCAAATTGTCACTTGAGCAAATAGATGATCAGCAATTTTCATTTTCTGTGGTAACAATATTTCATAAAATATATCATTGCCGAAGATAACGTCAATAATCCAGGCATAGCGTAATATGGGTCAGCCAAGCTGAGTTAGTTTAGAGCTGACCAGTTGCAGTTATCTAGCTGCTTGGTAGATAACATGGAAGTTTAGTTACTGAGTACCACCGCACGTACGCTGATAAAATATTTGGGTGGGTTTTGAACATGGCGTTTAATGTTACGATCGTTTTCCACTAAGCCTCACTCTTTATACGCAATTATCACTTATAAGAGTAGTTTGAGAGCCCAAATCAAGTAGACCTCTGGCTGCATGTTTAATTCCAAATTCGTCTTAGATATAGAAAAGCCATGTTGACAGCAATGTTCCTATTGCATTTTCGTCATGTGTTGATGTAGTACCATATGAATGAACTTTGCAGTTTGAGATTTACTGGTTTAGTGTTAGTAATAAGTTGATTTGTTGATTGTAGCCTGATTGTTGAGTGTTGAAATCAGATATTTATTAGACGGAGGACCGTCTTCGTTGATTGTAGGTGTGTCAATACAGTTGAAGTAGTTTGATGAGGTGTAGTTTTGCTTAACTAAGCGACCTGGTTCACTTTGATTATCAGTGTATATATTGTTCGGATGGAGTAGCGTGTGATGTTTATTTCCACATTTAAAGTTTTCCATATCCGAAAGTTTCAGATTTTTGAACTTAAAACATTTAAATATGTAGTAATTAGCTAAATTGCACATTAAACAGTTAATGGAATTGGTTGTGGCTGTATGAAATCTAGTTGGTGGTTTTGATCGACTTGAACTGGCTCGTTTAGTGGATGTGCAGGCTTCTAAGGTATGGCAATGTTCCGCCAAAAATCCAGCAGAAAAGTAACTGTAGAACCTCAACATTATTGGAATGCCTGGCCCATGCTTGTTGTTTTTCTAGATCCAAATTGTTGGTTAAGATATGAATTACCCAAGGATCGAACGTTTGCCAATCTGGTCCAAGAGCTTGAAGGCCTCTTATTACTTCGTCGGATGTATCGCAGATTGATCTTAATTGTTTATAGTCATTAACAGTTATTTAAGAACAATTCAATGAGTTCATTGACCGAGTATTTCTTCTTGTTGTAACGCTTTTTTAGTTTTTCGTAAGCCAATATATAGTTGGCGTCAGTCAATGCCATGTGTCTAATCAGCGATGCAGATTTTTAAGTAAGCTTTTTAGGTATTGAAAATTGTGGATATTGGATAGATTTTCCTTTTGGTGAATTGATCTTTCATACTGGTCCTCGAAACACTACCATTTTCCGATGCATAATAAGTGGTTAGTTCATATGAATTATCCATCGTTGATTTTATATCCTGGGAAACGTTTGCAGCAAAGCTAATATTAGGTGAGCGGCCATTGAGTAGACGCTTGAGAACTTAACTTCACAAAATTTATCTTCGAACTCTTCAGCTTCAGATGATTCATTAGAAAGAAGCATGATTTGATGCTCAACATCGTGAAATTATTTCCATGCTTTATTTAATTTCTCGATTTGCATCTCCAATTGTTCAATGTTTATACCGCCTGGGCCGAGTCGTAACCAAATTTTTTAATGTTGGTTACGGTATCTTTTATGATACCGCGTTTTTTAGATATGGATCTCCAACATAATTTGAAGATTGACCAAACTTCGTAACATTACTGGTCAGATTAAAATATAATGCTAAGTTAGGTGAAAAACAGCCCCACCATTTTAAAACATTTTTAACGAATCGAATCTCAGGACTGCAGAAGGTGTTCACGCCATTTCAATGGGTCTACGTCGAATCATGTGAGAATCCAAAGGATTGTGCGTCGAAGATGAACTATACAGACATTATAGAAGGGCCTGTTCAACTAGTGTCCAGTTCCAGCAAGAATATTTTACATGACTAGACTTCTCAATTTTGGATTGTGCTTGGTGCACTTATATACACTTATGCATGACTATACTTAGTCTAACACCTCGGTTTTGATAATCCAAAATCATGATGGGTATCTCGAATTTCTTTCATTCTTTTTCCCTTATCGATTTGAAGAAGTGATCATAGTTACTGTGATCCCCAACAGTTGTTGGGAATAAATTCACTTTGCGGAAACCGTTTACTAGCTTACTGCCTTTTGACTTGTGTTATTGTGCTTTTGGTAGTATTATGCTATTGAGCTCTTCCTTTTGAATCTTGTTCCAAGCATAATATCGTCCACATTTGTTCATTCTATTCTGTGATCTATAAAATATACCCTTTACCCATTTATAATGGAGCTACAGCCATTGCATGTCAAATGAAGATCGACATTTTCCTACATATTTTTTTAGAAATACAGTATTGACAGTTTTAAAGTTATACCAATTAACCAAACGAAACTCTTGCCTCCTTCATTTCTTTTATTCAAACTCGCCTTCATCGACCAACAATAAAACAAAATGGTTAGTTGTATTCCCATACCAATCATTATCGAAACGAACATACGGACAAAAATGTTTAAACAACATTCTAAAAATTTAACAGAAAATTTGTTACCTTTAGACAAAAATTTCCTGCCTTATATACCCTTAACGGTTTTATTTTTTCATTCTTTTTTATACTAAAATAGAAAAAAGGTGGGGTTGATAATATAAACCACCCTATAGTTACCATCAGGTGCTTAACCAACAGTGATCAAATGTGTTGCAACAGACCTATATAGAGAATGCAACAGAAGAGTGCCGTTTACCAACATTTCGTGCTATAAAATCAATCATATTACGGTAGACAATCTATAAAATTTATTTTGATTCATCGCTTAATTGACAACCACATGATTGGATTAACGCTGAACGAACTATCGCTATATTTATAGAGCGAGATACTCGCGGGTTTGGTTATTTCGAATAATTTATCGAAAATCACGCTGGACATAAAAACAAAACATAAAAAACTTGTAAAATTATGTCTCGATACGACATCCACACGTGATGGAGAACAATTTCAGAGACAATTTAGAATTCGGTTCGATTTTTTTTTTTTGGATATTTCGTTCAAATTCTGAATTGCATTTTTATGGATGTTGATATAAAATTTATGGTTGCAGAAACTGATTACATTTTTGCAAATGATACCAAATTCGTTCTCGTATATATATGGACGAGTAAATCGATGGTTGTGGAAATGGATGAATGGTTGAATGGGTGAATGGGTGAATGGGAAAAAGGGTAATTTGAAATTAAATTCAAGAGCTTTCAATTTGATTGAACAACATATATATATGTGTATGTTTGAAAGCATTTAGTTAGAGCAAAAACGAAAACATCGATTTTCAAATTTGCAGTTTTGAGACGATAGACTATTAAATTAAATTGCATGGTGAATGGAAAAACATGGAAGATTGATTGAAAAAACTTTGGGCGCTTTTTTGTGATAGTTCAAAAATAAATTCATCTGGCGAATACTTAACCTGATTTATTATGGGGACCCCGGTGAAAGCAATTTACCAATGTATGGAATGAAGATGTTGGTTGAAGTTGTTGGTCATTAGTCCATTTTTGGCAAAGGAACGACTGTGTCTTGTTAAACCAAAATTAAAATTTTTTATATTGCAAAAAGCAATGTCAAAATAGTTGTATAAATTATTAATTGATAATTTATAATAGTTTAATGAAGACCCTGATACTATTGGAAAGAATCATTTGTAGATAAGTGATACCTAAATCAAAAGCTCACGATATCAGCATAATTACTGCTGCAAAATATTCATAGATTTTCATAAATAATTTTCGAGCGTTAAAACCATGCAAGGGGTTAGCCCACAAAATTATTACTAAATTACAATTAAAATATAGATGGCACGATTTCAAATTATGTAAATGCTCGTCTATAGATGTTGTTCAAATGAACCATAAGAGAAATGGTCTGCCACCATTTCCGCAACATCAGCATAAAACGACGGATCGATTTTATTAATCGAGCACACATCTGTACCAACTGTCTGCTGCACAGCTCTCAAATAACATGCAAGGTTAATGCAGCATGCACAATAAGCAGCAACCAGCATCATCAATTGTTGCATGAACCACAACAACAGCTGGATAAAAGAGTCACCATCAGCACATCAGACTCCCACCACACAACCCTGTTGGCAACCGCTCTGGTCAAAAGCAGAAATATATGTGGGGAGTTTACCGATTTCAGAGCCTTGATAGATCAGGGGTCACAGGTCTCGCTCATCACGGAAGAGGCGGTTAATCGGCTTGGGCTACCGTTATGCCAAACATCTGTTAAAATTTCGGGAATAGGAGCAAATAACACCAATTCTACAACCGCCAAATTTCAAATATGGCTTCACCCACATTTTTCATCATCATATCGATTAAAGGTTGAAGCATACGTATTGCCAAGGATCACCATGAATGTGCCTGAACAACAGATCAAACGAAACAACCGTTGGAATCAGTTAATCGTGGCCGACTCAACGTTTGACACGCCCGCTCCCATTGACATTTTATTAGGAGCCGACGTATATGGTGATCCCATTGAAGGTCCAATAATAAAGGGGAAACCAAATGCCATCAAGACGAGCTTCGGTTGGGTGATCTCAGGTCCAACTCAGATAAAAACGGTTCATCCTTTTGTACAAATTCACAGCAGAACAAAGCTGGAAAAAACGATGCAGCGGTTCTGGGAACTAGAAGAAATCGTTGAGGGTATTGGAAAAGAAAGAACTGAAAACATCGCTTGTGAAAATACCTATCGTGAAACCACATGACGAGACCCTTTTGGACGATATGTGGTCCAGCTGCCGTTCAAAGAAACGCACTTAGGCCAGTTAGGGAGTTCAAAGCAACGGGCGCTCCAAAGGTTTTTACAACAAGAATGAAAACTGGATTCAAATAATGAATTAAAAGAGCAATATTGTCAGTTCATGGCCGAGTACCTCAACTTAGGGCACATGAAACGGGCACCGCCCCATAGCGGCAAATATTACTTACCTCATCATGCTGTCATCAAGAGGACAGCAGAAGCTACTACAATTCGAGTTGTGTTCGACGCCTCGATGAAAACATCGACGGGCGTAAGTTTGAATGACACGATGCACATCGGGTCTGCTCTACAAAATGAATTGTGGGCCATAATGCTCAAATGGAGGAAGCATCGGGTCGTATTCTCCGCGGACATAGAAAAAATGTATCGACTAGTCAAGATGCATAAGGAACATCAACCGTACCAGACCATACTATGGAGAGAGAAAACCCATCATCCTTTACACGAATACCAATTAAAAACAGTTACATACGGAACCTTGGCAGCACCGTATCTCGTAATCTAGACGTTGCATCAGTTAGCGGATGATGAAATCCACCAGCACTAGGAAGCTAGTCACATAATCAAAAATGATTGTTTCGTAGTTGATGTACTAACCAGCACGGAAACAATAGAAGAAGCGCAACGGTTACAGTCGCAATCAGTTCAATTACTACATAAGGGTGGAATGGAGTTGGGAAAGTGGTCCAGTAATTGTCCACACATATTATACATGGCATACCTAGGTCAAAGGTCTTAATGGGTGACCTCGCTTTTATGGACGAACACTCCATCAAGAAGGTCGATCAGAGCTCATCCATCAAGACGCTTGGAGTTCAATATAACCCCGTTGGGGATTATTTCTTATTCCACGTGATTCTACCACTCAACACCATTGGACTGACGAAGCGTCAAATTTTGTCTGAAATGTCACGAATTTTCGACCCATTAGGGTGGCTTGCACCTCTAATCGTCAAATGTAAAATAATGTACCAGACGTTATGGAGTCTGGACATCGGTTGGGACGACCCGTTACCAATGGAATTTGCAGACAAGTGGAACCAGATAAAATTGGATTTGAAGAGCACCCAGACGATGACGATCTCTCGATACATCAGTTACGGTAAAGAAAGTTGCACAGTGGAAATACATGGATTTTGCGATGCCTCCGAACATGCATATGCAGCGGTCATTTACAGCAAGATCATCAACAACGGCGAGGTGACAGTACGTCTTTTGACCACAAAAACCAAAGTCGCACTAAAAAAAGCACAACGATAACTATTCCTAGCCTAGAGTTATGTGGCGCATTACTCTGAAGCCGATTGGTCCAACGAGTAACACAAGTCCTTGACATTGACATGAAGGCCGTAACGTTATGGTCCGACTCCATGATCACATTAGCTTGGATACGGAAACCGTCATCAACTTGGAAATCTTTCGTTGCAACGCGAGTGGCAGAGATACAGACCAACACCAACCCTGAGTCATGGAAGCATATCAGGTCAGAACACCACCCAGCAGACAGCGGATTTTGCGGAGTTACAGCAAAGCAATTAACCGCAACGGAAAAGTGGTGGAAAGGACCTCCTTTTTTATTAAATCAGGAACAATACCACACTGGCGAAATGTTCGAAACAACAGAGGAAGAGAAGACAGTTGTCTTAGCACACCATCAAATGCTAGATGAAGAATCCTCTGTCTTAAAGATGATCAACCGTCAATCCTCACTCAAGCGTCTCGTTCGTATTACCATTACTATGTTACGATGGCGAACAAAACATAGAGGAGTGGTACAACCTGAAGAATGGCAGCATGCACTAATTGCGCTAGTCCGAACCATACAACTTTTGGAATTCAAGGACGAGCACGCGTCATTAGAAATAAGGAACGTCGTCGACAAAAGCAGCAAACTTCACTCATTACATCCGTTTTTGGACCAACACCACATCATTCGAGTAGGCGGACGGTTAGACAATTCTCTGTTATTATACGAAGAGCGGCACCCCATGGTCTCACCATTCAAGGAACAGTTTACGAGCTTAGTCTTAGATTGGGGCCATCGAGAAACGTTACATGGAAGTCAGGCGTTGACACTGGCGTATATCCGCAAGAAGTACTGGGTCATCAAAGGAGGACAAGCGGTAAAACATCATAACTCCCAGTGTATCCGCTGTCACCGATTTAAACTCAAATTAGCCGAGCAGCTGATGGGAAGCCTCCCCAAACCTCGTGTAACCGTATCACGACCATTCACCCATACAGGAGTTGATTATGCAGGGCCCATAAACATACGGATGAGTAAAGGCCGAGGAAACAAGTCATCTAAAGGATATATATGCATCTTCGTTTGTTTAGCCACTAAGGCCATTCACATAGAGGTAGCATCCGATCTATCAAATAAAGGATTTATAAGCGCATTTCGAAGATTCACGGCACGGAGGGGTACTGTTGCCCATATGTACAGCGGCAACGGAACCAATTTCGTGGGAGCCCATAAATTGCTGCAACCCATAAATTGGCATTTCATTCCACAGACGTCACCACACTTTGGTGGACTTTGGGAAGCCGGCGTAAAATCCATCAAAACACACTTGAAAAAGTGTATAGGTGATACAAAGCTAACGTATGACGAGATGACAACGCTATTAAACCAGATAGAAGCATGTTTAAATTCTAGACCACTTTGTCCATTAAGTGAAGACCCGGAATCTTTGGATGTGTTAACACCAGGACATTTCCTGACTGGCAACGCGGTGTTAGCTCCACCGGAGATAGAACAACTAACGATTGCAACAAATCTATTGTCACGATGAAAAGTGATTCAAAACATGCGATCACACTTTTGGAAGAAGTGGCAAGCAGAATATTTACATCGCCTGCAATAACGCTCCAAATGGAAAAAAGAAACACCAAACATCATTAAGGGAGACATCGTGTTAATCCAAGACGATCTGCAACCACCAACGAGATGGAAAATAGGGAGAGTTACAGAATTACATCCCGGAAAGGATGGCCTGGTCCGTGTCGTTACCCTGAGGACTGCTGATAACCCCAATATCAAGAGGCCAATCACCATACTGTCTCCAATACCCATTCAAAGGGGATCAACTGATAACCCTGATGATGAGATAGTGACAACGGCAGCGCTGCTGCTGCTAAGGCAACAGCCAAGCCGCAAAGTAATGCATGGTCCTATGTATGGACCTATGAATGTTGTTGCATACCTGCATGGTCCTATGTATGATCAGTCTAGTCCACATTAAACCCGTGATCGGTAATCCTATCCAAAACCAAGAGGGCGTGACCATCAAAGCATGGACAAACTCAGGCATGTATTTCGACAAAATCGCCAAGGTCGAATTGTTAGCAACAAATTGGAAGTTCATTATTCGATACGACCTGACCAACTATTGGAAGGAGATCAATAGTGTAGACGCTGGATTAACGTTACTGGAAAAGACCTGTACTCACGCAAAAGCCATTACATGTGACCTCCTAATACAACAACTGCGTTGGCAGTTTAACAACATCAGACAAGACAACGAGTTCTTGATCCACAATGATCGGAACAATCCAAGATTCAAACGTGGACTGGGCAACACCATTGGGCTCCTGGCCGGGGATATGTTTGGGATACTCTCCCAAAGAGAAGCAGCAGAATACGAACACCAATTCGAGCAACTCCATGTGGATGAAGAATACACTAGGAAATTGCTAAAAAATCAGACGTCCATCATTGATAACACACTACGGTTATTCAAACACAGCAGCGCAATCACTGTCGAACAATTAAGACAACTCTCGGGGACAAATCGGCAACTCGAATTAAAATTGACTAAGCTCAATGAATATCAAAGGCAGCAAGATGAATCCATGACATTACTACTCCTGTCCTTCCAGTTAGGGCTACTGCTCAAACATGTAGAGGATACACAGACGGGTCTGCTACAAGTACTAACCGGAGCCAAAAATCATATAATCCATCCAGCATTATTGCCCCCCAAACAACTAGAGCATGAACTCTCCATTATCTTAAAACAGGTTCCAAAAGAAATCATAATGCCAGGGCATGGACAACTAGAGTTACACCACGTCTATCAATTAATGACGGTGAAGACCAGAATGACCTACTCCAACGCAATCATCGCGTTAGAAATACCATTAGTACATTCATGGAACTATGAAATGTATGAAGTCATGGCTATTCCAGTAATTCATGATAACACTCAACTACGGTTCCACCCATCAACCAAGTACATCCTGGTGGATCAATTTCGAGAACACTTTGCCGCCATTTCCTCAGAAGAAAAGATGGCATACAGAGAAATTCTTAGTGATCTGCTTCTGTGTGACATTCCCACACTGCATACTCAGCAAAGTGGACACATACAATGCCAAATATCAATGTTCTTACATGCACCGGTTCAACACCAAAGCTGCGCTCTCGAAACAACAGTGGCGAAAAATTATTTCATCAAGTTACACGCACCAAATCAATGGATCTTCGGAGTGACGCAAAAAACTGCCACCGACCTTATCTGTGATGCAATTACATAACGTACTCATCACATTACAACCAGGTTGTACGCTTAGAGGCAACCAAGTCCATTTGCATGCCATCCGCAACTGGGTCAGTCAACGAGACGAACCGGTCATCCCAGCATTTAATCTCTCATTAGAAACCACGTCACCAGAACTTACCTCAGCACCTCATCTCAGTTTCGATATCACTACTCCGAATATCACGGCTCTAGAAACCGAACTAAGGGACCTGCAATCGGATGAGGACGTAGCCATGAGCACTCACCACATCCATCATTACGTGGTAACACAATTCCTGCTCTGGAGCATCATCGGCATGGGGGTCACGTTGGTAGTACGACATCTGTACCGAAAGCATCGCACCAAGATGGCAGCCCCGAACATCAAGTCTCCATTATCACGCCCACGACCATCTTCTCGTCGCCTCGCAGAATGTTCAAATGAGCCATAAGAGAAATGGTCTGTCACCAGACAACCCATGTACTCAATAACCCGCCTGCACCCTATAAAAATATGTGGTACATCCGGTGGCGCAACAACAATATATAACATATAAGTTTACAATATATAAGTTTGCATTAAAACGTTTATTGCTTGCATAAACGTTTTTTCCTTTTAAATAGTATATAAGAACATACATTTAGAAAATAAAGTGTGTACAATTTTATCATCGTAGTATCATAGTTTCGATATTTTGTTTAACAAAATCGCATAGATATTGCGATTTACAGATGTCATCAATAGTAATTAATATTGATTGTTATCAAATGTAAAATTGCCTAAACAAACAATTGCGTGAATTAATTTTTTTAATTAGCATCAAGCAATCAAAGTAAAAAGATCAAAATAAAGATACATTAAAAAATCAATTACATAACAAATCAGTTAAAAAATTCAAAATGTCTGAAAAAGCAAAAGAATTGACTGCAAAGCGTGGTCAAGCTAAGGGAACAATAACACGTGTATCATCATTCGCTGATAGTATTAATAAAGTTAAATAAAGTGTCATCGAGATTAGAACTTTTAGCAGTTTGCATTCAACGTTTGGACGTAATTAATGTGTGTCGATGTAAAAAAAATAAAAAATTATAATAATAAAATATAAGTGTAGAGTAGTGTTAAATCATTTTTAATTTTAATTTTTTTAAATTAATTTAAAAATAACTAGTGACTAATGTTTCAAATGTGATGGGTCTTTTTTCCCGATCAAAAAAGAAAAACAATGAACAAAGTACACAGTCAACACCCGACTACAGAGAGTGTAGTGTAGTGAGAAGTGCGCCAAGAACGGGTTCAATATTCCCACAAAAAAGTTGAAAAAGTGAAAAATATAGAATCAACGGTGTCAAATTTAGTTATACCGTCGTATAAAAAATAATAATAATAATCTATATAACAAAAAATATTGCTTTAACAGCAAATTTAAATGAGATGAACGAACTTAGTGCGCTCAACTTTAAAAAAAACTATTGCATCGTCAGCAAATAGTGTTGTTCCAGTTGATGCAGGTCAGTGTAGTAACATGGTTCAAACTGGAATGGATAGGTATATCACTGTTACTAAGCGCAAATGAAGCCCAAGATCAGCGCAATTTGTTAGTAAAAGCAAAGCTACAAGGCTAAGAAACTACCACCCAAATAGCTTTGGATAATAGATTTTTTATTTAGGTGCGTCCAATGTCATAGAAGTAAAATGTCCGATGGCCTAGTAAAAAACGAGAAGCCACCACTGATTTATCTAAGAGAGGCTTCAAGTAATAAAATCGTGAAAATAATAGGTACTTTAACCTATGAAATCAAAATCCAGCCATTTGATGGCTATAGAGCATTGATAAATTATGTTGATCAAGCCGGTAAGCATTATTACACTTACCAACTGAAAAACCAAATGGGACTGACCGTAGTGTTAAAATGAATAGAAAGCTGCTAGATACAAGTGATATATATGCTGGTCTCGCTGAAAAAGGATTCCAAGCAAAATTAATCACAAACATCATAAATCGGGAAAAAGTACCACAACCAAAGTTCCGGTTAGAACTTGAGCCCGACGGGATGAAAGTAAATGAAAAACACAGTATATGTAATTTAGAATATTTACTGCACCGCAAAATCACCGTAGAGGAACTCATGAAGAAAACCGAACCTGTTCAGTGCATCAAGTGCCAAGAATACGGCCACACTAAAGTTTATTGTACGCTGAATGAATTTTGTGTTATTTGTGGCGAACTTCGTGATTCGAAACAGTGCAATAAAACAAAAAAATGATCCATCAAGGAAGCGCTACAGTAATTGTGGTGAGAATCACACTGCTAATTACTATCCAGTTTATCTGGACTTGAAACGCAAAACTAGTTTTGAGAAACCAGGCATATCCTATCCAAATATTCTAAAGGGAACAGTACCAATATCAATAGTTCACTATAATGACGAAGAGTCAAATATCGACGCAACCATAAATAAACTGTTTGAAACCATCCAAAGCTTCATGATGATGATGGAAAAACAAATGAGCATGATGATACAAAATATGAGCAGACTAATGCAAATTATTATCAAAAACAGAAATGACTCTCCTAAAAATAGCTGTGTGGAATGCAAATGGCCTTTCACAACACAAAGCTGAAATACAAACTTTCCTCAACGATCAAAATATTGATATTATTCTTATATCAGAAATACACTTTACGACTAAAATATTTTTAACATCCGGATGGTAAAGCACATGGCGACACTGCAGTTTTAATTAAAAAAAAGATAAAGCACTATAACCTAGACAAATATGATAAAGATAACATTCAAGCAACTAATATCTGCCTAGAGGAATGGTCTGGTAACTGTGTAATTTCAGCCGTTTACTTCCCACCTAAACACGCAATTAAAAAGCAGCAATGTACTGATTATTTTAATCAGCTGAGCATAAAATTTCTCGCCGGAAGCGATTAAAATGCTAAACATTTATAATGGAGCTCGAGACTGGCTTCACCTAAAGATAAACAACCTTATGAAGCAATTATCCAGGAAAATCTAGGTTACTTATCTTCTCAACATCCTACTTACTGGCCTATAGATATAAAGGAATAACCTGATCTTATAGACTTCTGTCTAACAAAAAGAATCGCCTGCACCAATGCTCAAGTAGTCTATTGATATGACCTATCATCTGATCACTCTCTAATTATAGTCAAATTGAGTACCGATGCTTTAAAAATTGACCCACCTATACGTCTAACAAGCAAATTTACTAAATGGGATAAATATAGAAATGTCATTGAAAAGAACTGCCAACTGGACAATATCCCTCTGTCCAGACCAAAAGATATTGAAGTAGCAACAAATAATGTAACTCAAATAATGGGATTCGCTTCATAAAAGGCTACAACTGGTGTTATTAACTCTAAAAGAGTCAATAGGCCAACACCTAGCATTCAGCAGTTAATCCAAGAAAAGCGGAAAATACACCGGCAATGGTAGCACCAAAAGTCTCCACTACTCAAATAGTAATTAAATAACGCTATTAAAGCTCTAAAACGAGCTTTGGTAGAGGAAGTAGATCAAGGAAAACAGAAGCACCTGAGTGAACTCTCAGCAACGGAAAAAACGGATTACTCACTATGCAAGGCAACAAAAAATTATGAAGGCCAGCCCTATCGAATCCACCAATCAGACAATCAGATGGTCACTGGGCCAGAAGTGACATTGAAGGCTAATGTTTTCTCCAACCACTTAAAAAAAGTATTTACACCAAATGAGCAAAGCAGTGTTAGTATACTGCCGGATAATGCAAAGGTTGGTTATATCGTAAATCCTATAAAATTTAAGTGTAAAAGTGTTAAAACTACTATTAAAAGTCTAAACTCAAAGAAAGCTCCAGGACATGATTTAATTACTGGAAAAATGATTAAAGGATTACCAGATAGATGCATAAAACTCTTAACCTATATATTTAATGCAATAATGAGATGTGGATATCTCCCTAAAACAGATCACCAGTTTGGGTTTCATGACCAGCATATTACTGTAGAGCAGCTGCATAAAGTTGTAAACGCAGTCAAACTAGCTCTAGAGGAAATACTGTTCCTCCGACTTTCTGGAAATTGCACAAAATAAAAACTCTGCTCCCAAACAAATTTCATGCAATTCTTGAAAATTACCTGTTCGAAAGAAAATTTCAGGTCAAGCAAAATGAAGCCATTACCGAACTAAATCTGATAAACGCGGGGGTTCCACAAGGAAGCGTATTGGGACCAGTGCTTTACTTGTTGTACACAGCTGATCTACCAACCACTGAAAAAGTGGTCACATCAACATTCGCTGATGGCACTGCTATTATGTATTAACATTAAAATCCACAAACTGCATCAAGAGAGCTACAAGATCACATAAACAAAATTGAGGACTGGCAAAAAAAGTGGTGCATAAAATCGATTGAAAACAAATCGGCGCACAAATTAAACAAATGTCAAATACCTGGGTCTTCATCTTGATAGAAGGTTGACTTGGAGAAAGCACATTGAAACGAAGAGCAAACAAATAAAAATAAAATTCTCCAAAATGTACTGGCTGATTGGAAGAAGATCAAAACTGTCCATAGACTGCAAAGTTCTAGTACACAAGGCAATCTTAATCCCCATTTGAACAGATGGAATTCAACTATGAGGCTCTACCAGGACATCAAATATACTCCTTTTACAACGTACGCAATCAAAAATACTACGTATAGTACTACAAATTCTGCTTGGTATATTCGAAATGATAACATCCTCAAGGACCTAGAGATTAAAATGGTAAAACATGGTAAAATCATACAGTTTGAAGTACCAATCAAAAATGGAAACTTATCCCAATGAATTAGCAAGGAATATTAAGGCAGCCAAAACATAAACGTTTTTGCAGAACAGACCCACTAGATTTCATGCAGCTATAAGCTTAACGTTAAGGTTAAGTTAAAGGAGTTTTTATCTGCCACGATGAATCCGGGTACTAATATGCTGGATCAATTTAATCAGATCATGACGCGTTCTGCTGAACTGCAGCATGACTTTCTCGCGAATTTTACAATCACGTTGTCGTCATCGTTGAATCAAAGTTTTCTGAACCAAAATTCTGAAGAGCCACACTTCACTGCTAGACTACCTCGGCTACACGTGCCTATATTCGATGGTGATTATAAGAAGTTCGGCAGTTTTAACTATCAGGCCGTCTAAAATTTGTCAAAGATATCAGAAGAAAAGGATTGCGGTAAGTAGTTTCATTCAAACCTTTCTTGAAATACCTACCATCAAGGAGAAATCCGCTAAGAAACTACGCAATCTACACAACATAGCTAATCAAATCATTACTGGACTAAAAGCTTTGGGGCCAGCAGCCGAATCACGCAATGTGTGGTTAATACACACATTATTAATGAAAACAGATCCTGGAACACAGCAAGCTTGGTCTCTTTCCACCTCTCAAAAAAAGTTTTCATCCTTTGAAGATTTTTTATTGTTTATAAAAATGATGGTCGATGTGATGGTTTAGAACCATGTGAGACCTTAAAACATACCTTAAATAAGCAACTAATGGATAGATCACATAATGTCACTTCAAATGAACAGAAATATTCGAATCTAAATCCGAAACCATGCCCGTTGTGCTATCAATTATTTAAGATATATGAGTGTGATCAATTTTTGAAACTAGACCCAACAAGAAAACGAGACGAAGTAGTAAAAATAAATGCATGTTTCAATTGCTTATTAACATCACATAGGGTTGGTAAATGCCAGTGTCGTCGATCTTGCAGGAAATGTGGTCGCAGACATCACACTTCTTTCTACGAAGGTGTAATAGCTGACAAAGCAAGTTTACGTTCACCCAATATGATGGACGAAATTAATCCATATGGAAAATTAAGCAAGGCTGTTTCACCACATACAAATAATTCATATACTGTTAACGAAGAACTCAAAATAACTAAGGCTGACTCAAAAAATTTACAAGTCGATGACGGTGACGCAAATTATGAATTTAGCATGCTGGGTTAAGCCATCCTACCTACTGCTACAGCTACTAGTTGTTATCGTTCTGGACGCATATACGAATGTAATATATTGCTAAACTCAGGCTCACAAGTGTCTTTTATCTCTCAACCGTGCGTGATGAAGTTTCAATTAAGGCCTTAGAAAACTAAGGGAAAAACAATCGAACTTCATTCCAAATCCAATACTACTTTTCGATTAAGCGCATACATTTTGGACAAAATAACTACGACCTCAGGATACGATTGCTCAAAATTACGAAATAATGAAAAATTTTAAGGTCTACTACTAGCGGACCCTATATATTTTAACAGAAAAAATATTAACATTCTATTGGTGCTGACCATGTCTTCACTACACTAAAACCTGGTCAGTTAATCATTTCGCCAGACAATCTAATAGCTCAAGACACAATCTTTGGTTGGGTGATTTCCGGTCAATCAAAAAATATGCAATCCAAAGATATCGAAATATTACGCAGTGTACATAAAACAATTCAAGATGAAATGGGAGCTGGGAGCTGGAAGAAATTAACACAGAAAGGTCATGGGACGAAGGCAAATATAAATCTGGGGAACTATTCCAAAAACACTACGATATACTTTCATTTAAAGATCATATCCCGAAGATAGGCGATACATACATGGCTGCAAAATGTCGGCTTCTTGTCATGGAGCGGAAGATGTCATCCAATATTGCGTGTTTGAACAAATGTATCAAGATTTTCTAAGTGAATACGAATCATTGTTGTATCAAGTACAACAGTGAGACCACCAAATTAGGAGTTGTCTTTGCCGGCTCATGTCAATCATCAAACGGAATATGGCTCAATGATAAACAGATAGTCGGACCTACTGTCCAACCAACATTATGGATGGTGCTATTTCGATTTAGAACATTTCTAATTGCCTTATGTGCCGACATAGAAAAAATGTATCGGCAAATCTTAATCGACCCTAATCAAACTAGATATCAACGTATTTTATGGAGGAAATCTAACCCGATCAATCCTTTTGAGCTAAATACGATAAAGTACGGTACTTCATCAGCATCATTCTTAGCGACACGAGATTTATTATTGGTTGCCTAAAAAAACGAAAAGGCATTTCCTTTGGTCGGAAAAACAATAAAGGAACATTTTTATGTTGATGACCTTCTTACCGGTCATTTGTTATGCACCTGTCCTAGTCTGTCTCTAAACAGACTCAAGTTTTTGAGAGCTCATCTCTTGTGCGATCTACCGGATCTCAGTAAATTGAGCATTAGAGATATCTACTGCATCGTGAGAATATCTACTCAAATTGGTTCCAGAAGGGGAGAGCGGAGAAGCAATTTCTGTGGTAAGGCTACGGACCATATGTGTCTATGCCTCATCCTTTTGTTGGGCGGCCACCTAAAACTAACTAATTAACTAACTTCTTACCGGTGCCAAGAACGAACAAAAAGCTGAACAATTCATTGACGGTACTAGATAGATATGGGTTTCCATAAAGAAAATGGAAATCCAACGTACAGTATTTAAGAGATCAAAACAATTCGATTTCAATTTCGGATAAGTATTCCGAGATTGGAGTTGTGTGGAGCACATTTGTTAGCTAAGCTAGTCACTAACGTTTGCCAAGCCCTCGAGTCCAAACAAATTCCAATTCACCTGTGGACTGATTCAATCAAAGTCTTGTCGTGGTTAAAATCGAACCCACCAAAAAATGGATATCTTATTTATATCTTCACAACTTAGTGTCCAATGCAATTTGGAGACACGTAAGCAACGGGGATAACGTTTCAGATCTAGCCACCAGAGGTTTTAAATCAAATAAACTATTTTTGAACAATCAGTGGTGGAAAGGACCAAAATGGCTCTACATCCAAGAAGATCCACAGTCTGAACAAATTAAAATTAAGGATGTAGAGGAAGAACGATGCTTGAACTTGTTTGGATTACATAATAGTGCCAATAATAGTGTAAGTTATCTGTTATGCTTCTCAATCATTTACATATCAAGCATCTCCAAACGGGACCTTCACTACTTGCTTCACTATCTAGAATGAAATACTGGATACTTAGAGTACGCCAAGCAGCGAAAAGTATATATCGAAAATGTATCTATACCGAAATGTCACCTGCCTTCGTTACTCACACCACTACGCAGCTGATGGGAAACTTACCACAACAAAGAGTTACACCCTCTCGCGCCTTTTGCAAAACTGATGTTGATTACGCTGGGCCAATTATGCTAGCATCTAAACATGGACGGGGTTCAAAGCAGATCATGGGATATTTTGTTATCTTTGTATGCTTATGTAGACAAGCTTTGCATATTGAGTTGGCTGGCGACATGACTACTGCTTCATTTATTGGAGCATTAAAGCGATTCACTTCACGAAGAATATCTTGTCTTGTACCTTGTAATGTACTCATCTTCGTCAGTATGTCAGTAGTGTAGTAAATAATACCGTCGATAATACAGACACAGATAATACAGATACTGCATCTCTTCCTTATTTTACAATTATTATTTTTTTTTTTAATTAGTATTATTATTCGAATTTTTTTTTCTACCTGAGTTGAATATAACTTAAATAGTTTTTCGTTAAACTTTACCCTCAATTAACTATAAAACTAAATCAACAAAATAATATTTCACACTCCCTAAACTTCGAAACGCTTTGGTTTAACGATTTTCCGTTTTAGACGGCTCGGTTCATCCTCTTTCATTTCTTCTTGTTCCAAAATTGTATCAAACCCATTTCCGACATCTGCTGATTCAAGAGACGGAACCCGTTTTAAATAAGTAACGTTTCGACGGTAAGTTTTCCCATCTGTTGATTCGACTAGTACCTCTGAACCGCTTCGCTTCACAACAGTAAAATCGTCCGACCCAAATTCGGGGGTCATCTTGTTATGTTTTACCATTTCTTTCACCAAAACAGTATCCCCGACCTTAATTGCATTTGCCTTCGCTCCGCGACGTTTGTCAATATATATCTTCCCTTTTTCTTTCATTTCTTTGTCTTTTTCAATCACTTCTTCATCTGCCTCCATTGGCATTCTCCATTGCGGTAGTTTGTCACGCATGATCCGGTCGCCCCAAACATAAATTCTGCGGGGATTTACCTGTCGTTGGATGTTTTGTTGTTCGATAACACAATAAATAGTCCAATAACGCATTTTTCCAATTTTCCCCTAATTGTTGACTGATGTTAATACGTTTTTTGAAAATATCGATTTTGACGTTCAACTTCTCCATTCATTTGCGGCAAGTACGGGATACATGAAACAGATTCAATGTTCCATTCTTTTAAATAGTTTTTAGACACTATGTCGAATTGGGGACCATTATCATGCCTGATTGACATTGGAATACCAAACCGAGCAAATATGATCTTCAAACGATTTATTTTTTCCTTAGCATCTATTTTGCCAAGACTGAGATGGCAAATCTTTCCGTTTTATTGGTTCTGGTGGATCCGGTCTCGATGTAATTAAACAGGCACGGTAACTTTTTCATTTTTTTTTTCAATTCTAACGTTCTAGTACGCAACGACCTGGGAATCACAATTCTTGTGCCTCGTAATAGAATATTTTGTAGCAAACATCGCTACACACACAATTAAGATTATTCAGATATTTCGTGCAATTTTCATATAATTCGCTAACGCTACATGTACACTGTACATAAATATATAAATAATAAATATATTATAATAAATATAATAAACATAAATATATATATATAAATAATCAGAAGAAGTGTTGCGTGTTGAATATCACGTCGGGGTCACCAATATAACGACGGCGGTGACGTGTCATTATTTTTTTTTAATTATTCATTTGTAGATGTTGTGCGAAGCAAAGCTCAGTTTCGATCTGATGAGGAATTTTAGTTAAAAATTAATTGTCATCTCATCAGGCCATGGCGACCGAGTGCTATGTGTAATAGCTAATTTACGCTCTATATATATTTATGTACAGTGTACATGTAGCGTTAGCGAATTATATGAAAATTGCACGAAATATCTGAATAATCTTAATTGTGTGTGTAGCGATGGTCGCTACAGTACTCCTCTGCGAGTGATTGTTCTTACTCTGAATGAAGTGATACCGTAAGAATATGACGTGCTTATGTTAAGCTAACTCTTGGTGAAAGCCATCGCGATCTCGTAGATACCCAGTGTTAGGGGAGAACTCTAGATTGGCTTGTTGCGGTATGTGACGAACCCATGTCGAGTTAAGAGAGAAGAAGAATGAATCAGAAGAAGTGTTGCGTGTTGCAACCGCCGTCGTTATAATTTCCCGAAAAACATAGTTCATTTTTATATATTTTATAGATTTGTGTATCTTTAGACCACGTACCAAAATCTAATCCAATCCTAACATTTTGTACATCAACATCTCTTCTCGATTCTTGGTCAATTTCCATTAATTTAATCGCGACTGACCTAACCGCTTCCATTAACTCATTTATGTAATTTTCAGATTCATCATCGGATGGGTGCGGTTGGCCAATTTGCGTATATAACCGTGACAAAGGATTCGCGATATTATATTTTCCAGGTTTGTATATAACAGTATACGTATACGACTGTAGTCGCATTACCCATCGTTCAATTCGTGCACAAGGTCTCGAACTTTAACCAAAAATGATTTCGAATGGTTTAAAATCGATAATTAGATCAAATTTCTTTCCGCATACATAAAAATGAAATTTCTCGACCACCCAAACTAAAGCCTGTGCCTCCTTTTCTGTCTGGCAATAACGCTGTTCTGGTTTGGTCAACCTTTTACTTGCATACGATATTATTTTCGGGTGGCCATCACAAATTTGGATTAAAACAGCTCCACGCCCTACCGGACTGGCATCCGCTATTATTTGAGTTCTATTTTCAACATTGTAATACCCCAGAACAGTCTCACTTGACAATCTTTATTTTAATTCATCAAATGATTCCTGCTGGTTCGGGCCCCAAATGAATTTTTCTTCCTTTCTAATTAGTTTCCTCAATTCAAATGTCACCGTCGCTAAACCAGGGATAAATCGTCCCACATAGTTAACCAACCCTAAGAAACTACGAACTTCATCTGCATTTTGCGGAGACCTAAATTGCCTAATCGCCTGAACTTTATCATGTCTTGTTCTTATTCCATCGCCGGACAATTCGTGTTCCAAAAATACAATTTTACTGACACCAAATACTCATTTACTCTTGTTTAATGTAACGCCCCATTTTTCAATCGATAATTGTGTTGTTCCTGTGTTGAGCCATATACTATAATATCATCAATAAAATTCATACAACTGCCACTACCCGCCAAAATTTGTTCCATTAACTTTTGGAATATTTCAGGAGCGAAATTCCAAACATCAACCGGGTGTATCTGAATAAACCTTTGTTGGTGATAAATGTGGTAAGGTGTCGTGACTGTTCTGATACTTCCACTTGATGAAATGCATTACTAATATCGAGTATCGAGAATATATTTTCATTTGTCAAATGCGGTAAAAAGTCTTCAATCATCGGTAGCGGGTGGTTCTCTCTTTTAATTGCTTTGTTATAAGTCTCATGTCAATACGAATTCTTTATACCTGGCCATTTCCTTTTGGTACCACAACCATTGGTGAAATCCATGTTGCTGCACCTTTCACCGGTTCAATTACTTCTAGTGCCATTAATTCTTTAATTTTCTTTGATACGTGGCCGTGGTTGTTCAATATTGTTTACATCAACTTCTGATCCTGTTTTTAAAACCTTTAATAGTTTTGCCGTAAATAAGCCCAATAATGGATTACCCATATTTTAACCACATAGAACTTTGCTATTGTTCTGTTTTTACCAATGATTATTTCCACTTCAAAAACCCCAATAGCTTCCAATGAATATCCACAATAAGCCTTACAACTTTTATCCGGTAATTTGACCATATTGGCAATCTTAATCTTCCTCTGTTTCAACAATTCCCAAATATTGTGATCAATAATGTTTGGTTTGATCCAGAACCAATTATCATGTTCAGTTCAACCCCGCCTAAAACACAACCATTTCATTCCCATTTGGACCATCGATACAGAATATATAGTCCGGTTTCTTGTCTTGCACATTTTGGACCGTTTCAATCTTATTAGTCCGATCATCGTTGTTTTCGGAATTCCAAAATCTTTTTGAATGCATTCACGACCGTTTCCATTATCTGAGAATAGACGTTTACCGAAATTATTTCGCTCATTACCACGACTATCACTTCGTCGATTACTTCGATTTTTGTTAGCCCTATAATTTAGAGATTTTTTTAAACTAAATTGACGGTTTCTTAAGTTTCGTTATTTAAAGTAGAGTTAAAATCTAAAACCATTTTAAAGCTCAATATTTTTAGTATTTTGTATAAAAATTTACAGTAAGCTAACTCACAAATGTGTTGTCTTTAGTTGATGGTATTATAAACCAATAAATGATTGAGCTGGAACAATAGCATTGATATTCGGTAAACCTTTCACGAACTTTTACATTTTATCTCTATACATAATTAATCATCGACTGAAGGTTGAAGATGATTCCATTTAAAATGCATTCGCTCACTTTACAATCATAAATCGTTCAGTTGAGAAGGATTTAGTCTTATCCCCAAAAACACTAACAACAATATGGTGGTAACAACAGCACCAACACTAAATACGTATTAAGCCTATCACGTTCTTGTATTTTGTGTAAATAAAACGTTGTGTTCTGTTTATTAACGTAACAATGATGTTGTTATATAGTTCTAGTCGAGTACAACAATAATCGTCTAAAGATTATATTGCTATCCCCCGTTTAATTTTGATATATTTTTATGACATCAACATATTCCATCCAATTCCAATGGGGAATAAAATGGTGTAGCTGAAGAAATTTCCTCTTTAAAGAAATAAAAAAAATTGTAGATTGTTGTTGTAATTTATCATAATATAAATAAACATACTACTACCATGTTATGGTAGCCCATTGACGTGTTAGATGTCGCTACTGGTATCGTTTTAAAATAATCACAATATTTTTATATGTATAATCGCCTAAATGCCATATATTTATTCTAAATGTTGACCATATTCTATCGACCCGACATCTGGAACATCAATGGGTAAGCTGTTTTCTTCTTATGATGGTATATGTATTTATATTATGAATTTAGTGACACGATTTTATTTTATAAATTTATACTTCAACTGGCTAGGAATATAGGATAGAAGTAGTAATCTATAGTTTTCCAAGTTAATGCTATGCATATCCCGTGACCATATAAGAAACGATTTTAGCACCACGTTGTTTAAAACATGGCATTATTGAAAGACACGAACGTGTAGTTCTCTACTAATTTACAATAGAATAATTAGTGGTTTTATCGCGGGCAAATATCGATTTCCGTTTAAGTTAAAATTGATACTAATCCATTATATATGAAAATTTAACTCAAAAATATATAACTGATTCACTCATTTAAATTATACCATAAATTAAAAACATATAGATGTCCAAAGCCCATATAGTGAGTTGTCTTCGATCGATTTGGAAAAAAAGTAAAACAATGGGACCCAGCGCAGTTGTTGTATTTTGGTATATAAAGAAAGTAAATAAAAAGTCATAAAAATCATGAAGGTTGATTTTTTTTTGTTTTCTATTTTTTGTTCCTTATATACTTCTAGGAATTTTTTATTGCGATCGACGATTTATATTTTAAAATTTTGGTTTTCTATTTCGTTTTATGAATCGTGTCGTAGTAAACAAATTGAATTTATTTTATAATTTTTTTTTTAGAGTTTTTGTGGTTTTATGCCGTGTACATGCTGCAGTTTCAATCGATTAACAAAATTTAACATTGATTATGTAAATCCTTAATCCAATTTTTGGCTGTTCATCTATATACATACATAGATTCTACCGCTCTCTTGAAGTTGAGAATTCACAGAAAAATTTCAAATTACCTCTATCAACACTAGCGGATTTGAAAACTGGGAGCCCACAATTTAAATTGCCAAACAGTAGCTACCCCAAACTTTGTAAATTATACTTTAGACTTTCAACTATAAATTATACTTTAAATTTTAAAAAAATGTATTACCGAAACCGGATTAAAATTTCTAATCGTGGTACTGCTTAACTCTTTTAACTATAGAAATTATAAAACTTATTAACACGCTCTGCTTGGATTTAGGTGTGAAATGGAATTACCGCTCGAACATGAAATCCTAAGAATAATACCACAGTATCCTAGTTTATCGTGGGCGGTGACATAGCAGTTCGATGATTAAAGGGAACGTGAAACGTGGTAGTAGTCATGTTCGATAGCACCGATAAAGTGAAACTTGCATTGGATAATTCGTTGGTATCCAATAAACATTTTGGCCTGGAAAAGAAGAGACCTTGTCTTCCAAAAGTATATATGCTGGTGTTAATTGAAGAGACCTGTTGAATTTGCTGGTTTTAATACTTTGAGACCTTGCAAATTTTGGCTATTTTAACTTATAGGAAGACATTTTTGTATTACTCATTTCCCCACCTCCCTTGAGGAAGAGTATTTGGTGCGTTTTTTTATTGTGGTATCCCCGATAGGCCTATTCCACTACCCTAAACATGATAAGTATTCAGTTGCAATTGTTTTATGTTTTATAAGTTTTTATGGCCCATTTACAATGTTTTCTTAATAAGACAAGTATTAGAAAATCCAAAATGTTTTTGTGGTGAGAGTAGCATGGAATATTTTCGTTGAAGAATTCGGAAAATTCATTATTTCTTAGCTTTAAAGTCTCTACACATGATTGAGTGATTTCAAATTTTATATTTGGAATATGTGGAGTGGTTTTAAAATATGTATAAAATAATTCTGCAAAATATTTGGAAATAGTAAAATAAAACTCAGATGGAGCAAACAATTTACCAAAATCTGTATTATTGGTATAATTTTTAAAGTAAATAAAATTTTCATTTTTCATTGTCATTATTTCATCTTCTTTTATCAGTAAACTTGTACACTGGCTACAATTAACAGTTTTGTTACATCTACGAAAGACATAACCAATAAAATATTTTAAAGCTGCATCATCAATTCCATCATTTGTATTAATATTAGTGCCCACATCCATTAGTATTTGTTCCACCAGGATACCGTCATCCGGGATTTCGTTTTCCGTTTCATGACTCAATGAAACATTATTATTACAGCAATTTGGAGAGTTCGATGAATCGTTTTGGTCAGATATGGCTTTTAAATTTGCCAAGTTTTCGTCGTCATCTTCTTCACAATTCGAAAGAGAAGTATTCTTCAAAAATTTTAAAGACATAATTTGTGCAAGTATTCGACTAAATTCCAGAACAGATGGATTTTTGTTATTCCCACCCTTTCCTCTAATTATAGAAAATGCATTTTCTAGCGGATCCTGATTAAATCTACTAGTAATTAAGTAAGTTATGTTAGAACCATTTTGAAATATTTCTTGTGACAACTTCAAGATGGCAGTTATTGTCAGTTGAATTCCATCGAGGCAATATATTTTATTTTTTTTCAACCATTTAGTTTTGCTTATATAAGTTTTCATTTCCGTTAACATATTACCAATGTGATTACCATATTGCAAGGCGCTGCAATTTTTATTTTTGTTATACAAATTTCTGCTATTTAAGTTGTCAAACATTGCATCAATTTTTTTGCAAAACTTTGCTGTTGGGAGTGCGTATTTTTCTACATCACGAGAAAATTTACCCAACTCGTACATAGTTTGTATCGCTGCAGCCACTGTTTTGCTAAAAATTTGCGTTGCATAAGACACTTTCATTTTATCAAATGGGCCAGGATAAATGTGTTTATTTGTAAGTTTTACACACAATTTTGTAACATTATTTTTCTCGGCTTCATATAGCTCTCTCAAAACTGACCAACTAATAATTCCATCCGGTGTACTAAAATTTGCCTTTAACAAGTTATTTCGAATCGATTTTACTAAATGAGGTGTATCAAAAATTGTAAATACTGTTTTAGAATCTAAATAAAAAAATGGGTTTTCAACTGATGTTCCTAAAAGCTTATACGCACTTCTATTGTTCGATCCTTGATCGCAAACCGTCGCTAAAACATTAAGTCCAGTTTCTGTTAACATGCGAATATTATTTTTAATGAGTTGTACCAAAAGTTGGCCCGAAATATTATGTGCGGAAACATAATATGAAACTATATATTTATATTGAACTACTACTCCCCTAACCATAAAAACCAAAATGTATTTCGCTATACTATTATTTCTATGCTCTCCGTCATCTGAATAACCTTGGATTATGTCTAATTTGCTATCATAGTCTAAATCCTCACGTATTCTTAGTTCATCAAACACTAATATAGCTTTTTTGTGATCTGTCGCCATTGTGCTAACTTTTAGCCTTAAATTTTCTAAAATATTAAAATTTTTCCCTGGTGAAATAGTTTTGATTGGCATCCAATTTAAAATAGAATTTTTTGATGGTAGGTTAAAATGCAGACTCGATCTTAAAAATCTGTACGATGCTGGTGATATAAAATATAAATTTATAGAAATTTGACGTTGCTCATCGGGATATTTGACAGTTTTCGATTTTCTAAGCAAAAGCATTTTTGAAAATTCCTTTGCTTCGAAACTGACATTTTGGGCGTTAATTAAACCGTTTAAATTTTCGCGGGGCGATTTTGGGGCTAGATGTCTACTGTGCATTTTGGAAAACCTAAGCATTGCTTTTCTATTATGTATATACTTTATTTTTAATCGGTCGTGAAGCTTTTGTAACAATACATTTTTTTTCCTATAATAGTCGCAAGTTTTTATATATTTTAAACAGTTATTGCAACAATCTTCAATACCATTGTTTTCAGAGACTCGAAATTCTGGTACTGGCATAACGTTTTCTAATTGATCTATTTCTATGTAATCTACTAATTCAATATCCTTACTATAGGGCAAGTTTAACTGGGGTACAGAGTTTTTTTTTAATCGCTTCTTGCCTTTGTCACTTTCATGAAAATGTGTTTCACATATAATTAATAATTTGTCCAAATCACTTACCGGTATTGCACATTTCTCTATCCAAATTTTAAATAAATCACTGTTTTTTTTAGGAAATTTATAAAAACGTCTGTCAACATGGGTTCTTCTAGAAGCACAACATGTTAAAATTGCACAAGAAATTCCACTCTTAAAATTATTCATTTTTGATATAAAAAATCGTACTTATATTAGAAGTTTAAACAAAACTAATTATTTAATAATTAAATTATTTTGGTAATTAATATCACAGTTAAAGTTCAAACAAAACCAATAATTTAACATTTATTAAATTATTTTGGTAATTAACAATTTTTACTTCGGTAATTTTTACTGTTCACAGAAAAAATTCATGTATCGGTAATTTCACATAACTCGTATAAATGCAAGATTCAAGTGTAAATATTATAACATTAACGAAAGCATTTAATTCAATTTAAATATACTAGAAATTATTACGTTATCCTGATGAAAACCAAAATTGATTTAGGAAAAAATGGTATGTGGGATAAATTAAAAATTTGCTCTTTAAGAAAAAGAAACCGACAGGTTTTAATTATTGTTTTATTATTTTTTGACCATGGATTTTTCCAAACGTAGATTTCGTGAATAAAGAATACATTTTAGAAGACCATAAATAAAAAGAAACTTATGTGCAAAATAAACCGGTATATCCTTTTATCCCTAATTGGCGTTCTATTTTTAGGTAAATGTAACTTACATTATTTTAGTAGGATTTGTATTTTTGAGTTATAACATAATATTAAGCATTTGAAAATATGAGTAAAAAGAATTGTTCGTTAAGGCCATAAATCGAGCAAGAGTTTTAAAGGGATGGTTGATTTCATAAAATAAAATAAAAAAACCTGACGACCCTTTATTTTCGTACGAAATAGTACACATTAATTGTTTTATTCATCGGTAAATGACAAAGAAAACTATGTATCGCTGTCATTCATAAAAAGTTCGATTTAAAAAAATAGATGCTATTGGGTGCATTCGGGCCCACCATCATAGATACCTCTACCTATTGATATCATAAATATATATGTTGCCAAAATAAAAGGATAATTGCATAACTATATATAAATATTCGCTACGTAATGTATCGAGATACGAACATCAATGGAAAAAATTACATTTAGCTCAACAGTTGTATCGAATATATCGGCTGCATTCAGTACTCAACATATTGATTTGACTCAACATGTTGCAAACAGTTGGCGGACCTGAATGCGCCCATTGTTGATGGTTCAAAAATAATATATCGCGTGTCCCGGCAAAATTTTTTTTTTTTTGGTACAGCGAAAATACTCACATCACATGAAGACACAACTAATAGAATCGGAGCTAAAATTACAATCAAGAAACAAGAAATGTTTAAATATCAAAATATCGAAAACGGTGGTTTGTTATTGTGTCTACATGTGTTTTGTTATAATTCACAAATATATACCTATTTCTTTTGTTACGTTTTGTGTTTTTTCTTTCCTTATATAAAATTTTTTTTCGCTTATATACTTAAAACAACAACAATAATATTACAACAACTGTAATGGGTCCCATTAATTACACTAACAATGCTGTAGGACAGATCGCTATATGGCTTTGCTTCTCTATATATATTTTCTTTATGATTATACGCAAAAGGCAATGAAATTACAAACCTTTTATTTTCATTGTTTTATGCCTACTAGTGACATCTTATTTCAAAGTAATTTATAAACTGATCGATTTTCCAAGTAACATCGCTTTACTTATTAGCAATGGTACAAACCAACCATAGAGTTTGTACTAAAACCAATTTTACGATTATTTTATAAACTGATCGATTATCCAAGTAACATCGCTTACCCTTATTAGCAAGGATACACATCAGCCATAGATGTGTGTACTAAAACCACTTTTACAATTTTTTTATAAACTGATCGATTATCCAAGTAACATCACTTAACGCATTAGCAAAGGTTCAAACCAAATGTAGATTTTTGTACTAAAACTACTTTTACGAATTTTTATGAGCTAATATCGATTTGTGTTGACAATGAACACAATTTTAATTTACGCTTAGATCTGCCATTCGGGTCGAAGCCAGTACTATTAAGTTCCAAAGCGATGTCTTTTCTCAGTATAGCAAATTTCATAAAAAAATCAAATTAAAACTCAAAATCGACATCAACGCAATATTTTAATTATTATAATTATTCTAATTTATTCGATCATTTTTAGTTTTTTTTTTTTTTTTAATTAATTAATAATTATGAAAATAAAAGTAAAATTAAATAAAATTAAAATAACTTTACAGTAACTTGCTCATGGAAATATAAAAATTCAATTTTCATAATTACTAACCGAATGCAAAAAATTATTTTAATTAATTATCATAATTTAATCTTAATTTATAGAGTTATGCAATATAAAAAAATAAAAATAAAAAAAAATTATAAATGTAAAATGAATAATTAATTTAGCATTTTCATTCTAAGACTAACTTTAATTTTTAATTTTTAATTCTTTGTTTGTAAATAATTCATAATCGGTTTAATTAAATTTTGGAGCAAAAACGAAATAAAAAATTAAAATTTTGTAAGTCCATAGAACCAGAATGCTAAATACAATTAAACAGAATTAATTTAAATGGTATATTATAACGAAGGGTATAGAGGGGACGAGGAGTAATCACTTGTCTAGGTTACCTAATTTATACAGTCGTTCGATGTTGATATTGTACCTATGATTTTACATGGACCGATGTGCGAACGACCGCTTCCCGAAAATTTGATCCAAAACCACGTGTTTCACTGTTTAGTGCGGGTCGACGAAATTTTCGTATACCAGAATTCGATTTGACTGGCAACAGGGTTACGAGTGATTCGGTTGTTGTTGATGGGGTCGACGTTGATTCGGATTTTAATATTTCGTCGTATATTTGTGGATCGATTTCTTCGATTTCAGCTTGGCCCTCTACAACGGGAATATTATCTTGCGAGTCGTCCGTCAGTAAAATTGGTATAACTTCTTGGGACGTGGTAGGTTCCTCAGACGATGTCGATAAAGGAGCATCGACTACCGCCTCCGGAGTTTTATCGCGAACCGAAAATTTGGATTGTATTCGGCTGTTGGTTTTATACTTGTTTTGTGGTACAATGGCGTATGGTGGCGATTTACTCGATATTTCCGGTTGGATTCCTAATTTCGAGGCAAGATTATCGAAAATTGCCGAAATGTTTTGTAGATTATCGGAATTTTTTCGTTGTACGTTTTTGATTTTATCGCTTTTTTCGGGCGACATAGGTTCCTCGTTTTCGACCACAAGTGCTTGAAGTGTCGAATTAAAAACTTTTTTCATCGAATCTTTCGGCGTGATTAGAGTTCCATTAACAAATTCCCATTTACTGTGCAATGGAAATAAGGAATCTTGATACAAGCCGGCCATTGTCGTTGGTTTCATTGTGGTTTCGGCCGAGTTATATATTTTTGGTGATGTATTTTTTAACGTTTCCACTTCAACGTATGACGCCGTGTGGTTTTCTAGCGCGTACTCGTCCAATAACTCTTCAATTTCAGCCTCGATTTCAGTCTGTTTGTTTTTAAATTCGGGCTGAATAACTTCGACGCGTGACACATAGTTTAAAACGGTTGTTTCGGGTGACTCAGTAGTCGTTACGGTCTCCATTTTCATTAAAAGTGAGCCAAGCGGATTTTTCCCGATATCCACATTAGGTTTTGTATAATTTGGTGTTCTACTACGGTCTTCGTGAATCTCGAGCAGATCCAAAAGTAATTCACCCAAATCAGTAGAGAACTGGGTCGCCAATTCCGCCTTATTTCCATCATCAATAATTTCGAGCATATCCGTTTGGTCAGTACTATTTGGTGAAGTGTAATAAATACTGTGCGACGTGGACATAACTTTTTCTGTGCTCGACATTTCGGAATGATTTTTTTTGACGAGCACACCTCCTCCAATGTAATCGAATTTGTTTTTTTCTTTAGCTTCGTCCAGTATCACTTCTTTGGTCTCGTCGACATATTTAAAATCGGGTACCTCGTCCATTGTGATTTTATTCACTGGAATTGGATATGGTTTAAGGTCGGCGGTGCCTAGTCGTTCAATAGCTTGAGAGGATGTCGAGAAGCCAGGATTTGTAAAACTTTTGTAATAGATGGACGATTGATTTGGACCCGTGGTAATTGGTTCAGAAAATTTGTTGAAATTATTATTCCGTAGTTCGACATCTTTACCGAAAAATGGATTTTTCATAACTTCCATTGGCGATGGAATTGCCGTTGGTTTCTCATTTTCGGTGTAGTTAACTTTATTTTTCATTGGTTGTATTATGGTTGGAGAAATCGGACGCCATGGTTCATTATCGAGAACGGGTGCCGAAGTGAAAAGATTAACATCTAGTTTTGGAGGATTATGTACGTTAGCCTGGAATTCAGAATTATCTACCGCAGCGACTTTCTGTTGCGGTGTTGACATAATTAAATCGGTGAGAGGCACTGCAGTAGTGGTTGTTGGACTTTTCGTCACTGGCACGGGTTTTGATGTTGTTACACTCGGTTCGGTGTTTGGTTCCTGACTTGTCGTTGTTGGTACCGTAGTTCTAACCGAACTTTTGGTATTTAGAAGCGTTCGTGTAGTTACCTTTTCGATCATACCATTATTTCCGCTAGTCGAGCTAGTAGCACCATTCTCTTTAATCTGTATCATTGCCGGACTAACTATAAATGGTTTAAGAGTTGAAGTTGTGATGGCCGCATGAGTTGTTAAATTATTTTTACGTTGTGTAATATCCGCATCAGTTTTGGTCACCTCAAACGAACCCTGAATTACTGGCAGATTCTCCATATCGATCTCGGACTCATTTATTCCCGAATTTTTATTTTTATTTTTCGAAACGTGTTGAAACCGGGACGGAGTTTTTTCGATTACTCCCGTCTTCCGAATATTTTTATCTTGGTCGTTCATTAACGATAGATTTCTTGTTTCGGGTGTTATGAAATTGTCATGATCTTCAGACGGAATATCGTGTATAAACGACGCAGATCGTAATACATCTTCGTCGAGGAGTCGTTTAATTTCGATCGTATCCAAATCGATTTTTATCGTTTTATATGCCTTTGACGAGGAGATTTCATCGATTAGTGCGGTTGCGATATGCTGTTCCACGTTGCTGAGCGTTCTGAAATGAATGTCAAAAAATTATACATGATTCAAAATGTCCTACTCAATTGTACTTACACTGGGATTTGTCGCATGTCCAGGAAAACTCGAAAATGAACGTGAATAAGGGGGCCATCACCAAAATGCAGTATATCACATTTGGTCACCACCATATCGTGACTTTCAAACGCGGTTTTAATAAGTTTTTCGTAAAATTGTGCCTTCTGTCGAAATGCCGATGTCTGATTATATCGCAATCCGGTTGTATATACATCGCCTTTTGCAACACGGAAACTTCCATCAAATACAAGAATCGCTATAATAAAAAAATGTATAATCCAGTGATAATTGCAAAGGATAAAGTTCTTAAAAATACTTACATTCATCGATTTCTGCTTTAAATGTACTAAAGTAAAATGCGAGACCCGCAATTGAAATGACAGCCAGAATAACAATGAATGCGGCAGTCAAGAGAATGATCGAAAACGATTTGAGACTCTTCTGCTGTTTGATTGTGGAAAAACCAGATGGTGATATGTTTCTTGTGTCTCGCCAAAGTCCCCACGTATTAGTATTATAACCACCTCCATAATGACTACTCATACTAACGTCTGTAGGATACGAGTATTTGCTCATGTGTGTATAGGCTGGACCAAGGGTTGATCGACGACCCATTGTATTTTGATACGACGAATATTCATTGGCCTAGAAAAATAAAAATAAAATTTTTAATAAAATCGAACAAGGCTTTACTTTCAAAATTAAATTTAAGCTTACGAAGCATTCTAAGCTTTTAAATTATCCACCCATTAGAGACAAAACAATAGTAGTGATTTTCGAAAAAAAAATTATTTTCTTGACTAAAGAGCTTTTCGCTTAATTTTCTATTTTTGGCTGCGAAGTAGATCATAAAAGCTTTGGTTATTTTACAAATGCTAAGAAATTTTAACTTGGCAAAAAACATTATGTTCATTCTTCCAAAAACGAGATTAGGCTAATCTGTCTAAATTTAGTACCGGTAAACGTATCCAATTCTGCGACTAAAACGGAATTAAAACTAGGTCTGAAAATGTTCCGGATTTTGATACGGGAAGATGTCTAGCTCAAAAATTCGGAACTTAAACAAGATCCGTCAATGTTGAGGACTTCGTTCGGAAAACGGACCCGGAAATACAAGATCCGTCAATGCTTCCGTTTTATTTTCGGAAACGGCTTCGTTCCAGCAGCAAATACAGAACTCGAACAAGATCCGTAAATATTTCGGTTTTACTTCCAGAAACGGATTTAAGTCTGGAACTCAAAACAGAATTCGAACAAGACCTGTTAATATTCCGGACATAGTTCCGGAATCGACTGGACCTTAAAATTAAACTGGAACTAGATCCGAAAATATTCTGAACTCAGAAACGAAAATGTGCGGGGCTCCAAAAACAGATCTTCTAATGCATTCATTTGTTGATCCAAACCGAAACTTATACAAAATCAAGAAATGTTCCGGAACCTGATCCGAACTAATAAAAATCTTGTTTAAAACGCTCCAGGCTAGTAATGCGGGACCAGATGACATCTGTTTCCAGTTCGTTTTGAATTCTTGTAAAATTCATGACCTTATTCGTGTTCCGGATTTAGTTTCAGAAACATATGCGGTTCTGGACATAAACTTGGATACGGATTCAATTTTAATCATAAATCCGGAATTTAAAATGGAACTCGAGCAAAATCAATCATTGCTGTGGACTAAGCTCCGAAAACCCGCCCGGTTCTGGAAATAAGACTGGACCTTAAAATTAAACTTGAACCAGATCCCAAAATGTTTCAGATTATGATATGGAAACGTTCCCAGCTCGAAAATCTGGAACTCGAAAAAGATGTGTCAATGTTCCAAATCTAGTTCCGGAAATAGATCCGATTCCAGGGATCAATCCGGAACTCAAACATGAATTTGAATTATATTTCGTCAATATTCCGTATTTAATTTCGGAACTAAATCCGCTCCGGAACCAAATCTGGAACTCAAAACGGAACTCGGAAAAGAACTGTCAATGTTCCAGGTTTAGTTCCAGATATAGATCTGGTTCCAGAACCAAAACTGAACTTTAAAACGGAACTGGAACTAAATGTTCCAGATTCAGATACGGAAACGAATCCGACTCTGATCCGAAACATATCAAGATGTTGCTTAAAAAACAACGAAGTGATAAACACCTCAATATAAACGATCTAATTCAGTATGGTGGGCCTGGAAACGTTTTCAAATACTAAAATTAAGCGTAAACACGGATGTTAAAACAGGTTCAGATTCTGGATTCTGATATAGAAACGTAACAAACTTCAAAATCTAGAACTTAAACAATATCAGCCAATAATGGACTTAGTTCTAGAAATGGATCTGGTTTCAGACATAAATCTGGAAGTGGAACGAGATCCGTCAATGCTTCGGATAGTTTTTTCGGAAATGGATCCATTTCTGGAACTCAAAACGGAACTCCAACAGAACTCGAACAAGATCCATTAATGCTCCGGATTAAGTTCTGAAAACGGTTCCATTTTCGGAAATTAATCCGAAAATCTAAATGACTTTCGAACAAGATTCGTCAATGCTCCAGATTAAGTTCCGAAAACTATTCTGTTTCCAGAGTTTAATCCGGAAATCAAAATGGAACTCGAACAAGATTCGTCAATGCTCCGGATTTAGTTCCGGAAACGCAAACGTTATCAGAAGGGAGAAAGAGGTCAAGTTCCGTTTTGAGGATCCGTTGACGGATCTACATCAGAAACATTGTCAATCTTGTTTGAATCCCGGATTAATGTCCGGAATCGGATCTATTTTTGGAACTCAATCCAGAACATTGATATACCTCGTTTAAGTTGCAGATTTTCATGCCGAAAACTTTTCCCAAAAACATCGTTCATTGTTCGACTTCAGGATTTATTTCCAGAACTGGATCCGTTTCTGGAACTAAATCTAGCACATTGACAGATCTTGTTCGAGTTCTGAATTTTGCGCAGCTAGTAACGTTCCCGTATTAGAATCTGGCACATTTTCGTACATGGTTTTGATCCCGTTTTATATTCAGTTTAAGTTTCGGAATAGAATACATTTACGGTATTAACTCCGAAGTATTTCTGGATCTGACAGGAAACAAGGTAATTGTTGACATATCTCGAAGTGTCCTAGTACCAGATATGGAAATGTATCCAGAGGCCGGAATATTGACATATCTTGTCCGGAACATTGACATATCTTGTTTGAATTCATTTTTGAGTTTCGGATTAAGTTCCGCAAACGGATCGGTTTTTGAAACTAAATTCGGAGCATTGACTACATTTATTTTCCAGTTCCCTTCTGTTTCTCGTCAGATTCAGAATTGTTCCAGTATTTTTACCGTAAGCGTATATAAATCCAGAACTAAAACTAAACCTAAATGTGGCATTACAACAAAGCCCATAATGTTAAAAATTCTGATACTGAAAGGTGTCCAGCTCCTAAACTCGGAACATAAACAAGATCCGTTAATGTTCCAGACTTAGTTTCAGAACGAAACATGGACCGATCTTGTCGAGTTCCGGATTTGGTTCCGGAACCAGATCAGCTTCTTGAACCAAATCTGGAACTCAAAACGTAACTCGAACAAGATCCGTTAATGCTCTGGATTAAATTCTGGAAACGCTTCTGTTCCCGGAATTTAATCCGGAAATCAAAATGGAACTCGAACAAGATTCGTCAATGCTCCGGATCTAGTTCCGGAAACGCAAACGTTATCAGAAGGGAGAAAGAGGTCAAGTTCCGTTTTGAGGATCCTTTGACGGATCTGTATCCGAAACATTGTCAATCTTGTTTGAATTCCGGATTAATGTCCGGAATCGGATCTATTTTCGAAACAAAATCCGGAACATTCGTATATCTCGTTCGTGCTCTGGATTTTGGAGCCGGGAACGTTTCCCAAAAACATAGTTCGTTGTTTGAGTTCACGATGTATTTCTTAAACTAGATCCGTTTCTGGAACTAAACTTGGAACTTTGACGGATCTTATTCCGAGTTCTGGATTTTGCGGTGCTAGACACGCTTCCGAATCAGAATCTGAAATATTTTCGTACTTGGTTCTGATTCCGTTTTAGATTCACTTTTAATTTAGGAATAGAATACGTTTCCGGTATTAACTCCGATGCATTTCTGGATCTGACGGGAAACAAGGGAATTGTAGACATATCTCGAAGTATCCTAGTACCAGATATGGAAATGTATCCAGGCCCAGCATACTGTACTCATTTTGGGCCTGGAACTGGATATGATTCCGGATCGAGTTGTCTACAACTAAACACGTTTCGTCTCAGGAAGTCTTAATTCCAGATTTGTATACGTTTACGGTACTAAATCCCGAACATTTCTGAATCTGACAGGAAACCCTATTCGGACACGTATGCGGTCTCGCATTACTAGCTTGAAGCGTTTATATCGGGTTGTTTATTATTTCGCTTTTTCTCAATGAACGTCTTGATGTATTTCGGATCAGATTTCGGATTGACTTGACTGTGTATCAGTTCAGGTTTGCATCAAAACCCAGAAGCTTTTAAAGATCTGTTTTTGGAACCTGACACCTTTTCGTTTCTGAATCCGGATCATTTTCAGATCTGGTTCAAGTTCCATTCTAATGTCCAGACGTTTTTGCAACTAAGTCCGAAATATTTACATATCTTGTTTGAATTCCGTTTTTAGTTTTGGATTTAGTTCCGCACACGGATCCGTTTTCGAAACTAAATTTGGAGCATAGACTAAGTAGGTCCGATTTCCAGTTCCTGTTTCTCCGTTTTTCGTCAGATCCAGAACTTTTCCAGTTTTTTTCCCTAACCGTATCTAAATCCAGAACTAAAACTAAACCTAAAAGTGGAATTAGAACCAAGACCAAAAATGTTAAAGATTCGTATACCGAAAGGTGTTCAATTCTAAAATCAGGAACATAAACAAGATTCGTCAATGTTCCAGACTTAGTTCCAGAACTTAATTCGAAACATGGACCGATCTTTTCGAGTTCCGGAATTGTTTCTGGAACCGGATCATCTCCCGGAACCAAATCTGGAACTCAAAACGGAACTTGAACAAGATCCGTCAATGATCTGGATTTAGTTTCCGAAACGGATCCGAAAATGTTCTGAATTTTGATACGAAAAAGTATCCAGCTCTAAGAACAGATGTGGAAACGCATGCTGTTCCAAAACCAAAATCGAAACGCACACAAAATCAAAAAATGTTTCGGATCCGAAACGTATAAAATACTGAAGCAATAAATACTTCGATAAAATCTCTCCAAGCCAGTCCTGCAATCATTGAAACCATCAAAATCGATTATAAATGAGAACATAAGTTTTCGAAACTTTACCAGATCGAATCAAACATTTGAATCAAAGACAACTGATGGCTGTCTCGTGAACTTAAAACGAGGATTTGTCTTAAGCCTGTTCTATATTTAATATCACAACAAATTCATCTAGAAAGTGTCCATCATATATTTTACTATTTGGAAAAATAAATTTTGGGAGTAATCAGTAAAAAAAATCCAATGTTATCGATATTATAAAGAAACTACAAAAAGAGGTGCTGATAGAAATAAACAATTTGATCACCTTACTATTTTTTTCATAGTTCTTTCGATGACGACGGCACGAATATAAATTTAAGCTCGGTAGATTTGCAGTCTTCTGCCTTGATCCAATTCACGTTTCATGAAGTACTTAATGGCTTAAAAAGTCTAAAAACTGACAAGAGTGCAGGTCCCGATGGCATTACTCCATTTATATTGGCTAAATGTGCCTATTCTGTGTGTCGGCCATTGCTACATCTGTTTAATTTAAGTCTTTCTACTGCTTCCTTTCCTCAGATTTGGAAATTGTCATTTGTTATACCAATATTTAAATCAGGTAGAAGAAGCGACATTACCTGTTATAGGGGAATTTCAATTCTATCCGTGATTCCGAAGCTTTTCGAATCTTTAGTTAAATCAAGAATTGAGTTCCATTTGAAAAACAAAATTAGTGTGTACCAACATGGTTTTTTGGCGGGTAGATCTACAATTACTAATCTTATGAGTTTTTCTGGCCATTTATTTAATGCTGTGGGAAGCCGTGAGCAGGTTGACGTCATTTACACCGATTTTTCGAAAGCGTTCGACAAGCTAAATCATAATATTCTCTTACATAAGTTGATGGTCTTCGGTTCCGATTTTATTCCGGTGGCTTGGATTGCTTCTTATCTAAGTTTACGAAAGCAATACGTAAGAATTTTGGGCGATGTTTCATTTGTATATAACGTACCGTCGGGTGTTCCACAAGGGAGTCACTTAGGTCCAATGCTTTTCATAATATTTATTAATGACGTAGTTCAGTGTTTTAATTTTTGTAGATGTCTTTTATATGCGGATGTTTGAAAATTTATGCCAATATTAATTCTTTTATTGACACTGAGCGTTTGCAGCGAGAACTTGACATATTTTGTAATTGGTGTGTGGTGAATAAGCTGTCTCTGAATCCTAATAAATGTAAAGTTGTATCTTTCTCAAGAACTCGGACATCTTGTATTGTGTCACCATATGTCTTGATGGATGTACAAATAAGTCGAGTGTACGATATTTTAGATCTTGGAATAATTTTTTCATGTAATCTTACATTTAATAAACACATTGATTACATAATAAGTAGGGCGTTTTCAATGTTGGGATTAATTAAGAGACACAGCCGAGAGTTTCATGACCCCTACACGTTAAAATCTCTTTATGTTACCTATGTCAGGCCAATTTTGAAGTATGCTTCGGTCATATGGCATCCTTTCTATCGGATTCATGCTGTCAGAATTGAAAGCATTCAAAAACAATTCCTGATTTATGCATTACGACGTTTACCGTCCCTGAATCGACATATATATGTTCGTGAACCGTACATAAACCGCCTTTCATTAATAAATTTACAAAGTCTAGATCGTAGACGTGAAATAGCCTGTGCCGTGTTTGACCGGGATGTTTTGTGTTCAAGGATTGATTGCCCGGAATTGCTTGAGAAGTTTAGCATTTATGTTCCACATAGAAATTTAAGATTGCGGCCGGGTTCTCTCCGTATTCCGTTTTGTTCAAATAATTTTCACAGTACAGAACCATTGTTAAAAGTTCTAATCGAGTTTAACAAGAGTTTTAATTTCTTTGATTTTCATATTTCGAGAGAGTTGTTCAAAAAACGTTTATTATAATTCGAATGTTTTTATTTTTGTATATAATTTACATAAATTTATATTTAATGTTCCTTATTATTATATTTACCATAGTAGTGTGTGAGTAGTCAAACTATTGTATTTTTACATGATTGATAAAATAAATAAATAAATAAATAAATAAATAAATACTTCAGCGAAATAGGGCTATTAGGAACAAATTAAGGTAGGTGCTATTTTCTCTTGCTATATTTTCTACGTCCCTACAAAATGTTGAAAACAAATACAATTAATTATTTCAATAATATACTTATGGCCATAAAAACGATACAAACCATAAATAAACTTAAAAAAACTAAAAGCAAAATTTAAAGCTTAAAGCACAACTTCAAAAACAACGTGTGTACTAATGTAAACATGCTTGCAAAACTCATAAAATATTCTAATATAAACACAAACAAAATAAAACGTAGAACAACAAAAACAAACCATAACACAAGAAGAAACTAAGCTTGAAAAGCTTCTGTGTACATACTTTTTCTTCATGTACAGTAGTTTTCCGTCGTCTTGGTGTTGAGTATAGAAAATAAAACAAACTAAAAAACAAACGCCCAACAGAAAAATAAATTTAATATAAAAATAAAAAAGATGCATCGGCATAACCAAACGCTTTTCTTTTTTTTTGTGCCGTGCGCTTGATTTTCTTTAGACAACAAACGAACGAGCTTTTTTTTCACTTTGTTCTAATAATAATAAGAATGTTAATAACAATAAAATACATGGGAAAAAGTGTTAAGAAATCATTTTCTTCGTTCGTTATGAAAAGGATTTTTTTTTTTTGGTTTTTCTTCAACTCATGTTGAGTTTTTTTTTTCAATGGAATTAACGCTTTTGGCAATGAATTTTTATATGGTTTTATTAAAGCTTTGTTCTTATCTATCTATCTATCTATATATTTATATTATGAACAGTATGTTTGTGTTTGGATGGAGGTTTTCATTTTAATTATATTGAAATAAAATATTAAGTGAGAATTGTTTAACTGTCAGCTAAGTGAAAAATAAATATTAATTTGGTGGCAAGATGATGATAGAATAAAGTTGAATAGTAGGAATAATATGGCAGGTATTGTAGAGGAATACCCGGAAGTACTAGTGCTACATGGACAAATTTAGTTTCATTTGTCATATGCATGGATGTTTCATATAGACCATAATTATGTTCATACGGTATACAGAACCTTTTAAAATCTTACCAGAAATTCTATATCACCATGCAAATACAACAACAATAGAAAACAGGTGATATTTGCAGTACTGTACTTTATGGTGTCAAACAAAATATCTACCGGATCTGCTTGTATTCCAACACTTAAAAAAAAATCAATTCTTCAGCTATCGCTGCAAAACCCAGTGCCGTTATTTTGTAGTTTTAACCATTTCTAGGACAAGAATGTTTTTCCGAAAGGAAAAAAGAGAAGTTCGGAGATATAAAATTGTCTGATCTAAGGTGACCAAATGACATGGTAAATTCAATCATTGTAAACCACCGAAAAGGTTTATATCACACTAATCAATCTCTAGTGAACATACAAAACGACTAACTAAATTAAAAAAAAATCATTTAACGGGAAACAGGGCTCCGTATTCAGAGGCATTTTGTCGAAATTATCATAATTTACCAGTGGTAGTAATGATAATTCTTCAGAAATGGTTGAAAAATGCGCAAATCACGACAAGAAAATATAAGATAAATTAGTTGACCTAGCATATTTGCCATCGACTCTGAAGCCGAATATAAATTGAATGAAACAATATGAACACAGACCCAGAAGAGCGACTATAGCTAAGCTACAAATCCAACACTTTCTGGTGATATGATGAAAAGTATTTCTTGAAAGCAATAATGTTTTACTTTTAATTGGATTTAACAACAGTGAGTTATTCTTAGCCCAAAAAGAAATACTTTTCAGAACACAATTAATATTCATTACGATATCATTAAAATTTGAAAATGTCCACCAATATATAGCTGCAAATCATCAGCATAAAAATGAAGCTGACAATATTGTCATTAAACATAAAAGAGCAATGGACCCAAAACAGAACCTTGGGGCACTCCAGTCACCGCTTTAGAAAAACATGAAAAATCGTCACCATACTTAACGAACTGCTCATGATTACTCAAATAAGAATGTATTAAGTTAATAGCAGAATTAGAAAATGTATAGTACAAAAAAAGCTTTTGAAGCAATTGTGTATGATTAATACTATCAAAAGCCTTTGAAAAATCCAACAAAACCAGAACAGCAAACGAATTCTCCTTGTCTAACATACTGGAAAGATCATCAACAATATATACTAGTGTTGTTGTAGTACTATGACCTGGTTTAAAACCTGACTGAAATTTACATAGAAAGTCAAACCTCTTTAAGTGCTCCTGAATCTGCATTTGCATAATTTTTTCCAAAACCTTAGAAAGAGCTGGCAAAATACTGATGGGACGAATATCACTAATGTCCAAGACGACCTCATTTTAGGTAAAGGAATGATGGAAGCCACCTTCCATAAATTCGGGAAAACGGATTTTGTCAAACACTGCTTTACGATAAAAGTAATGTGTGTTTAATATATCATCAGCAGAGAATCCAATGACTGAAACACCAGTGGTGCTAGAAATACCAAGTCTCTTCAAATTATTCCCTAATTTCTTTGAGTCATTAGCATTTCGAAAATAGAAATACTGTTTAGCGTGATTGATGCACTTAGAAGTTTTATTTCTCAAATACTTAAAATATTTCAAGTCAAGATCTAGCCCCTATTTTTTATATTTTTTATAAGCTAAAATCAAAATTATGAATATCAACATCAACCGCGGGAGGTGGGTTGTAAATGACCAAAATTAAATTTTTTTGCAAAACAACCTGAAAATTCACAAGCTAAAACTTTTCTACACATAAGAATCGATTAAAAATATAAACCAACCCCACCCCAGTCAAAGCAAAGAGTTTCAGTCAAAACAAGAAAATCAAAACGATGCTCATGTAACAAAACGGATATCTCATCAAAAGGTTTGGTTAAACTGCGGACATTCAAATGGCCAAATTGTACAGAATATTTGATATCTACCTGCACGTTATCACCAGCAGTAGAGTTCTTAAAATTAACTCTTCTTAATCTAAAGTGTTTGCCAACCGCAATTTTACTCGTGAAGGCCCTGCCGCCCGAAAATTTGTTGAATTAAAAGAACGAATAAAAACACCAGTATGCCAGTGTGAGGGTTTAGGGCCAATTCCCGCAATCCATCATTAATGCCTAACTTAAAGCAAATGTATTCCAAATCTTGCAAACTGGCGCTTTTTGGAATTATTTTAATGACTTTACAACACTGAGTATTTAAGCAACTATTCGCCATCTTCAAAATATCACCCTCTTGAGTTGATGGGTCGAATCTTGAAAGATGTAACCAAAATTTTGGTGCGATCCCAGGATTTTCAGAAACAACTTTTTTTCAGAAACAACGCAAATTGGTTTCAGCCGTCAAGAATACCTAATATCAGTGGATTTAGCTACATCTGATAATCCACCAGGAAAAGATAATTTAGATGGTAAAGTTCTACTTCATTAATCGCACAGTTAGCTGTCGAAATCCTGGGATTACCAGAGTTGTTTTCATTAGAGGACAAAACAGCTGCATAAGTCAAATCCGAAGCAGCACACAGCGGAGATGTTGAATTTGCCGGTACAATTTGCTGGGACCAATGGCTTAGCCTTCGAAGAATTTGTGCAACTAGCTGCAACCACTTCCTTTAGCTCCTCAATAAGTTTTCTACTAGCCACAAGTAGACTTTTCAATAGATCCAACTGATGCTGTCATACAATCCAAAGATTGGCCATTCATTATACATTTTCGAAAAGATCTGTTTAGTAACAGGTCTCTATAATCATCACAAAACCACATAATATTGGGACACCTTAGACAATGACCAGATACCACTCGATCAATGTTCGCGCATCCATAATGAAATGTACGCTCACAAAATCCAGCGGACGATATTTTGTCAATATTGACCGGTAACACACACAATCCACACTCCATACTATAGATTTAGTAAGCACTATATGGAGACAGCTAATTATCAAACACAAAAGATGCTTAAACTGTCTCAATCCAGGACATGGAGCTTAAGAATGAAGAATGCGAGGTAGGTGCCGCCAATGTTGCAACAAACGTTATACTTTATTGCATAAGGACGCATGATTAATAGCCGTAACCGCAAATTCAGAAATAAATAATAATGAAACCTACAAAAACTACAACCCTAACTCATCACCCACGTAATGATATGCAAATGGGTGTACATGATCATGTTGTATGTGTACCGTGCAGGCAGTGTTACTCACAGCAATATACGTAAACCTATTGTACGAGATGGGAATGCGGTTATCAAAAAATTAGGGTTACCAAGACGAAGTTGTTGTAGTTTGTAAGTGGGAAATACCCCTTGGAATTACAAGAGTACAAATGTCATCCAGATTTAACTCTGCTCAGCGAACATGAATAAGCGCCTATGGCGAAATTAAACTCAGCAGTTTGGAAGGTGATCCAATATCAAGTTAGCGGATCTTAATTTTTACAAAACTGGACCAACGGAAATTTTATTTGGAGCAGAAATTATTTTTGAATTGCTTATGGCAACATAATGCTTGGCAAATCAAATTTAAGGGTACACAAAAACCAAGTTGGGCTGCATCGTAAGAGGTGCATAAGAAAATAGTACCAAAGAAGCCACGCAGTCACTTGTAACCATTATTGACTTAACCACCAATGATGATACGTTGCAACAGTTTTGGACAGTCGAAGAAGTCGGTCATCACTGTTAATTGTGTGAAGACCAAATTTAAAGCTGACAATCTTTCACTGCCACAGAAATGTTTAAGCGAATTCTACGATTTAGACTACATGCAAAAAGGTCGTATGAACAGCGTGAAATTGCAAGAAGCATATATCCTGCAACATCATGGAATACTCAAAGAAAGTAGCAGCACAACCAAATAGAGCTTAGATTTTGACGAGTCGGCTAAATCAACTATATTGACGTATCTTTAAACCAAAATTGTGGTAGGTTTCAACACTCAACGAAGCTTATTCTAAATACTTACACGATTCCAGCAACATCCTTACATCCTTATGGTCAAATTGAAAAAAATGATAGTGTCTTCAAAGCTTGCGGGGCAGTGGAACATGATACTTACGTAGGTGACCTAACGACTGAATATGTTAAGGAGCGGTGGCTCTAATTTGAGGAAACTATATCCACAAATAATCCCCAAATGCGAGATTTCTAAATATTCGAGAATAAAATAGTTTAAAAATATTTTCAAATCAGTGTTGAGTATAGCATGGAATGCAAATATACTGATCTGTTTATTTAACAAGTGCACATAAAATACAAGCAAGTGTAACCGAATAAAAATTCTTTTTCAAAGCTTGTGGTTGCAGAAAACAACATAATCCTCGTGGTTAGACTTTTGAAATGATTTAGATCAAGCACCCGAAATTAAAATTCCTCGATGTATCACAACTTGAAATATTATAACGTTACACGGGTTTTGGGAAGAAAATGGGCTTATGAAGCCGCGCAATACGCACAATGACAGTGCAATGATGGATTTACAACTTTTCTAATATATGTGCAATAAACCAAAGTAGCACCACTAAAACAAATTAGTATTCCAAGGCTAGATGGGTGCAGAGCTTTTCAGTAGATTGGTTAAAGAAGTTAATGATTTTATCTATCAACATATAGATAGTTTTATTGTAGAACGGTTCAAAAATGACTCTCGATTATTTGTACAGTCAACCAATGTGTTGGACATCATTTGTAGCCAATCGAACGGCAGAAATTATAGGCACCCATAAACGAGACCAATGGCGTAACGTAGTCAAAATCGCATTACTCAAAATTAGTAGCCACCTCTTGCAGTAAAAGCGGTCTTTATATGAAGTGCAACCTATACTAAACCTCGCATGAAGTGCAACCTATACTAAACCTCGCTTTTGTGGTTCACCGTACTGAACATGTTGGTTTTAAATAGAGTATCTAATGTGTTTTCAATTTGTAGCAATGGGTAGCTGTCCTACTTAGTCGTTGAACCATTCTTTTTAATAAGAACTATACTAGTAAACTCGAAGAGCTCTAATCCTTTTTACCTAGTGGTAAGCGTCTTGGCACTTATTCGAAAGACGTAGCATTTCCTGTATTAAGTACGATGTTGAACGATATCAGTTTGAGCCCATTGAGTTCCAAGGTTTTCCCAATTACAAACATTTCATTGATAACATAATGACTGCCAATCTCAAATACGTTTCTCTCACTGGAACTTTTAGCAGGAGCTCCCCAAGGTTCATCCGCATATAGTAAACGGTCTTTCATCATGTTGGTGGGTTCCACTTATTCTATTTGGTTACCCCAACGTTCACCACTTTTTTTGCATAGGTAACTTTTCTGACTCATCGCTGGTATTTCTAACCGTTTTTAGTAATAAATCGTAATTCTGGTAACATTTATTTGTAACGGTTTCTCTTAATTGCGCCTCTATGAAACCTGGTGCTTTGTCATAAAACCTATATGCTCGGGATGCATGTATCGATTATACTGGCAACTGTTTTTCGATGTTCAAACCGGAGTACTCTCCTCTAATCCCTGTTGCTTCTTCACCAGTAGCCACTCTCAGGTTGCAACGGTTAAAAGAGCTTGAATTTCAGTGTTCCTGGTTCTTTACTGCTCCTGATAAACGGACCAGGTTTTAGATATTTGAAACATTTTGACCGGGAATTGTACCTTCGCCATTTACCATCCTATGGATGCCTTGATTTGGTATTCTAATGTATGCGTCAATCATGGCTTGTATCTGCGCAATATTCGTCTAGTTTTACAATAACAAAAACAAAGCCACCTTACTACTAATGTCATCAAGTTGTAGGGTGGCTCTGTAAGTTTCGTATTTCAATGCTGACATGATATTCCGTCCATAGATTCCCTTCACAAACGTTTTAAGATGAAGTCTCATCAAAAGAGGGTTTACAATATGCGTTTCACTAGTTCTCGTTTTACATTTTGTAAGCAATTTTTCGCTCCTCAAACTGTAATTAAAAGGTCTCTAGTGTAATTTTGCCACAAAATGAGGGTGGTTTTAAGACTTTTGATGTTCTCCACCAGCCAATTCATTTAAAGTGTTTTTTACTCAACTCTGTTGAATATTTTCACTGCTGATGGAGAACTTCTTTCATTTTGTCCAATTTCATCTTTCCCGTTACATCAAATGCAAATCGATTTCTTTAAATATTGTATTTCCCCTTCATGTTGGTAACGTCAGCAGTAAAGGATGTTTCCAATTATTGGAACTTTTCTTGTGAAGGATTCATCCATCCTGACATATCAGCCGTGATGAATTTCTCTAACTTCCTTGCGCGCTTTGCATTTGATTCAACGTCTTCAAATTTTGTTACTGCGCTTGTTTTATATTTTGAAGCAATAAGGCGAATATAGCCCCCCCCCCCTTATTCATAGTTTCTCTGGTATGTATGGTAGATGGTGTTGCTTTACTGGGTTTATCGTGCCCAGTAAACCCTTTACAGATAAAATACCTTCTTTACCTTCAGGATACTTGTGGCGATTTTATTTTCATCACTGCTGATTCTGCCGACGATGATGTCTGTGGTGTATGACAAATTGCACATCTCGGAAATCGCCATTTACATCTTTAAAATTCATTTTCAAAGTCGTTTGTAGCCTTTAAACCAGCTTCATTTTGTTGCCTCCAGCGAGGAATGCAAGTCACTGCAACTCATCTATTAGCTGCTGGTAAGTAATTGTGTTAATGTTAGCTTTCCCAAAAATTGTGATAATTTTGTGGGCTAACCTGATCTTAATGCTCAAAAATAATTTATGAAAATAAAAATTATTTGAAATGATTGGAAAACTAAATACACAAATTGGGGCTTGAATGAATTTATGTCAACAAAATCTATTTATGAATCTTTCCCTAGAGTGGCAACCACTTTGCGTTCAAAATCTATTGATGAAAACTATCTTTAAAAATACTTTAACTTATTTAATGTCAGCTGGATCGTGATTCCATTTTCATCATTCTACAATTTATGCTTTATAACTTGGACACACACGACAGTATTGACAACAAAAAAAAAGTCAATATTTATTCAGAGCACATCGTCAATGTGCTTCGTCTAGATAGACGATTTTAATGTATTAGTTATTCGTTCATACAGATTCGTACACAAATAATGGACTTAGATCAATTATCATTTATCAATAGCATAGACAAACATTTTAGACATAAATAGATACCATAGTACATATTATGTTATTATAAACCAACAACAATAAAAACTTCACAATTAGCAAATTCAGAAGATAACAGGGTAAGTCCTTTATTTCCGGATACTATAGAGGCAATGATGTAACAGTTACAGGTGGTCGAAGTCGTGTCATAATGCAAAATTTTATACTGCTGGAATAGGATTTACTGGGCTATATTTATACATTGACCTTCGGTGTCCTTGAAAATTCACAAAACACTGAATGATATGAATGCCCTGCTCGATATTTATAATAACCCTATACACCCACATTAATTAGGTCGATGCAAATGTAAAACGTTTTGTTATTGTAAATTCAACATTTAGAAACACTGTTGAATGTTTTTTTTTCTGCAATAATTTGGAATGAGGATCTCCCACTCTCTCGAATATCACAACACGAATGGTGTTAGATGTCATAGAATAGCAAATAAATTTTTCGAACGTAACACTAATGCGATTATGTATATGTGCATATGTTATATGTACAAATACATAATTGATTGGTCATCAATATTTAGAATTCAGGATAAGTAATGTGATAGAAAATGTTTAATTGGTTTACCGCTTAGAGATTCAAAACATGGACATCACAAGACCAAAAAAAATTTTTTTGATTTCATCTGAATGCTGTAACGGATGAATTATTACGAAATTAGCTTCCGGCAGATTGGTTAAGAAAACGATGGTTGATTGGTTTGTCTTTATAATTTTCGTTTAATTGAAAATCGAAAGCTTCATCATTTATGGGTAGTTTTTTATTAAATTAAACGTGCCTGATTGACCACCACCATGAATCTCATCAGTTTGTATTCATCATGAATTACGGACCCAAAGTATCAAAACCTCATCCGTCACTTAAACACATGATGATCAGTACGTTAACGAAAAAGCCTGTTATTTCCAGGTATCCTCGAAGATCTTCGTAACATTAAGCAAAAAAAAAATGTGATATGTGGCTGGCCGATCCTTCAAATCGAAATTTTATAAGCTTTACATTTCGAATTTAACCAGCTAATAGGACTTCAGTTTTAGAATGGTTCGAACATTGCCATAACATAATTCAACAGTCAAAGAAGTCAAAGAGTCAATGCTATCTCAATCAGCCAGGTTATTTAATCCATTTTACTATGCTTGGCACCCATCCTAACATCAATAAAAAATAGTGTTTTAGAGTCTATGGCTATTACATTTAGACTGGAATGCCGAACTAGAAAGCTATCATACGGTAGACTCTTCAAAAAAGCTTTTTGGAGAGAATCAAATTTTCGCGATGGCATAGGGCAAGTACAACCGAGTTTAGCTGCTTGACTTCAATATCGCATTTGAATTGGCATAGTACGCTGAGATTGTTTACTGCAGGTTTAATGAACAAAATAGCAAGGTTAAAGTGAGATACAAATTTCATGCTCAAATAAAAATTTCACCAAGATGATGAAGTACTTTTTTCACAAACCGCACTTCTGCAGTTCGATGTTCATGCTCTAGGCATCGGTAAATATCATCATGTTGATTCATTAACAAGCCCAGCTAACTGTGAATTACAAGGCTGGCCAAATTTATACAATAGTGGCTATAAGCATCTTTAGTGTGGATTTCAAGATGAGTTAGGTTGTTGAGTTGAGTTAGGATCTCTCAAAATGGCATCAACAATCAAAAATATTTATTGACTCCTTGATCAAATAAAATAGACTCTCAGAGCTATCCACAACTGCAATCAAATCGAAAATGGCCGAATTTTGCATCTTGAAGATGCAAAATTTTGCATCTAATAAATATAGCCATTTTTGTTTCTATGAGTACAAGGGCTGTGCATATTGAAGTAGCTTTCAACATCACATCAATAAACTTCTAGCATTATTGCAAAGATTTAGAGAATATTCTCTGGCATTTCACCACTAGCGCGGCGCCATCATTTAGAGAACTACGGGAGGGTCAAATTATTTTAACGCCACCTCAAAAGAAACACGGAAAGCTAATATTAAGACATGAAGAGCTTACGATAATAGTTATACAAATTGAAATAGTAATAAAGTCCATCTCTACGTATTACTGTAAGATTGCCAAGTTGAAGCACTTATGCCAAGGCATTTTTTGATTGGACGTTTCCATTTATTCTGGTTATACAACCAAATTTATTGGAACTAATATTGTCAAAATTTAGCAAATGGCACAAAAACCAACACTACAACACATTAATATTGGAAACCAACTGATTACATTAGGCGATGTAGTACTAACAATTTCCCACCTTCAAAATGTCCAATAACTAAATTGAATCACCCGATTCAAAGCGGGTAGGATGGTAGTTTCGTGGTTTTAATTTCTTAAATTTCGACCAGTACTGAAAAAGCCTAATCAATCATACGCGTCATGGATTGCTGATAGTCTTCGTGAAGCAGCACAAAACTGTAATTACAAGTGTTCGAAGTGTAATGAGTATTTCGTTGACGGTGCCATTTGTGACATGATTATCTACCATACCCTGCAGGATTCCATTAGTACCACTTTATTCCCTTGAATTGACCGAAAGTTCCACCTTTCAATCAACACAGAATTTCCTGCGGTAAACATCCAAATCAAAAAGGAATTTAAGAGTAAATGGAAAGAAACCTGTTCCACTTAAGGACATTTTATACCGAGATGTCGAATAAGAAGGCAAACATTATTCATGTACCGTACCACTGTGGTAACGGAAAGTCGTAAGAGAATCAAATATTCTAGAAATGGATTGGTTCGAAACTAGATATCGTTAAAACTAGGAAAATGCTGAGAAGTAAAGGCGATATCTGATGTTAATGTTCAAGCTCAAATAAATTGCTGTGTAGGGTACCAAACACAACTTCAACTACCCAAAAACGCATCGCTTATAATCATTTCAAACCACATTTAATAACATTTGCACCGCTAGCTGATGTTAAGAAAGGTATCAAAAGACTTATATTTCAGAATATCAGTTAACCAGTTAAATTTATCCCATAAGCGAAATTAATAGTGATTAGAACCAAATTGCATGGATCAATACGCAAATTTGAAGATTTCAAAGTTACGGTCAATCCATAAATCGAAGACCAGCGGTTTCCAATTCCAAGCATAGAAGAGTTGTTTCTCAAATTGCATAATGGAAAGCATGGTCCTCAATTTGAGGTCTCCAGTGCACATGATAAAATACTAAAACAAATTTGTTATGAATTTCTTACAGATCTCTGCGCCGTTAAACAATAATGGAGACCATTATATTACACATCCCTTTCAAATGGACGCCAGCTCAGGAGAAAGAGCTTTCCAGTTATTGAAAACGGCGGTAATGAAAATTATTAATTCCGCTAAACTGGTTCATTTTCGGGTCTACTAGTAACAGATGCTTTAAGGTAAGGGATTCGTGCATTATTGGCTAATTGTTATCGTCTGATGGAACAAAGCATTCAGTTGCATATCGCATCAGAAACACTGGCAGAGTACAGAATAACCCAAATCGAAATACTGAAATCAAAAAGAAAGGTTTGTCTATGGTTTCCGGCTGCAATAAACTTCACCAATATTTATTTGGGTGGCATTTCCAATAATGACAGCATATCGGTTGCGACGATAGAAAAAATTGCAAGAATACGATTTCTCGATTAAGTCTAAGCCCACTTCAAAGCATGGTAAATCAGTTATGCAAAACACGATCCTTAGCAGACATTATAAGAGAATACTATTATAAGAGAAACACTGCATGAGTAAAGTGTACGAAACATCAGGCCCAAAGCCAGAATTTGCAGCCTGACCAGTTTCAACGAAACCTTAGGATCACTTGCATAGAATATTTAGAATTTGTAGGAACATTTTTTCAAAGCTTTGGAACATAACAAGAATGAAAAGCACCACCTTGGTTTTAACAATTTGAGTGCTACATTCAATTTAAAGTATCAACATCATTTATTTGATACTATAGTCACTAGCAATGAACCACAGTTTGTTTCCGAGGAATAAAAGTTCTGTAAACTGTACTAACATTTGAGAAATCCACCAAAAAAAAATCATTACCCGATCAACTACTAAATTACCCGATGAAGAACTAGCCATGTTCCTTATCTCCAATCGTACAACACCATTGCCATTGCTAAATGAAAAAACTCTGGCAGAGCTACTCAATGGTCTACAACCGAAAACCAGAACCGAAAACCACATTCCACGTTGGTCAGAAATTATTTACAATAATCTATTTTAGAGGCCTAAAATGAGTGCATGGGGAAATTAATAAACTTCTTAGCAGAATATTCTATCTAGTTCAGACAAATATAGGCCTGTGGAAGGATTATCAAAATCAGACTAATGACCTATAGAACTCAAGACCGTATTGTGTTTAGCAAATCTTTAATCATCATTATACCACCGGTGACATTTAAAGCTATTTTAACATTTAAACTTGAATGATTTGAGTGTAAACATCAGCGATAATGCTTTATTACTCACCAAAAAAGAATCGAGAAAGCCCTAGATAAAAAAACAGGTCCAGCAAAAAACGAGGACATACACTTTGTATTATAATTTTAACAAAAAAGTGGAAAATGTTCTCCACATTATTGGCATAACGGTTATAATAAACTCACCTAAAAAGAATACGGGCAAGTATTTCAATTCAACAAATTTCAAAAAAGAGATGTAGAAGATCAAATTCAATAAATGTTGGATACTGGCAAATTACGAATAAATTCTATTAGTATCTAAATAATTCAATCTTTAAATTAAAGAAATTAAACTTTAAATGAAAGAAGTTGAACTTTTAAATTAAAGAATTCAACTTTAAAATTAAATTAAATCATAAGTAAATTAAATCATTGTTGGATAGATGTTCACACATGAATTTTATCACTAATGAAGCGTGTTACATTCTAAAAGCCAGAATACAGTCAACATTTAAGACAATTACAGGTATTGGTGGTAAAAAGTCAATCATTAAATACAAAAGTTATCTCACCATATCATCACGGGTGTCAAGCTATAGCGTACGGAATTAAAATTTTTTGTTATTTCGAAAATAACTCAAGCCTTGCCTCCAGTACGTTCCAGCTTCAAATTAACGTTCGGTTTCTGCTGAAATCGAACTTGCAAAATTTACCACCAGCTATTCAAAGGTGATTTGATCAAAGTTTGCAAAGAGCTTCCGCCGAAAAAGCTTTTTGTCGAAAAGCCGAATGTGATAGTCTTGAGATTACCCGTCATCAGTCACCATCAGTTAAAACAATGCTGCGTCATCAGTTAAAACAATTCTGGGAGTTAGAAACTATTTCAGTCAAATTTTACTGCAACAAAACCAAAAAATTACCAGGTGGGCGATATTCAGTATCTCTGCCAACAACATAAAGATACTACATTCATGGCAGACTATACTGGTCTAGGTCATATGCACTAGGTAGCAGCTCTGAACAGCAATTAACTACCAGTTTATTACCTGTCACATCATTATGTGCTAAATACACCAGCACTATTACTAAGGAGGGTATAGTGTTTAACGCATAGTCGAAGATCACGAATGAAATTCGATCATTCAAGTTATGCATGGTGACGTACGGCACAGCAAGTGCCCCGTTTCACGGTAAAAGCGGTAAAAGCTCAAACAACTTGTTATAGATGAACAAGACAAATTCCCTACCACAGCGAAAATAGCATCCAGTGATTTCTTCATGAATGTCGTTCTAACTGGTGCGTCCAAACTCGCTCAAGCGTTAAAATTGAAATCGGACCTGACCGAGCTGTTAAGACTGGGTGGCTTCGAACTTTAGGAATTTTATGAAAACAATCCCTTATTAGCTTCAGTAGAGCAACCAACTAATGTAGCATTGATACTGCGTGTCTCTGGGAACACATTTAGACCATTTCAAGGCGCAATTGGATAAACTGTCCATTGGCACGCATTTTTCTAAATGTACCTTATTATCCGAAATTAGCCAGCTATTTGATCCACTACGATTATGCGCTCCAATGATCATCACAGCAAAATTGGTTATGCAAGCATTGTGGCTTATTTCAGACATTGATTGGTATGACATTCTTCCAGATAATATTTCTACTTCAAATTGGGATGTGAAGCAAATTAGCATACCAAGAGGCATATTAGTGCCATATAATAGAAGAATTGAAGATCATCATGTCAAAGTAGTATGTCCCAAGTCGAGAGTACCAGCAGTAAAAAAATAAAGCATTCCTCAATTAGAGTTTTATGCTGCTCTACTGTTAGCCGAGAGGAAACCAACAAACTCCTAAACATTCTGGAAGTTTCCTTCGATTCAATTTACTTGTGAGCCGATTTAAAAATAACATTACTTTGGATTAGGTCGAAACCACACAAGTACGCCACATTTGTGGCAAGCCGTATTACCAAAATCCAAGAGTACACCACGTCATTTAGTTGGGTGTATGTTAATTCAGCGTTAAATCTAGCTGATCTATTGTCAATAGGTCTTATGTCTATGATTGTGTGAACCCGAAATCTTACGTCATCCGCAATCCGAGTAGCCGAAAGCTTCGAGTATGTACCTCAGTTCTGAGCTTCTGAACTTATATATGTGCCAACCTTCAATCCTTATAAACCATGTAATCAAGAGATTTTAAAGGAATAATTTTCACTGCATTGACGATGCAGTAAATAAAATGATAAATCTCGTCCAAGAGATTGTATTCAAAGAGGAAATAAAATGCCTTCGGACTAATCAAGCATTAAGAAACAAAAGATCATTACGTTAAGCAAGCTAATTGTAAGGCATGGACACACCCGATTGCTTTATGCTGGGGCCACAAACAGCACTATATAATGTACGGTTGTTATACTTGATCATTGGAAGATGACGTCTTTGCAGAAGAGTCAGATGTTTCCACGCACGCCCATGCACAAGGAATCAAATCACGGGTGATCTACCGACAGACCATGTGACACATTCAGCCCGTCCCTTTATGATCGTAGCGATTGACTTCTGTGGTTCATTCGTCGTCAAATAAGCTGTCAGGTTGAAGGTAATGGTAAAATGTTATATTTGTCTATTTATTTGCTTCAGGACTAAGGCAGTTTATCTGGAAGTGGTTATGAATTTATCGACAGGGTCATTCATTGCATGTTTTCGCTGATTCGTTGCTTGGCATAAAATGTACTCGAAAATATATTCAGACAATGCAAACAACTTTATTGAAGCTCGGTCTGAACTTAATGCATTAAAAAACTTATTTTGCGACACTGCACCGCCCATATTATTGAATGGCGTACAATTCCACCTCATTTTCCGCATTTCTGAGGTTTGTGGGAGTCCGCCATTAAGAGTGCTAAACATCATTTAAAGCGAGTCATCGGATTGTCGTCCTAGAATTCTATTTTGTGTAAGAATTTTACACAAAATATCGCAATTTCAAACTATTCAACGAAATCTTCAGGTTTTCTAGAATCGGTAACAAGTGAAGTACTTAGCTGAATTACAACGTCGATTCAAATGGCCCAAGGGCCAACATAAATGTCCGATCGAGTCGTTAGTCCTTCTCCATGATGATAATTTGCCACCTTTCAAATGAAGGTAAGAGCGAATTGTCGAGATGTATCGCGGTAAAGTCGGTGTAATACGAGTCGCCACCATAAAAACTTGGCAATCCATCCTAAAAAGAGCAGTAAATCGATTCAGCATACTACCCACTGATGAAAATCAATAGGGTGCAAATTTAATAATTACTAATTTCATAGTAATATGAGAAATTTTTTGAAAGAGTTCTTTCAAAAGGCTTGCGCATATTTACGCATCACAATCATGCTAATGCGTCATATAATCGCCGAAAATCTAAATTATATACATTTTATTTGACACAAAACTTTAAAATTAATACAAATTAGATTTTAAAAAAATTGATTAAACATTACAAAACAATTGAATTAACTGTTTTATGACCAATACCACTAAATGCAAAAGTCAATTAGATGTACCAAAAATGTAAAAAAAGTTGCGTTTAGAGTTTAGAAGAAAATTTAATTCATCCAAATAAAGGTAAAACTAGTACTACATTTCAAAATCTAACAACTCAACAATCTATAAAATGTCAAATTTGTTTAAAAACAGGCCATACTGCATCTAAATGCTTTAATCGGAACTCTAATATTCAACAATTCCATCCTTTTCGCAATAACCAATCAACTTTTAATTCAAGTTACGGTACCAATCGACAAACTCCTACACGATCATTCACACAAAGTCAAAACCAAACAGGTACAACAACAAAAATCAACCAAATCTCTTATCCGTGTGATTATTGTAAAAGGTTTGGGCATCACATAATTGTTTGCAGATCTCGTGAAAAATCGAATCAGAGAAAATTCAAAACTGAAAACATTCATCCATCAACTTCACAATCTACTTCGGAAAACTTAAACGAACTTCACTGGAAAAAACAGGATGTAACCAGGATCAAAATATTTAAACCTGCATCCACGACAATCTTAAATTTGTAAAACTCAATTTAGATATTTTACATGTACCACAATTTTTTTTAGTCGATACTGGAGCGGACATTAGTGTTATAAAGAAGAACTTAATCAAACACGAAACCTTATGTTATCCTAATTTAAAATTAAAAATTAAAGGTATTACTGCAGAATCGCTCGATTCAGAAGCCGTTCAGAAAGAATCGTCAATATTAGATTTAAATCAAAATTTGATAATACATATCTATGTCCGTCTCAAATGATAAAACTAGGAGTATGTAAGGCTAACGCAATTATTCAAATAGTAAACTCGTTTGCGACAGTAAGCGTGATAAATACAAATGACAACCCTGTAGAACTAAACGACATCTTCATAGAACCTGAAAGTTTAGAAAATTATCAAACTCTATACTTAAACTACTGGTCACACACTCTACAAGACAGAGTACATAATTTAGAAACCCAGATAGATACAGACCATCCAATGGAGGATAGAAGAAAAAACCTCAATTGTCAAACTATGTCGAGAGTTTAACGACATATTTTATTTACCAGGTGACCACCTAACAACTACCAATGCTGGACTCAACCGTATTCCGATAAAACCCGATTCTCAACCCATCAAAATGAAACCTTATCGTCTTCCTTATTCAGCCAAGGCAGAAATCAATTCTTAAGTAGAGCAAATGCTTGAAGATGGTATTATTGAACAAAGTAATAGTCCGTTTAATTCCTCTTTATTGGTCGTTCTAAAAAAATCAAAAGGCGAATGTAAACGTTGACGCGTCGTTGTTCATTATTATCGTTTAAATGATTTAACCTTCGCTAATATCTTTTCATTACCAAATATTACGGAAATATTGAAACAGATGGCAGACGCAGTTTATTTTACGACATTAGATCTCGCGGATGGTTATCATCAAATCCCTCTGTGTGAGAAAGATAAACATAAAACCGAGTTTAGTATACAAACGGGGCACTACCAGTTTAATCGTAGGCCTTTTGGTCTTAAAAGTACACCAGCGACATTACAGCGAATCATAAACACTGTCTTTTCTGGTTTGAATGGTTACAATCTTTCGGACCACAATAAAAAACTCACCGACGTATTTCAAATATTTCGTCATTTTAATTTTTTTTTTTTTTTTGTTTCTGAACTCTGCAATCTGTTCTGGGGCCGAAGCTCTCCCAACTCTTTCACAGTTAATTTTTAACGTCCTACCTTACGCCGTCACCAGCAAAATTGAGGACGCACGAATACCGGTTCGATTTTAAATCCATCTGCACATTGCATTGCTCCAGCCAGCCTGCACTAACATGGACGATGGTTCGGCCCATGGATTCTGCACTCCAACAGGGGGTCATAGTAGTGTTCATCGTCATCACCGATCGAAATCAGGTGATGGAAAATCCCTTTTGCAACCCTCCCCCGTTGGGATTCGAACCCGGTACCTCCCATCCCAAACACCGCAGCTTTAACCACTGCACCATTTGCTCGGCCATTTTAATCTTAAATTACAGCCTAAAAAATGTCCTTTTATCCGTAAAGAGATATGTTATTTGGGTCATAACAAACAACGGAATAAAACCTGATCCATCGAAAGTCGAAGCAATTAAAAAATTTCCTAATCCGAAAAATGCTAAAGATATAAAATCGTTTCTGGGATTAGCCGGGTACTACAGGCAATTTATTAACAAATTCGCGGAAATAGCTCAACGAATGAATGTATTATTAATGAAAAATGTACAATCCAATTGGAATGCTTTTTGTGACGAAAGTTTTCATAAACTCAAAGAGATGTTAATAAATCCACCAATCCTGCAATACCCTAATTTTCAGAAACCATTTTTTGCTACTACGAATGCTAGCGACGTTGCAGTTGGAACAATTATTTCACAAAAAATCGGTGAAGACGAGGTAAGTCGGCTTACGCAAGTCGGGTTCTTAACCAAGCCGAAAAAAATTATTCTACTGTGGAGAAAGAGTTGCTGGCAATTGTTTTCGCTTTGAAACGTATCTGTCCTTATTTGTATAGTGTCAAATTTACGGTATCTTCTCGTTTAATGCGTTGGAGAATCGAATTAGACGAGTTTGATTTTAATATTATTTATAAACCTCGTAAGTACAAATGTGGATGTCCTTAATGTGGATGCTTTGAGTAGAGTCCAACTGGAAACTGCCGATCAAAGTAAAGAAATTTCCGTTGTAACTCGTTCCCAAACGAAACCAAAATCATCACAATTGACGTCAACACAACCCTTAACTGAGATCAAAACAAATACCAATTCAAATCGACCATTAAATCAATCAGTAAATATACAACCTGAAAGTAAAAAATGTGAAACTGTAACCCTGCTTAACGATGAGTTTCATAACTGTATATATGTCACATATAAACGACTATAATCGTATTATTATTTTCCACGAATGTTAACCATAATTAAAAAATTTATACAAAAATGTGAATTATGTCAAAAGAAGAAAGTTTCAAGGATCAATAAACTTCCAATGGTTTTAACCACAACATTAAAAACTCCTTTTGAAAAAATATTTTTAGATATTGTAGGTCCTTTAAATGTTTCCTATAACAGTAATAAATGTATACTTACAATACTACCGTACTACAGATGATTAACTTATCTACATTTTCGGCCTATTGATGTCAATCGATAGATATCCATACGCTTTATCATTGTAATTAATAAAAAAATTTAAAAAATATTCAGAAAATGTGTAATTAACAAAAATCCTTTTCATTCTAACAGAAAAAAAGTAAGCCTGGTCTAAACAAGAATAACTTAACTAAAGAATTTTCGTAATATAATTTGCAGGTAAGGCTTTTTTGTTTCAAATGTGTAGGTAAAGTCTTAATTGCTTAGTTTGCCTTAGTTCAAATTGCAATTAAGATAAACTGACTATTTTGCAAAACTGACTTATGTGATATTTCTTATTGATGAATTTAAACCAAAATAGCTTATCAACAGAAAAAAAAGCCGTATCTAACTAAATATTGTTTTAGACAAAAATAACAACATAAAATATAGCAGAAGTTAAAATTTGTTTAAAAATCCGTTATAATTTTTTTTAAATCTGTTTATTAACAAAAATAACCCAAAGGAGCAAAGAAAAGGAAAAACAACGTTTTTACGTCTTGTGAAAATATTATTAGTTGTTATTTAGTGCGTGGTAGTTATAGTGTTCATATATTGTCTTGTGGTGTTTCGAATATTACGAAATATAAAAGGTATTTACCTTTAAATTAAATAGAGTATATTAATATTATTTAATATATTAAATCAAATAAATAAATAAAATAAATAAATAAACAACTTTTTGAAAAATATGACCTCGAAAAATTTTGTTGCAAGGAAAACTGTGAATTTTAGCAAAAGGCAATACACCATGAAATACACATTTTTTTTTGTGTGTTTGTTTCTGAACTCTGCAATCTGTTCTGGGGCCGAAGCTCTCCCAAATCTTTCGCAGTTAATTTTTAACGTCCTACCTTACGCCGTCACCAGCCAAATTGAGGACGCACGAATATAGGCTCGATTTTAAATCCATCTGCACATTCCATTGCTCCAGCCAGCCTGCACTGACATGGACGATGGTTCGGCCCATGGATTCTGCACTCCAACAGGGGGTCATAGTTATGTTCATCGTCATCACCGATCGAAATCAGGTGATGAAAAATCCCTTTTGCAACCCTCCCTCGTTGGGATTCGAACCCGGTACCTCCCGTCCCAAACACCGCAGCTTTAACCACTGCGCCAATTGCTCGGTGAAATACACATTACACGATGAAAATGGACAAGCAAATATTGTTTGTCAAACATTCTTTCTAGCAACATTGGGATATAATAAAAATAACAATACAATATTGAAACGAATCAATTTTGATCCAAATGATAGTTGAAAGAAGAGGTAAATATGCCAGAGAAGTAGCATACAAAGATGACGTTAAAAAATACATAGAATCATTTAATCCTGTTATCTCACATTATCGGCGTGAGCATTCACCTAATAAAAGATATTTACCATCGGACAAAACCATCAAACTTATGCACGACTCGTTTATTGAGATGCAACCAAATATGTGTTCTTACGATACTTATAGAAATATTGTCAATGAGTTAAATATTAGTTTTGCAGTACTTGGGAATGAAGAGTGTGAGAGATGTACTATCTATAAAAATCATAAACTAAAACATACAAATTGTAACAACAGTTGTGAGATTTGTATGAACTACACCCTCCATAAAACTCGGTCAGTGAAAAGTCACGAATTATACGAGTTATACAAAACCAGTTCATGAAGCGAAACTGAAATCTGTGTTTCGGCTGACTTACAAAAAGTTATAATACTGCCACGCATGGAGATGTTCAAGCAAATACTGTTTACAAAACGTATAATCGTGTTTAACGAATCATTGGTGCCAACAGAAAAATTAGGAAAAAATAAGATGCCAATGGCAGTTATTTGGCATGAGGCAATATCAGGACGAAAAAAGGAAGACATTATTTCTTTCTTCTACAAATTTTTATTATACTACCGAGACATTAAAAAAATTAAAATATGGTTAGATAAGAAATGGACATTACTATATTTTTTGGTAGCCGTAATTAATTCTACAAATATTAATGCTGAAGAGATTGAATTGCTCTACTTCGAGCCAGGACATACTTTTATGTCAGCTGATAGTTTTTACCATCAGGTTGAACTAGGTTTAAAACGAAACCCAAAGACATGTGATTTTAACGATTTTTGTGATGCTGTTTAAACATGCAACAAAGGAAATGTAATTTTAGAAGTCATGAATAAGCCAGACTTTTATCTTTGAAATTAAACAATCTGATCCGAGTCCATATCTATTATTATTAGAGGCAGTACAAATTTATTTTATATACCTGAATATGACAATAATTATGTTGAACGGCCATTTTTAAAAAAATCATTTGAAAGGATTGCCTTTTTCTCAGATAAGATCCAAACCTAAAGGAATAACCACAGAGCATCGCAATCAAATATTAAAAGACATTATACCTTTAATTTCCAAAAAATCGTCATAATTTTTGGAAAAATCTTTTAGTCAAAGACAATTTGTCAAAGGCAGCCGGAAATTAATTGAGATTTTTAAAAATAGTTTATTAACAAATATTTGTTTGAATTGATATGTACATATATTTGATTTAATATAAAAATGAATTACATGAAATTATAATACATAAATAATAGTTTTATTTTATTATAAAAATTTTGATTGTTTTTCAAAATTGCATTTTGAACAGTACCATTTAAGTTTCTTTTCCATAGTTTTAAAAAAAAAAGATATAATTAAAAAAGATCCATAAACGACTTATTGGGTAGGTAAGGCCAAAATGGTTCATAAGTAAAAACTAGTTATTAATTTAATTTGTGACATCATTGACTTATTGATAAATAAGTCATTAATGATTAGTATTAAGGAATAATTTTTATCCCTTGTGTTAGACAAAACACTATTTTGTATATTTTTTCATAAAAAACAACACTATTTTTAATTTTTGTATGGCGAAATTGTTAAACTTATTATAATAGTTAATATTATAAAACAATTGCATGATATGATTTTTTTTTAATGTCGATTTTACGCAAAACTAGTTTGAAAACTTAAACTTTAATTTTCTCAAAACTCATTTTTTGTAGATAAGTTAAACATCTGTAGTACAGCAGAATACAGGACGATTTATCTATATTAATTTACCTATTTTACCTATCGAAAATTAACTATCGGATACTATTGCCAAAGCTTTCGTCGATAACTTTATTTGCAGATTTGGAGCACCATTTTGCATTTTGACTGATCAAGGCAGCAATTTTGTAAGGGAATTTTTTCACAACATATGAAAAATATTGAAGATTAAAAAATTACAATCAACTGCCTATCATTCGCAAACTAACGGAGCTCTAGGGAGGTCCCACAGAACGATCGTCGAATATATACGAAATTTTTTCCGAAAATGATCGTAACAAATGGGACAACTGGTTGCCATGTTTAGCTACAATTATTTTGGAAGACGCATACGTCTAATTTGGTAAGATAACCAAATTTGTCGTATGCTTCTTCAAGAATAATGGCACTGATGATGATATTGATGAAATAAAACTCTATTATTTTTTACTTTATTATTATTGGATTTAGACGGTGCGTCCATTACTCTACTGAACATTTTTAAAATAAATTATTTTTATAAGATCTTGGTGTGTTGTATTGTTAATTAACAGTATAACAGTATAACATTACAGGGGTACACAACACCTCTCCCAATAAAAAAAAAAGATAATTTTTTTATTTATCTTTACCTAAACTTGGAGTTAACATTTTTTATTTGTTGATAAAATGCCGTTATAGTCGAGAATGATATAAAATAAAGTATCCGCGACTTATAACTCGGGCTAGCACCCTCGAACATTTACCTACTTCTCACATTATTACCCATTATAGCAATAATTACATAATCTACTTGTTTTATGGGTCCTAAAATTTTTTAAAGTTTCACTCAAATTAGGTCTTTCTTTACTATTCCTCGATATTTTCGAACCACATTTCTTAAACAAAAAGTTTTAAATACTTGGAAGAAATCAATTTCCTCTCCTACAGAATAGGTTTAGTTGAATTTTTATGGAATCTTTAATTTTCCATTTTTTGTGCAAAGAGAATAATTTTCACCATTTACTCGATATATTAAAAGTATTTGTGAGATCTGCTTTTGACCTTTTCTGAAAAAAATTTCAACATTTCAACCTTTGATAACCAGCATTCAACGCCTCACCTATAGTTAGGCCGCGTACATAATTTTTCACTTTTATTATATTGTGCCAAAAATGGAAAGTAACTTAAAAAACGTAACACCAACGACATATAAAAAATAAGAAATATTCGCTTAATTATTTTATTACATCAAATAAAAGTAAAAACACTTGAAAAATATTCTTCAAAACATAAAAGATTAAATGATGCTGGTTATGCATATTTTTTTTGTGTGCGGATGAAACGTCGTTATGTTCTTAAGACGTTTTATCTGGAGCTAAACATATACACCCAGCACACAAGTCGTTTAGTTTAATGTGCTAAACACTTTTTGTTGTATAAATGTATCTTTATTATGAACCGAAAATAAGATAGAAATTTGCTTCTATACGTGTTCAGGTATGTATTTAAGACATTGTATTGGGATGAAGTGTGGTATAAAAGGTGATGATGGGTGAGCGAAATTTATTACCAGTTTTATTATTAAATGCGCGAATTTTATTACGTTTACAAAAAATTATATTTTCGGCGAATTTCAATGAAAGTGACGCGGATACTAAAATGTTGCGTAAGCTAAACTGGCCTCGTTAACGAATGTTCTAATTCTGGAGAAACTTGTAAAACTACACCATAACTTTTTTTTCTTTTTTTAAACTCGTAATAATGACCATTGTTGTTACCGTACGATACATATAATTCTATATAATTTTTAATTTTTTTTTTGTGGTTGAACTAAATTTTCTAAAATATCCATCTCGTATATATGTACACTTTCCTATTTTTAAATACAACATAAACATGTTAATATTTTGTTTATGTTGTTAATTATGCTGCTATAAACATATATATATATATTTTATGATTGATATGAGATTTAAAACATATTATAAATTGTAATTAGTGTTACTTAAAAGTATTTGTTGTTGGTTATGTTATTGTTAATAAACATTAAATTTATGTTGTGTACACTTTTAATGAGTATTTGTGGTGTTGTTGTCTTATACGTGTACACACACATAAAAGGTAATCATAATTTTGTGGTGATAAAATAATGTATAGATAAATAGTGTTTTGCCATAATGTTGGTGTGTAAATATGAATTTGGTACATAGCCCTCGAAGGACTTACCAAAACTGCGACTAAACATAGTTTAGCAATATTAATTTATACGTGATTTAAACATCGAATGTTGATTAAAAGTTTTAATTTGGTACATGAGCTTTTAAATTTTCATCTTTTCAGTATATTTATGTAACAATTAAAAAATGGCAAATCTTTCAATAATCCTATCTGGAAGCTTTAATGCTTTAATAAAAGTCGTTGGTTTTATAACTAAATACTGTCAGAAATGATGCTTTGCGGAAACCCTTTCAAAAAGTTCAAGAAGTTTGAGAACTCAAGAAATTTCGCCAATCCATTTTTTGTCGGTAGCCATACTCAACAGCATTACTCAATGGGCCTTGTTGGATTCGGGCTTACAGGCAAGTTCCATCACTGAGCAATATTCAGAATAAAATATAAAAATGGGGCTTTTCACCATTCATGTTAAGCCAGACTTAAGACTGAATGTATCAAACATGTCTTGGAATCATGCCAAACTAGCTAACTAAGGGACCAAAATCAAAGAAAAACAAAACGAACCGATTCTTCTAAATATCATTTTTGGTTGGGTTGTATAGGTAGCAATATTATTCCCACAGATGTTAAATCTCTGTGCTGCCAATTAAATTGTTCAGACAGTGCTGACCAAGAAATGATTGATTTATACAAAAAAAGAGTAATATCGGATACATCACTGAGGACTACTTACTCAATGTTAGTCAACAACTTTGAAATACTAAAATCTAGAATCACCGCTATGCTTCAAAATCATTCACTAGGTAAGTGATACCCTTAAAATGCATCAACTTAAAATAATTGTGTTCGAAAGTGCCAGCAGAATAATAAAACACCTCCAAGCTTGATAAATCGATACCAACATAAAAGACTACTAGCAACCAACCATATAAATAAAATGCTAAACTTATATATATAAATAAAATGCTAACCAGTAATACGATCAGAGTCAGCAACAAAAAATTAACACTGCATGATGCATTAACTGAAAGTCTAAGTGCCATTAAAAACTTAGGCGTACTCACAGAATCATGGAATTACATCATAATTCCAATTATGATGAAAAAAGTGGATATGAAATGGCTATATGCATTGTTAATTATTGTGGATCCTTAGAAAAGGTCATTATGGCAAAAGCCATAGCAGCGACATAATAAAACAAATATGTCACAATTTGAGGCACCCCAGATAATACGAACACAATCATTAAGAGCCGCTGTATGGTGTGAACAGGGGCACGGTTTAAATGACTGTGTACAATTTCAAGGTTAATACACTGCAACTCGGAGGTGCTATTGTATTGTGGACACTTCATTGTTTGCTGATCTAACGCTGTTCTTGCGTTATTTGAGTTTGAGTTTCTGTATTCCTGTGTGAAACGGAGAGTGTTCTTTTCAGTTCTGTAATATGCGCTGATTGCGGACAAACTTTGTAGCCGTGGAACACCATAAGCTTCCACAAAACCAGCGGTTCTACTTCTCACAGAGACTCAAGTCTACATTGAGCGTATCCTTCAGAAATCATTAAACACTGAAATACCAGTAGCCGGTGATTTTAAGTCCACATTGACAATGACAATTCTTGTTCTAAGTCCGTTATATACTGGCTGGTGAAGCGGCTGAAATGTTTGCAGCTTTAAACCAACTAACATGGCTTGTAGATTAGCCTACGAGCTTAACAGATCGCGTCCACAATACAGGCTCAAAAATACAGTATCTCCTTCAGTTTTCCTTTAGGAAACTTTGGTCATCGGCTTATTACAGCGGAATTTCCAATGTTGTGATCATACCAAGTGAATATTCCATAATATTCATACTTGCACCATAAAAATGCGGATTGGGTAGGAATGAACAAGTTCTTTCAATAGTTCGAAAGGCACTATTGTTTTGCTTTCGGTACTACTGATAGTGCAGCCATCCTGATTTCGACTGTCATTCTCACAGGAATGGAACAATCCATTCCTTCCAGTCTTTCTAAGCCAAAAATATCCTTGAGATAATCACTACTGCGGAACAGCAACTGCCAATAAAGAGGCCACTCACCAAGCTATAGCATAGTAGTAGTAATTTAAGTAATTTGAGACGCTTTGTGCACCGATACAATCTGGAAATCATATTCGCGAGGACCAATAAATTTAAAATCTATTTTTTGTTAACTGAACGACCAGACGTTCCCTTTGGTATACAATTTACAGAAATTCAAACCTAATATCAAAAGTAAACAACGAGACGACTACAAAACTTTATTCCTTTTATTCCTTACTACTATATTCCCTCCTAATCCTTTCTTTACCTTTCGCAGTAGTGCTCTGTGTGTTTGTTCTTGTTCTTAACATTCATATTATGGATTTACATTTATCCTAATGCTATGGTCATAATGAGGAGGCATAGAAATAAATTAGACAACCAATGAAAAAAGTTATGTGGATATTGGGGGATAAATGGAAGCAGAATCCCAACCCTGACCAAATTAGTTACGTTCCAAGTACAATCACGATTTTGCTACATTTATTCTATAAAACTGGAAGCCTAAGGGTTGCCAAGTTCAACAAGCAGAGCTAGGATGAACCATTTTTGAAATACGTCAAACTACATACAATCCAGGAGCGAGGCAATGGTTGTAGCCCTTTATGTAGTACGAATTCCGTTTAACCAATAATTACCATCTCTCGGGTTATCCAAATAGAGAGCATTGGCCAGATTCGTTCAACTTAAGTTACGTTTATCAATAGCAAATGAGTTTCCAGAGAATATCGAGAATGAGTAAGGGGTACTTTAATCAGGTACATTTGATTTGAATCTGACATAAAATTCGAATTTGTATTTATCTTAAGGTCAAGATAAACCGACAAACAGAATCTCAACGGTATCCTATTTCACAATAATAGAAGAATTTTTTTATGAACTACAACAGATTTTACCAAAATTGAGTTGATTGATGCAAATTAGGGTTTCACGTTTTACCGGTTTTCAGTACTTTAAATAATAAAAAACCCGGTATTTACCGGTTATTTAATAGAATATTAAAATTTTAAATATATAATCCGACAGTAGTGATCTTATTATAGTGCTGAAACTGCGCTAACCATTAAACATGTTCGCTTGCTATCAATGGAAGTAGCGTTAAGTGATTTGTCCAAATTTTTGATTTGGTTCAGTTACCCGTAACTTTAAATATCGCACATTCTTTTTGCAATAAACTCAATTAGGTTGATTCTGGCTAGACGTAGCGATAATATTATGACTGAGTTTAGTGCTGCAGGTAATATTTGTTTTTTCCCCTTTAAATCATCTAGACTAGTTTTAGATTATTCTTAGATAATGTTCAATTGATAAGACGTAAATGTGGAATAAACAAGATGGTGATAATAATAGTTTTGTAAAAATATTCCAAACGATGCCTTTATTTGAATTCGATGAGGCTTTGCAAGAATCTGGTTAAAGAACACAAATTTCGCTGAAAAATTAATCTGCAGTTAAATTATTGACATCTTTTCTACCCAGTGCCCCGACATCATTGTCTTACGGGAGCAATATGTCGCTTAAACTTTGTAACAGCTGGATATTAATATATCTACCAACAAAAGCGCAGGATTTATTTTGCCAATTCCAAAAATCTGTTCACCGTAAAATAAATGCCACACAATCTTATTTTAAAATCTAGCAACAACCACAATTCTTTCCCAATTTTTTTTTTCCACATTTTGTTGCAAAACTCAATTTTTACGATTCTTAAAACTCCAATTGGACAATGAAATGTCCGTATAAACGTTTTGTTCTGCGCTGTTTTCATGAAATACGAAATATGAATTTACCGGTTTTCAAGTGTTCTTTACCGGTAATCGGTAATTTAAAAACGACGGTAAGAACCGACTGAGAATCCCTAATGCAAATTGAATTTTCAGACGATTTAAAGAAACTAATGGTAATTAATACACCTGATTGATTGTTTGAATACCAAAGGTTCAGTGTAGCTGAAACTTTTAACGGTTGAAATGGATTTAAAACGTCAAATTTTTTTTTAAACCATTGTGTCAGACAACAGTCTCAGCTTCCACCCATCTCAGCTTCCACCGGTCAAACTGAACGTTTTGTTGAAACATTTCAAAAATAATGACATAGAAATGTACTCTCGATTTTATTACCAAACGCTCAACAACCACTCAAATGATAATATCTATCAATCACGGACTTTAAGAATTTTTCGATTTGTGGCATTTTCGCAGTTTTGATGATATAATTACTACGCATTCTCTGGATTTTGAAAATTATGAATTATTTGTGGCATTAATATCTCAGTTTAAATGTGCTATAACCTTTTTATATTTGCTGGATTTGTTCTGGATATAGCCTTCATAATTTTTCTGGGAGTTGGGACATTTTTTTTTATTTGAGGCATACAATTCTCAACTTTATTGGACGTTTTAAGGCCAAATTGACAAATATCATCAAATCTATCGATACGATCAATGATAAAACTGATATAGAAGCTTTAAAAATCACGAGACCCGTAGCTGATTAGATAGTAACTAAACTAGATAGCCGAAACAAGTGCAATAGTCAACTGCCAATCTCATTGTCGATGATACAGATCTTCCCATCAACATCATACGTTACTTAAAATCAATATAGCGGAGAAATATGATACCATTGAAAGCCACTCATTGACATATAAGTCTGAATTATTACTTTCAAAGCAAGCTCATGCGAGAAAACAGTTACCATTGCTCGCTGCATTAAATCTAACAAACCGATTTATTTATGTTGCTGGATGTTTATGGAATACCACAATTTGATCAATCTAGTTTTAAAACCAAATCATTGTTCCAAAAACCACAAATACATAGAAGTCATATACAAATAGCAGTGAGTGGCTCAAGTTTCAATCATTGTACAGCCACCAAAAAGTTCAACATTTGAAGTCAACGCCATGATATTTTCGCAATTAACAATACGATTGCAAACACAAACAGTTATCTGTGTTTCTCCGAAAAATTTTTCAGTATAGTAAGCTGATCAAGGATGTTACCACCCAAGCCAACCTATTGATTTACTCTTTGAAGCGCATCCCTTTGTACTTGACAGTAAAAAAATTGATCAGTCATGTCAGCCTCATACTTTTAAATACCATATTCGACTAGATTCTAGCTGGAAGATGCAGCGAGAATCGAGAGTCTATACTTCAGCTTCATTCTTAGCTACAAATAGTCTTCGATGAATCAGCAAAGGTTATTCTCACAATCAGTATCTAGCCGTAGAATCCACTTATGGGTTTTGATTAAATCAAATGTTTTCAAACTGTCGAGGTATAACTAATACCAACTGGAACTTAGAAGAATTACCTGTGAAAAAATAGTCGAGAGCAAAATCACGGGCTCAAATTATGTTAAAATTCGAAAGACATAAGATAAGACCCATACGCATTCGGAGGCAAGATAACGTTTTATCTCGCTTGGTTGGCTAACACCTGTCGTTATCCAAGTTAAAATTTGTATGCAGATGCTTTGGATTTTGTTCCAATACCACCAGGTACACCGCTAGGATAAAATTTGTTCGAATCTCTAGAAAGTCACGCAAATATCAATACCCAGATTGTAGCCAATACGATGGTGAAATTTATTTGTGTTCAAAATCAATTACACTAATTTGCAGATGAGGTGTGCTTTATACCATTCCAGCCTTAGTAGAGATACCTTTTAGCGTAGCATCTCTAGTTTTTGCAGTTTTGAAGTATGGTGACAATTTTGCCGGACAAATTTTTGACAATAACGTAAGCGCAGCTAGTATTATGATCTTATTATGCTTGTTTCGAACAATCACAAAATGCATAAAGTTTTATCGATAGTTCTTATCTGGAAGTTGAGAAAAATTTGAAGAAGTGGATTTTTCCAAACGAGTTCTTCAAAAAACACTAATACTGTTTTGGCGAAAGATACTCCTACTACTCAAATTTTTGAAGCCAATGGCTTTGAAATAATACTTTTTCTTGAATGGTTGTTGGTGATGAATTTCAGTTTAATCCAAGGATCTTAATCTCAGACATCTTGTCTTCGAAATCTAATGGCTTCGTATCATAATTGACTAATTCTGTATTCGTTAAAAGCTCTTGGAAGTTTTACATCCAATTATAGCTAATATTAAAATATAAAGTTTGCTTATAGATTTGAACGGCTTGATCGATGTAATAACTTCTAGACACTAAATCAATCATATATAGATCGTTGATTAAAATAGGTGGCGCTAGTTGATAATTACTTCGGAGCAATCAATAATTGTTTGCATCATAGATCGAAAAGCAATAAAAAATGCTAGTTTAATTCTTTAGATGTTTGAAAGATCATTTTCTTTGAAAATTTTATCCATATCAGTTTATCGGTGATGTTGTTTCTGTTCAAATTTCTGAACCGATTATGAAATTGATATTTAACATCTTGAACATTTCTCAGAGTTCATAATCCCATATCTAACGACTCAATGGTAATGCGTGGTAGTCGTAAATCAACAATTTGTGTTCTCGAAAAATCAGTAAGGCTATGATTAAAATTAAGGAAGTTTTAGAGATCATTTCAAGGTCAAATTTCATTTTTATATTAAAAAACAAATTTTGTTTGAAATTTCAAAGATTGCACAGCATTTGTAAATCTTGGATGTATAATTTAGTTCAACACATGGTTGAATTTTCTATGCAGCAGAAAAATCCTATTTCAATTGCTTTTTAAGCACCTTCCATTTTTAGAGGTTTTATGAGTTTGTCTAACTTTTTTGAAACTCTGTAAAATGGCGTCAATTGCGTCATCGAAATATAATAAATTAAAGCAGCCATTTGATTAAAATTTAAGGGACAGTATTTGCTCCATAACGAATAAATAATTTAAATCAATACTGCTTACATATGTTATTATATCCTCTAAGGATACAAATTGGAAAAACAATGTGCCCCAAAAAAAAAAAATAGCCTAAGACACCAAAAAAAAAAATCATTCCTCATCTTTCCATGTTTTGTTTATTTAACATATTTATTTATGTTTTATATTAAAACTTTAGCAAAAAAAAAATCATTTCCCCAGTGCTTTCAGTCAAATTTGAAAATAAATAAAACAATATTCAGGAAGTAATTGTATGTCCCTACGATAACAGATATATATATGAATATATTTATGTATTTATAAATTCTCGAATGGATTCGGAATAACAAAATCAATTTCTCAATTTGAATTTGGATCATATCATCTTAATATGGCCAAATTAATGAGATAATATATGATAAGAATCAAATTAAACTTTATGTTTATTTATATATATATATAAAGCACGTGAAAAAGCTTTTAATTTTTTGTTTTGTGTCAGTATATATTCATATCACATACATCAACCTATTCTATATGCATATCGGTATGTATTGTGTACATATGTATTATACGTAATGAACTTTAATCGTACAAAATTCGTAAGAGAGGGGGAAGATTGGAAATTGTATATAAATATATAAACACAGTTTAGCTTATGTAGTCGGAGGGCACTCACATAATTTGATGAATTTAATCTTACAAACTTGATTGTTTTTAAAATCGAATCAAATGTGTGGTGACGTAACGTCATCTTTTGTAATAATTTAATCGAGCTTTTGTAGTGAAAGTCAAATTTTAAGATGAAGCCAACTACAAAATTCTTTTTCAATCATTACCCATGTTATGAACTTTAGAAAGATCTACAGTACAAGTAAAACTTATTACAAACCCTTTTAAAAATCCAGCTCTGCAAACGCGTTGACCACAGTCGACTTAAATACTTGTTGGTATCCTATAACCGATGTTTTCGAGTAGTGTAGTACGAACATATTTTTCTCGTTCCAGTCGTTTTTTAGTTGCCATTTGGATTGGGAACCTGAACAGACTAAACGGCAATGTGTTATTGGAGGAAAGTGGCATGTTTTTGGTACCGTTTGATTATATGTCGAGTATAATGCTTTCTTAAAGTTGTAAGTTTGCTCCTCCATTGTAATGTGTTTAGGTTCAGCTTGAATCTTGCTAGTTTACTCAAGCACTATTTGGTTTTGCTATATTACGTTTCAATAGTTTAGTGAAAATGTTCGTAGCATATCAGCTTTAGTTTCACAGTGCCCAAATTGTAGTTGTCAATGTTAACGTAACCGTTGTTTGAGCGCCACCCAGACTTATTCAACCATTGTCGATTCATTTATATATTTTACATCAACGAAGGCATTATGGGTACGAAATTTTATATTAGCTTCTTAAATTAGTGATGGTCTCAAGCATGGTCTCAATCTATCCTATAATCATTTCCTTCCATTATGTGACAGTAATTTTCATTACTTTCCATTATTGCAGAAAACTTCAATTGTTGGATTATTTTTATCAATTGTATTCAGTTCTTGTTGTTAGCAAAGACTGCTCTGATTTTTTAGGGGCTTCTTTCAAAACAGTAATGGATGGCACTGCTTTTCCCAAATAAAGGAGTCTTGGTGTTTATTTATGCAAATTATTTCTATACTTCATAAATTCAACACTGGTTGACTTGGACTTTCCTAAAAAATTATTTGAGGGCAATTATTTTATGTATTTCAGCCATTTTGCATCGTACCTACACAATTGTGTAGAGGTAAAATTTAGTTGCATTAATTAAAGATGATGAAAGTTATTTATTGATGAAATACTAACCTATTTATATTTGAATATATATTTCAAATGAAATCGATTGATACAGAACTAATTATATATAAAAGCCAACTGTCACAATTGTGGGGGTAACTTTATAATCGTTGTACAGTTCAGAAAACTTAAATTGTAAGGTTTTTCATACGGTGTATTAAAAGACTGTATTGTTAAAAAAAACTAACCCCACACATTTGTGTAATTACATTTCTTCTTTTTTATTGTATTCTATGGTTGCTTCTTTTGAGCGCTGAACATCCAGTCTTGTATTCGAATGCAACATCGATGGACAAATCACACCATTTACTTTTGCAAATCTTTAAAATGTTCGGTAGCATTCAACGTTGAATGTTTGGTTTAAACAAAAATTTTGTGTAATTTTATCATGTAAGGCCAGTTTACATTGAGGAAGCTGCCATATCGTTCTGAAAATCATTGAAATTAAGTATGTTAATTTTTGAAGATTATGATATTTGGAATCACCTTCAATTTTAAAATTTATTACGATTAAACTTTATAAAAAATATTTTATTGTAACACTTACAAACGTAACACAATTGTGTAAGATGATTCTTTTTTAAGTTCTATTTTAAAAAGTAAATAAATTTTTAACATTTTTATTTACCAACACATTCGTGTTGGCTGGGATTTCGATAATATTTTTATTTTTATTGGATACATAATGAGGAAGACATCTTTCCAATCCATAGATTTTAATACCATTTATTGATTAACAGATCGTTGAATCATACCACGCCTGAATCTTAACCAGTAAGCCTGTTTGTGCACACCGTTTCAGCTAGCATTTAGATGTTGAGAACATGCATTCATCAGTAACTATGTGGATCACAATATGGACGTTGCCAAAGTAGATCACAATTGGAAATGTCACACAAATGTGTATGTTACTTTTCAAAGGTATTTTCCAGTTTAATTGTAAAGTGAATTTATTTGAAACCACCATCAACTAAATTTATAAGCAGTAACATACGGTACACGTTTGTGTATAAGGTGGCCCTTTATTAAGATGAAATTAATAAATTTTTATATCGAAAATAAATTGATGACATTTGTATTTACCAACACATTTTTAGTGGGCTAGGATTAAAATACATTTAGGTAAAGGGGCTAAACCAGGCGGTAAACACATCTATACAATAAAAAGATTTCCGCACCCTTCATTAAAATCTTTGAATCTCACCAATCCTGGATCTTAACCGGGAAGCATGCATCTTTACACCGTTTCAGCTAACATGAAGATTTTGAGACCTAGCATCAGTAATTTTGTGAACCAAAATGTGTACATTATCAAAAGTAGATTAAAACATGATAGGCTACACAAATGTGTATGTTGATTTTCGAAGCCAGTTTTATTGTAAAATCAATTTATTTGGAAGGTGATTCCACTGAAAAATGAATTAGACGAATTGTTAACTCTTCAGTTCCAAACCTACACATTTGTGTCAGACGGCTCATGAAAAACTATTTTTAAGTAGCATTTAAAAATGTTACGAAATCTTTTAAAGTGGGTCTTTGTTAAGATAAAATCTTATAAAGAAAATGAATCGTTGACATTTTTACTTTCCAACACATTCGTGTCGGCTAGAATCATGATATTATTTCAATTTTTGAAAAAACAAAAGGGTTTACCGCTTAAGCAAGCGGTAAACACAGCAATACATAGTTTAAAGTACCATTCTAATTATATTGGGGACTTTTGAATACTACCACTCCTAGATCTTGACAGCGAAGCTTACTTACTCACATGGTTTCAGCTGACACGCCGAGTTTGAGACCCTGCATCAGTTACTACGTGAATGACAATGTGGACGTAGCCAATAGTCAATTAAAATTCGACAGGATTTACAAACGTGTATGTTAATTTTTGATATTTTTTTTTAGTTAAATTGTAAAATGAATTTATTTGGAACCATTATCATCTAAACAATGTTTGATATCAAATGAAACCTATTAAATTAAATACCTACACATTTGTGTTAGTCCGTTCATGAACTAGTTAATATTTATGAAACTAAATCTAACTTACACATCTGTAAATGTATTTCAAACCAATTCAATCGATTAGAAAGTAATTATATAAAAAAGCAAATTGACACATTTGTGTAGGTAACTTTAGTTTCTATGACGACACTCCAGTTAAAAAAAAAAAAATTATTTCGTATTGAACCTACACAAATATGCATGTTATGAATTAAAAACAATTCGATTTATTATCTACACATTTGTGTCAGTCACATTAAAAAACTATTTTAATGTAGCACTTACAAACGTTACACAATTGTATAGCTGGGTCTTTGTTAAGATGAAGATTATAAAGAAAAGAAATCGTCGACGTTTTTATTTACAAGCACATTCGTGTTGTATAGATTTACTATAATACTTCAATGATTTTTGAAAAAAAAGGATTTAGGCAAGTGGTGAACAAATCTATCCAATAAATAGTTTTTAATACCATTCATTGGAGCTCGTCGATTACCATCCTGTATCGTGAAAGGGAAGCTTGCTTACTCACATCGTTTCTGATAGCATTCGGGGTTTGAGACCCTACATCAGTAACTATGTGAATGACGAGATAAACGCAGTCAATGACAGCATTGTCAGTTTGACAGGATTCACAAATGTGCATGTTGATTTTCGAAGATGTTTTCAGTTTAATTGTAAAATGAGTTTATTTGGAACCACTATCATCTGATACCAATTGGAAACCATTAGATTTAATACCTACACATTTGTGCCAGTTAATGATTAATATTTATGAAATTAACACCAACCAGCACATTTGTAAACGTATTTCAAACCAATTTACTCTATAAGGAAGTAATTATATATAAAAGCAAAATGACACATTTGTGTAGGTGACTTTACATTTTTTTTTTTGTAATTCGGAAAATTCAAAAAATGTTGTTTTTCATACGATTTATTAAAATAGCTGATTTGGTAATTCAATGGTTGATTTCTTTAAGGTTTAAACCACATGTTTCAAAGCCAAGTTTGTACTCCATCTTCAAACAAATTTTGGCATATTTTAAACAGCTAATATTTTAAATAGATGGTAGTCTTCAACTTCCATTGTTTGTTTTAAATACAAACGTAGAGTATTTTATTATATACGTTTAAAGTAAAAAATGTCTTAACCTACACAAATGTGTTTGTTGATTTTCATAGGCATTTTCCTGTTTAATTGTTAAATGAATTTATTTGAAATCACTATTAACTAAAAATTAAATTAGATAAATTGTAAATCATTCGATTTAATACCTCCACATTTGTGCCAGTCGGTTTATGTTTAATATTTTAAAAAACTATTTTAATGTAGCACTTACAGACGTTACACAATTGTGTACTTGTTAATATGAAATGTTTTAATGAAAATAAATTGTTGACGTTTTTTAGTACCAAAACATTTGTGTGGTGGTATCATAAGCCTGATAGTGTTTTTATTTTTATTTTTTGATTTTAACACCCTTCTTTAAACATCTCCGAATTTCATTAGTCCGGAATCTTGACAGGGAATCTTTATTGCACCGGTTTAGCTGGCTCTTGTGTTTTGAACCACGAAGTGGACATTGTAATTAGTAGATTAAAATTTGATAGGTTACACAAATGTGTATGTTGAATTTCGAGGATATTTTCTAGTTTAATTGTAAAACAAATTTGTTTGGAACCACCAACCACTAAAAAATGTATTAGACGAATTGGAAATCATTCGATTTAATACCTACACATTTGTGTCAGTCGTTTTACGATTAATCTTGAAAAATAATATTTTAATGTAACCAAAAAAGGTGGTAGCTCCAATAAATTGATTTTAGTACCCTTCTTTAGAGATCTTTGAATCTTACGCTCCTTAATTTTAACCGTTAAGCCGGTTCACTCTGTTTAAGCTTGAAGTCGGGTTTTGAGAACATACACTAGTAACCGAACACTTTTTAGCTGTAATCGGAAAGTAAAGAGTACCTAGCTGAAACTTGACACTGTGGGCACTGATCGAGCAATCATTAAAATGAGCTGAATTGTTTCTTCCGATAGATGCCATCAATGGCCCTGAGAAAACAGTTTTATTATAATCAAATATACAGATATATGTGTATATTGGGTTAAACTAACAATCTAAAAGAATGATAATAGTAACAATGATAGTATTATTACTGTTGTTATTCTTGAAAAAAAAATTGTTGAATATGTTACCATAAGAGAATAGACGTATATATAGAGTACATATTCTGTTCTAGTGAGACAGTAGATTTTTCTAACTTTGAATAATATGTTTTGGTGCCATTATGTAAAAAATTTTTTGTCGAATATTATAGAAGGATCATATATAGACATATACCTATATACAGGATACACACACACAAACCCACAAATCTCTATTCAGGAACATAATTTTAATTATTCGAACATATATATATATATATACAGATGATATATAAAAACTAATGTTAAAATCTAACCATATATGAATACCATAATTCTTTGTCTCTTCGAATCTATGTACCTCGATTCATTCATCTTTCACGTTCATAGATGGGGTAGGTATTTTATATAAATGTTACAAAGAAAATTTCCTAAGCAAACAAAACAGGTATATATTATATATATGTGTGTATGTATATGGAGTCTTCATTCCGTCTTCCCGAGTAGATGAACAAAATCTAATTTACCAACAAAATAAAAAACGATAAAATCTGTTTTCCATATGGAATATAAATGAATGCATTAAAGTTTTAACATTAACCAACACATATACATGTATTCACCTAATACAAAAGAATTAAGTAAATTAAAGCAAGATGATGAAAGAAGGTACAACGACGAGCAGAAGGAGTCGAAGAAGTGGTAAAATAAAAAAAGCTTTATATGTACTTTGTATGTTAGGTATATCCTTTTTGTACAAGAAAAAAAAACAAAAACTAAGTTATGTACATGTATCTAAAGGTACATATATACATGTTTATCTTCGAGACAAACTATAAAAAAAAACTTTTTTTTTTTTTGTAATGTTATTAAGCTTTTAGCTATTGTTGTTAAAATGTTACCAAAAAATGTTCATCATATAAATATTTATGGTGTATAGAGCTATATAGAGTAACGATGATAGTGATGTGACATCGACATCGTATCAAGTATACCGAAAAGGATAAATGGTGTATCCTGATAATATGGGTTATACATAATCACGTTAATTAGAAAATAAATTATTAATTTTAAAAGCAGGTTTAATCTGTGCTAATAAGTGTATCGAATGATGCCACTGTACTTTATGTACCCACTTTGTAATGTGTTTGAGAATGTTAATTAAATTTTCGTTTAAGTATATTTTTGTATGTGTGTGTGATAATGTAAATGGGAAAGCTCTAGAGGGGAGTTTCTAGGTAATGTCAAGTTAGCATTATACGATATTTACATGCCATAAAATTGAATGATATCATTACTAGCTTTATTTATAAAAGAGATTTGGTCGCAAACACCTAAACTGGAAGAACTCCTTTTAGAAACAAAGGCATGGTCAATGTGATTTCAACTTATTTAACGTGTATCTGTAGCCCATATATAATCAACAATCAGAAAAGTTAAAAAAAACCGAACACGATCCATTGTTGCGGATGTGGGTGACATCTCGCAGCGAGCACGAAAAGCTTCAACACACATCGGGCAATAGTAAAAAATATTTTTTTGAAAAAAAAACTATCCAATTTTATTAACAGTTAAATTAATGACCTTGGGCCTTCCTATTTAGGATTAACCAATCCGAATGAAGTTATCAGAAAGAAGTGAACAAATACGCATCTTCAAACTTTCTATAAGACATACAAATGTCACGATTCCGAAGCTTATCGACTGTTTACAATACTGCCAAAATTACTTCGTCAGTTTGGAGTTGTGGTTCGATGCTAATTAATGTGAGTGTCGATAATAAAAAATACTGCTCGGTGACGGCAAAGATTCTATTGAATGATTTGAGCGCAATACAAATGGAAATTGGTCCAGTTCAAGTGGATGAAACCCACGTCAAGCCAACGATTATTGCTTTTTACTTCGATTCGCAGCAAAAACGTTACGCGAAGCAGTAAAGGAAGAGTACAGCTCGACAACTCAAAACCGTGTCAATTATATCAAAAACTACGGAACTTGGCCTCCGATTCTTTGACTTACATACTTATCTATCAATATGGTCCGCACGTCTACCATAACAACCATATGCTGCAGTTATACATATGAAAAGGATTCACCAGTAAAATACGGTCTTGATGCAGCCGATGCATTGGTGGAGTCAATTCGCTTACATACCATTGGCGCTCGCGATGTTTATCAGGCGAATGTGCAGCGTAAAACTAAAACTGCACTGACAAAGTCAGCCAAAATCAATTTGCTTGAGAAACTAAGCAAACAAATTGCATAGCTCGGGTAAACATTCAACATCGGTCGCAGAAAAATAAAATATTTAACGTCAACAAATTTCAAGAACGCTTAAAATCACGAACGGATCATCTAAATTGCTTGTATCATTTGAACTTTGATGCTATGGCAAAACATTGCCACAAGCCATTCAAATTTGATACCAAATGCGTCGCCAACTCAAATCACAATTGAAATCAGCTGTTTGCACCGGGGCCGATGCATCATTCATACCAATCAGTCGGTCTGCTGGTAACTGCAATCCATTTAAAATTTAAATGTTCGTAGCGAACGGCACTCAAATCGAAACTTATGGCACAACGACACTGAAGGTAAACCTTGGATTACGACGTGACTTCATGTAGAAGTTATTAATCGCCAACTTGATTAAACAGTTGTCGATGAAAACATGACGGTTATTATGACGCAATCCAAACTCTTTGAGGTTAGATTCATAACGTTTGAAATTTGCAATGCCATGGTCTCAATTTTGTATTCGTATCAATTGTATTGTGCTTCGATGATTTGTACATTACCTCAACAATGCTCGAAGAGCATCACGAACACCGCGCATCCTATTCCAAGGACTCAAAACAATACAAGTTAACAATAAATGTTACAAAATGCGAGGTTGCCAAGCAAGAAATCGATTTCAGATAATGCGTGTCACCTTGAGGACTTTTGTCGCTGCCTGTAAAAATCAAAGCCACATAAAAATGTTTCTATTTCTGACGATGGTGAAGCAACTAAAAATTTGTTTGGCATCTCTAAATTTAAAACGCAACTTCCTGCCAAACGCCATCGAAACGCAAGTCAAATTGTTAGAGATGATTCAAGTGACAATAAGAGGAATGACCGACTATTGCTGTGCACGGACAAATCAGGCGAGAGGTACATTTATTAAGTGCGTACTAGAATTAGCGGGAGCTATTTAGCTCAATTGGCAGAACTGTTGCTGTATATCGACGCTTCTGCTATGGTTACTGGCGCTCTTGGTTTTTTCTTACAAATTTGACAAGGTGCAACTTTGCTACATGACGTAAGATCATGAGCGCACGTCAATGTATTTGGCTGTCAAACATTTCAAATTAATGCTGTAAGGAAGAAGTGGCCACATCTACACCTATCATAAGCCGCCCACTTTTGTCTTCGCATAAAAGATCGAAAAAGTCAACGACCGTCAATCAAGGCAGCTTGATTATGTCGGAAAAATAACTATCGATATTACAAGATCTGAAAATGAAACTGCAGATCTTTTGTCATGTATCGAAAGCATCTATTTAACCGCCGAAATCGATTATAGAAAATTAACGAACGACGAGCAAAACGACGATGAATTAAAATCACTGCTAGAAAAAGATAATATTGACGTTTCGATTAAACTAAAATCGTTTTATCATTCCAGCCAGTTCAAAGCTACTGTTTTGCGACTACTCAACGATTAACATTTAAGGTGTTTTGCGATGGTGCTAACATTTCGAGATTTCGATTCTCGATATGTCAGCACCTGCGGCAGATGGTGCACTCATTTCTTGTTGGATAGCAAAATATGCCGTGCCAACAGCAATTACAATTGATCGAGGTGCTCTTCGCCGAGCTTATGAGAACGCTCGAATCTAGCCATTTTAGAACGGCCGTATATTATCATTCACAAGCCAATGGCCTCATTGAAAGATGACATCGCTGAAATCAGCAATTCTTTGCCATCTGCATTTTAACCAACAATTCTTCCGGGGCTTCAATCAACATACAAAGATGCTTTGCATTTTACGTGAATTTTTCGACGAGCACCATCAAAAATAGAACAGCGCAAACGGTTATTGATCTGTTTAACAACAACGGCGTAGTATGGAAATACTAAGAACTTCGTGCATTAAAATTTACAAACAACAGCTCACGTATTACTTCTAGGCGATTCAATTCGCTCAAGCTTAATACATCCATACAACGGGCCCTTCAAAGTTCTAGAGCAAACACCCCAATATTTCCAGTCACAACTATCAAATCACGAATCGAACGTCACTGACAAGTATGGTTCCAGTAGTAAAGTCACTTATTAAAATTCTGACGCTGGGTTCCATGGATTCCACTCAACAGATCATCCAAATTGTTGCAAAATAATTTTTAGGTTTTTAAAATCTTAAATCACATGGTCGTGGTTGCAAACTCTCCTTTTTGTATGGAAAGTACGTGTCCAGTACATAAGCCACATCCCAAGTGATCAAAATCGTTTAAAGTTGGAAAAGAACATCTCGTTCTTTAAAGCATAAATCAACGATCTGCAAACTTTTCCAAAGTCTATGAATGCCAAAAGACTCGTTGACAAATACAGCGATTTAAAACTACCTGTTTAGCTGGAAGCTGATAAGCTGGAGCTGGATTTCCAATAAGCTTGTCAAAATGTAGTTAAATTAAAGCACCGCAATGACAAAACGTGATCCCTGGTTAATACAGATCGCTTTGACAAAAACAGGATTATGGAACTAGATCTCTTTGGGCTATAAGGAAACACCCAAACAAAATTTTCATAAATAAGTGTGTGGAAAGCATTCCTCGGCCAGCACACAGATATGCTGGAAGCTATGAAAGGTTATTCATAGTCAAATTAAAATCTCAGTTTTTTTTAATTTATCGAAAGTGGATCATAGAGTGCTGGATGACTTGCAGCTGACGGATTCGAATTATACCAACGTTGCCGAATTGATGTACAGTTGGGAGTGGATATTTTTCCCGGAACTCAAATCCAACTGGTGACTTGATATCAGATTGCATAATATTTAGTTAGATATAGTTGTTGGAAAACTATAGTAGGAGAGGATCATGTATTGCGTAAATGCTGAGAAATATGAAGAGTTATTCCAAACAAGAACCGAAGGTGGTGGTAAAGATAATCATAGTTCATTGTTAAACTGCTATTTAAGTCATCTCAAAATATGTTTGGGTAACCTATAACGCAGCACTAAATCAGCTAAAAACAATGCAAAAGAAATGTGAACTTGATGAATTCAATGCAAGAAGTGCGCTCAAGGCCCTGGATCACCTTAATAGCAAATCGATCCAGCGAAACAAAGTTTTTATACAAACGGGGATAATCCAATCGATATTGCTTCTAGAGGTCTGAGAACACGAAGGAATTAGCTGAATCCAGGTACATTGATGCTGACCAGACAAAAATCATACAATCAAAGTAATTGCCGGAACAAAAAATCACCCACAAAAAATTGTTGCGGTATTTTTTCACCCCAAAAATAAATTTGTGTAATAAATGCGAAGAGCACAGGAGAAAGGTAAAAATGATAAACTCAAAATGACAAAAAATAATAAGCGGACCAATATTCAAAACAAAAACTAATGCAGAGCCGAAAGCCGTTAACTTTTTCATTTTAACCTAAACTATACGTTGTATAGTAATTCGAAAGAAACAACTACAGAAAGCGGAGCAAATAAATTAGTAAATACTTCCGTAAGAACTTTGCAAGCAGTTCGACCCGATTTTCCACAAACTCATATATGTATGTATTATTTGGAATAATGTATGTGTTCCACAGAATCGCAATTGGATTTGATCTTTACGCCTTTTGAATTTCATTTTGAAATTGTTAAAGATGGTTAAAAACAAATAATTGAATGAAAAGCTTTAAAGCTTAAAATTTGAACTACAATATCACAATTAAAACTACGTTCAAACAAATCCATACCAATGCATATTACACAAACACTGATCCAATTTTTTATTTTTTTTTTTTGATTCATCCGTATAAAATATCACTATATTATATGGTGCTTTAAAGCTCAGCATTTTTTCCCACTATTTTATGTAATAGCCATATAAAAAATTTGTTTTATTTTTATTATTATTTAAATAAATATTAATAAAAATTTGTATATTATGCTTATTCATTTATTTATTACAAAAAAAATAAAAAAAAAATCTATTCATGATTGTTTATTTGAGTTATTATAAATAAAAATAAAAGTTATGCTTATATTTTTAATAATAATAAAATAAAAAATAAAATAAAAAACATTTCAATTTTTCATAAAAAAAAAAAAATTGTCTGAATGGAAAATGGGAAAATGCGTTTTGTAAAAAAAAATTGTAAATAAATAAATTTATTATTTATGTTTATATATTTTAACGGATAAGCACAAAAGTTATTTATAAATAATAGGGAATATAATATATTTGGTCTATTTTTTTTTTTGCAGTGTGGGTACATAAAATTCCAACATGCTTTTTTTTCATGAAATACAATACCAGGTCGTGATGATTAAGTACATCATTCAAAGGCATCATATTGAATTGACTATCTCTATTTATATTTCTCTCTATGCTGAGAATCTCGAAACTCGAAAGTACATTTTTTTGCACAAACATAGGATCGTATTTAGCAATTAAATTAAAAAGAGTACGTGCCTACATTTAATATATGTTAGGCCGTGGGCGAATTGGTTAAAAAGTTAAATATTTTAACTGTGGTAGAAATAAAAATACATAAAAATAATGATGTAAATGAGTAAATTTTTTATCTATGGTCATATGACGTTCAAAACGTCAAAGGAACATATGATTAAAATGTTTAGCTGCACCGCGACCAGTTGCAAATTTTGTGGTGAATAAAAAGTTAAAATTTTATCTTTTAAAATTTTTACGCGTTTTTTATTTCGAGTTCTTAGTCTAACTTTTGCCAGCTCAACTACGAAGTGGTATTAACGCAGTTTCAGTTAGTTTGCTTTTTAATTTGGATGTGTCGTTCAAACAATTTTGGGAAACTATCGAGACTGCTCTTTCATTCTCAGAAGAAGAAGTACACTGTATATAATAACCACTGTATAACCACGGCTACGCTTGCAGCACCATATCCTTTTCATGAAATTTTCCATGACCAATTTGCACATTTTTGGCCTCGATAACTTTACGAATTCCATCTTTGAGGTCTTGAATCGATTTTGGGGTAAAAAACGCACCAAACCACAATCAACAATCATTCATGGATTTTCTGAGCTCCAAATGCGACAATTCTGCTTTTTAACGTAGCCTTCGAGGTGGAAATGGGCCTCATCACTGAAGATGATTTTTCGATGAAAAACCGGATCGTTTTGAAGGACCCAATCAGCGAAGATACGATGTTTATGGTGATCAGCCGGCTTGAGTTCTTGTGTTAACTGAACTTTAAAAGCCTTAAGACCTAAGTTTTTATGCAAAATATGGTGTAATGCCGTTTGTGGAATGTCTAATTCCAAAGATCGATGAGGAATAACCAAATCGATGGAGTTTCTTCAACAGCTCCAATGTTGATCGATGAAATGTACATCGTCGAATGTTGACGATTGGGTTTCTTCAACACTACGGGCTACAGCAGCAATATTCTCAGTTGTTATCGAGCGACGCACACGGTTTCGATTCTTCACATGACTAGTTTACCTCAACAGCTTAAATTTTTCCACCAGTTTCACTATTGGCGGCCGAGAAGGTGCTTTACGACGACCAAAAATTGCTTTAGTTTTGCGAGCTGAGACTGCAAAATTTTCACAATTTTTGTAGTGAATTTTATAAATTTTAATGCGGTGTTAAAGCATGTATCGTACAATTTTTAGTAATGGTGAAGTTTTTACTTGTCAAATGTCAAAAGATGACAGCTTCAAAATTTACAGATGCCCAAATAGCAAGATATTCAAAATGAAACTTCTTATCGGGTAACCCTATAGTTTAAACATATGACGAATACCCAACTCACAAAACCCATTAACTATTGCAAATGCTTAATCCTGGCATTTTAAAAGAGAACACTCTGGATACAGAGTACCAACAAATTATTTTGTTGAAGGATCCCTCAGAACCAATCGAAACGTTTAATTTGCGAATATTAACGTATGGAATGGCCAATGGCTCCTACTTAGCTGGGCAAACATTATTAAAAAGGATATAGAAAGGCGGCAAATAATATTGAGGAATTGCTTAGAAACATGTCAAAATACAAAAGAGACTTTTTGTTATTGAAATAAGATAACTGCAAAACAGCTTCCGAAGTATTTCAGAATTATTTTCTTTTTAATGATGTTTTCTACCAAATTCCAAATAAACAAACTGAAAATTTTGTTTAAAAAGCTATGGCTTCCAGCACTGACTCAGCAATAATTGTAAATTGGATCTCAACATGTTCTAAAAGTTGAGAAGCGTATGTGGCCAACCTTGTGTTATACATTTTGCATCATGAAAGTCAAAGGTAATAGAATCACGGTAAATCTTCCAACAATCCGTCTGATTGAGCGTTACGCAGACTATTTCAAAACGATTTAGTTTATTAAAATGTAGACAAATGTAATAAACTGTTGCCAGATTATTTTGCTCTCACCCATCGGTTGTAAGAAAGATGATCCAAGTTTACAAAGGTGATTAGTGTCTTAATTTGTGTGTTTATTAACTGGTATTACACAATAAAGCACTCACAAAAAAACTCAAAACCAAAATTGGGGATGAACAACAATATTGACCTACAAATCACATATGTAAGCCGATGTTCGCTACATAGTTTTTTTAACATACATGGGCGCTATAATGACCAAAACTTCTCTCTAAAACAAAAATCACCCGCATAACCCACTTATAATGAAGTTACTTCCAATAATCCAGTAATCAATGGGAAAACTCTAATTTAGCCGCTTTAATATATGGTACCCACTTGTGAATGCTGATGCAGTTGTAACCAATATAGTAGCATAAATCTTTTAAAATAATGAATTGCACTAGATGGAAATGAAAATAAAGCACCATTAGGACTACATTTGGCCCAATTACCAGAGTACTTAGTTATTTGATCCACAAATTGATTTTTATATTTTTTCAAATAAAAATTATAAACCTCTTGGCAAACAAGTTCGGTGATTATGTTCGGTGATATTGATAAACACAACTATGACCCACTATTGGTGTGCAGAACTCATGGGCCGATCCATCTTCCATGTCATCGTGGTACAGGGTGACATGGAGCTATGCAATGCGCAGGTGGTAAAATGTACTTTAAAATTGGTGATATAAGCAGTACTGCTTCGGCCAAGTAAAATAAATTAAAAATAATAAAAAAAAAAAAAGAACATCGACTTTGTTTCAGTTTTGCCAAAAATACTTTAAGTAATCATATTACTAGGGGCCATATTTTTTAACAGCGGGGAATCAATCAAAACGTCACGAAAATTACTTTTGCCATGATAAATCTATGCTAGATCAATAAATCTAGAAAACAATTAAAGATTGGTAAAGTGTTAAAGGCAATTATAGGCGGGAGTAAATTATAACATGATTAGTATAATCTCCGACTTATAGTGTACCCTTGGGATAAGGCAGCAAAATTAGTGAGAATTTTTTTAAATTATTTGTTAGTATGGCAAATCGATAGTAAAACAGTCCAAAACAACGATGAAGCAAGGCTAAACAATTTTTGCATCACAAATTAGTTATTTGTATGCACCAGTAGGTTTCCTCACACAAATATTTACAAATACACATTGACAACACCACATGGCAGATTGAAAAATCATAAAAACTATTTAATGAACGCCAAGAAATTTCTCACATAACTGCAAGATGGCAGAACCACAAAGAGCGCAGACATTCACAAGCAATCATTAGTTGGTAAAATTTCCAACCCATAGACACACTACCAAATAGGAGGAAAATCAAATCAAACAGATTGAGAGACATTTAAACGATAAACGTTTTCAATGAAACGCTCCACTTCAAAGAAATTGAATGGTCGATTCATAGAACAAAATTCGAATCAAACTGAAAAAGCTTATCTTATTACGACTGCCTCAAAAATACACAGCTCACAAGAATATAAGCAGAAAATCAAAACATGCTACACCAGTGTGTAAGAAAGATCACTGGCAATATCACCAACATACCACCTAAAAGAAATGCTTTTTGTCAAACCTTAACTTTTTTGTCAAAAGAAAAGTATCCGAAAACAATATTTTTGGCTGATAGCGAGATCAGTTAATAATTCAGTACCTGATAGAAAATTCATGATAGCTAATCTACACGTCGTCAAAAGCCTAAGATTTCAAGTAACAAATGAAGATCTGCATGTACACCATTGAATCCAATGGAAAGAAGATTCGCGAAAGCGCCCGACTTTTTCGAATCATATAAATATTTTATGAACGAATATGTTACTCTAGAACAAATTACTATAGCGCGAATATCCGATGGAACCGGTGAAGACATTTGAATTAAACACTACGAAATGGCATGTGCCCTCTATTTAGCAGTAAAGAATTCATCCGATAGTACACCCCAAATATACGCAACAGCTGCACACCTGATCAAGAACAATTTTTATAACAATAATTTGTTGGCTGGACGTGACCATCTTTAAGAAGCAATACTACTAAAGTGACATATTAGCGACATTTTGAAGAATAGCGATTTACGACGAAAGTAAAATTTCTATTCTCATGAAGTTTTGGATTCGTATTCTCATAATCATCCCAAAATTAATCAAAAATAGACGCGTTTTCGTTCAAGGTGCAGAGAAATAAAGAACTAAAGTGGTCCAAGAGGAAAATTGTATCGCCAACTTCCAGAATATATGGTCCGTTGGGTTGGCTTGCACCGTTCCTAGTTTTATTCAAAATGTTAGTACAGAAACTATGATTACTTAAGTTGGAGTGGGATGCTAGCTTACCATTCCATGTATATAATGTATGGCAAAGTCTCTATCAATCATTACCACAGTTGGAATATATAAAAATTCCTCGGCGGTTAACAACATTATCAACAAAATATACACGTATTCGGCTGCATGCCTTTTGTGACGCTTTCGAAACTGCATAGGATAGCGTTGTATATTTAAGAGTTATAAATGAGTTAAGCGAAATTTCCATAAATCTTCTAACTGCCAAGAGCAAAATAGCTCCGATAAAGCAAATATCGTTACTTCGACTCGAACTATGTGGAGCAAGCTAATCAAATTTGGTTTACAATCTCTATCCTACAGACCACTAGAGGTGTTTGCGTGGACCGATCCGATTATAGCTGGTTATCAGAGTCTACTGGTTATCTGATGTACCTCAAAGATGGCAAAATTTTATTGGTAATCAGTAATTTTAGAAAACATTCCTCGAAACCAGTGGCAACATGTCGACTCAAAGCAAAACTCAGCCGATGCAATATAAAGAGGAATTAAACCAAAGGCATTAACTATAACTTACTACTTTGGTGGCCAAAACCTATTGGCCATAAAATTACCAATAGTAGTGGAAAGTATTTCTGTGGAAGAGCGATTCAAATTTGTTAAACTGTTAACAGCAACAAAGACTGAAGAAGAGGTAGTTTCAAGGATAATAACCATGGTTGAAAGCACGAAAGGTAATGGTCATGTTGAAATTCGGAACTTTTTAACGTAGAAAACAGTTAAAAGAAAGTATCAATTATACAATCACTTCAACTGAACTAGATCTATCAAACCGAACTAAATTCAAAGCACAATTCACATTTCTTGACAATAATTTACCAGTACCAGCAAAAAACCACTTATTGGCACTTGATCCATTTAAAGACACGAGTGGACTTCTTAAAGCAGGTGGTTGCCTTTTCAGTTTATTTTTTTGTAAAATTATCATTGTCAGTTTAAGTCACATGCTGATATTTGGTTATACGATTAAACTATTTTAGGGTTTTAGACACAAGTACTTAAAACCATTTATTTACCTTTGATCGACAAGCAGTAGCTATCTGGTAGTAGGATACTTACCTATATAAATATAAGTATAATAATAATTATAGTTATAAACTTCATTAATAATGCATTGCTCTTTCGCGTATATATGATGCTTATCCATTTAATTACTCAAGGTTACGAACAGAAATGCAACAAGCCATATGATCATCGAGTTAACAATAATATAATCAACTTCGCCTTATTAAAGCTACTTTAACAATAACCGGAAATATCATTGCACAATTCGAAAATCTACACTAATTGTCAAAAGGTACTTACATATTTTCTCACATTCTCGACGTAATTATTATAATTTTTTTATTTTTCATTTACCTGCCACTTATACCTTCAACACTTCTTATACATGTTGTTGAGATACATAAGCACCATCATATGCGAGTAATCACGTATATCTGATTATCTTATACATTAAAATTATAAAATCTTTAGAAATAATTTAAAAAAATTTTACGCGAGATTTTTTTTTGTTGTTGGAAAATGATTTTGTTGAACTTTTGAACTTTTATATATCGTCATAAAATCAAAATAAAATCTTACCTAAAATAAAAAGAGAAAAAAAACGGATTAGTAAATTTATAAAATTTATCGTATCGGTATTTAATGAAAGATACTTCATACACACACACAACACTGACAAAAAAGAACACCAAAGTAATATACATCATCCAGATTCAATTCTGTTTTCAGGTCAGACGTGATCGTTGCTTAATTTTTTATGTTTCTATTTTTCATTTATTCAATACTGTTTGCATAAAAATATGTTTACATCCAAGAAACAGAAGTTTACGACATAAATAACGAAACGATGTCTTAGCATTTTTTTTTCTTTCAATGATAGTAAACTTGGAATAATTTTAAAACAATTTTAAAATACCAAAAAATTGTATTTTGAAGATGATGATAATGATGATGATGATGGTATAGTACCAAAAAGCAAGAAAAAACATTTCGGTTGTATAACCGAAAATTACTCATAACTGTTTTAGACGGATCATTAAAGTTAAAACAACAGATTTTTTTTATTACTCGGTACGATTGTAGAATAAACTTAAGAACAGTGGTTGGCTACCTTTTTATTTTGGACAGTAATAACATTTTAAATTGCATGGTGTATTTGAGGTAGTGAATATTTCGACATTTAAAAAAAGTTCCTCTTTCAAATACTATCTTTGTAAATTCTAACATTTGAATGTCACACTATGACTAGCTTAAAAGCTTCCAAATGAAATTTGTAAAATTTTTCAAATCTTTCGAATATAAAATCTTTAAATTTAAACCTTCAAAGGGGAATAAACAGACAAGTAATTATTTGTTCAATTTTAACTAAAAACAAAATGTATTAAAAGCTTTTAATTTAAAATAATGAAAATATGCCTTAAATTTATAAAAGCTCTAAATAAACTTTCATTATTATAATTTTGAGTTTTTCCAATACATATTATTAATTATTTATTTTTATCATTTAATAAATGTCTTCAAAAGAATTGAAGCTTTAAAATTTAAAGTTTAATATTTTTCAAAGCTTTGGATTAAATAAAAATAAAATGTAAGCTCCACACGATGGTAAACGAGCACGGTAAAGTTAGTATTCCAAGAGGAGATATTTAAATAATTTCCATTCAAGTGTTAATAAAAGTTAGGACTTTCTTATAGAAAAGCTTTTGTAAGCTCTAAATGTCATAAAATGACATGGTTACAATTAAAGGGGTCTAACGGTTTACAATACATGACCTATTTGACATGTAATTACAAAAAGGTCTTTACATTCAATGAATTTTACCTTTGAAATAACGGTTTAAATGACTTTTAAAGCTTTTGTATAAAATATTACAGCAAAGTTAACCAAATACGTAAAAAGGAAGATGATCAAATATTTTAAGAGATTAAATATTCATACAATTTTTGTGAACTTCTAAAGAAATTCAAATTTAAAATTAAGTTCGTTTCAGCTTTAAAAAGCTTTTAAGCTCCAATACAGTTAAATGAATAATCAAAAGATTAAATTATTTGTTTAAATTTACAGTGAAATTCAAATTTTCCTAAAGCTTTTTAGTAATTTGATAGGTAAGTTTAAAAAAATAAAAGCTTATAAAAGCTTCCGATCATCTATCGTTATTATAATTTCTGAATGGTAATCACATTCATGTATATGACAAATTTGAAATTAATTTTATAGATGTCTTGATTTTCTAAGGATTAAAGCTTTCAATTAAAGGTTTTACAATCTAAAATGTAATATTTATAAAAAGTAAGCTCCAAAATATCTAGATGAGTAATTGCCTGAGAAGCTTAATTATTTAAAAAAAACATAACTATCAAAACTTATACTTTGAGTTAGTTTAAAGATAAGCTTACACTTCTGAAAGCTTTATATGAATAGTAAAATTTGTTTTTTCAATTTATAGAATGTCATGACTTCCAAAATAAATTGTACTTTCAAAATAAACCCTTACTAAGTTCAAAGCTTTAAATGTAAAATTAAAGGAATGCTTTTACTAAAATCTCCAAATGAAAGTAAACTGAAAAGCAATTATTTCATGAGGCTTAGCTTTTTATGAAATTTGCAGTAAATTTTAAGTTGGCGTAAAGCTTTTGATTAAAGTTTCATTACGTTTGAGAGTTTTAAAATTGATTTGTTAAACATCTCAACTTTCATAAAAAAGTCAGCTTTAAAAATTGGGGCTTGCAAAGCTTTTGGTTGACAAACTTTTTTAGTTTATGTCACAAATAAGAGTAAACGTATGTGCAACTTTTCCAAAAACTAAATTATTTGTTCAAACCGTGTTAAATTTTAAAGTAACCCGCAGCTTTTATTTGGGTTATTTTATAAATAAGCTTAAACTTTCTAAAAAAAAAGCTCCAAATTCTTTCAAATAGATAAGCTTTTTTAATTGTTTGCTAAATTAACATTAATAATTATGTAACCTTAAACTTTTCATTTAGTTTATTTTATATAGGTAAGCTTCATCTTCCAAAGTAAGTTTTAAGCACAGCTTTCATATCCAAAGTCTATTTTGAAGATTTTAATACTTAGGACTACTATAATGCCCAGCGAAGAGTAATTTGGTTCTACAAAATCATTACAATCCATTAAATTTTCTATAAAGAAGAGACATTGCCACCGTTATACTTTTAGGACTTCATGCAAATAAGAGCACCACATGAAAGAAAGCCCAAAAATGTAAAAATCGCTTAAACAAAATGGTGAGGAACTATTTATTGAATAAGCCTTTATGTACCTATATTAAATTAACAAGGGGTGGCTGTTGATAAGCAAACATTTTAAACTCAAACTTAAAAGTCAGGCTTTTAATAAAAATAAAACAAAAACCGAGTTTACTAAAAACTCATAAACATTTCCACCATACATCATACACCATACACTTTTACTTTCATAAAAGCTTTTATCTTGCTCAAAGCTTTGGTTGATTAATAAATTTTAATATTTTAAATATCAAATTGGATGCTTTAGATAAAATAAAAATTTTTTGCAGCCCTGGGAGTTTACTAATAAGCAAATTTTTGAGTAAACTACATTTTTGTGCAAATTGAACTTAAGAATAAGTTTATTAAACTGTTGTAAGTCTAGTTATAACTCTGTATGGTTTTAAAGATAAGCTAACACGTCTTAAAGCATCATAACTGTTTTATCTTTATTTCTTAAATATTTTAGAGATTTTTGAATAATTAAATTTCCTGACATATTTTTACTTAATTTATTGAAGGACTCCTAGAAACTTTCAAATTAAGGCCCTACAATTTGTTGACGCTTTTGAATAAGCAAATATTTCATAAAGCAAAATAATTTGTTCCATTTGAACTAAAAACAACATTTTTTTTAAACTTCCAACTTTTAAACTTTTAAAAAAACTGGAGCTTTGAAATAAAAGTATTAATATTTTTTAAAGCTTTTGAATGACTAATGAAGAAAACTTTAGCTGAAAACGGCATTTTACGAGCAAGTAATTTTTTCTATAAGTTTATTAATTCAAACAGTTTGCACATTTGTTAAACTTTATTAATTTGGGCAGTTTTGCCAAATGTCACTGTTACAATTTAATACCAATTTTAGGTCATTTAAATAATTTGGAAGTCATTACCTAATTGAAAAATAGTTATTTTCCTTCTTCAGAAGTTCTTGACATTCAGAAAAAATTTTGAAACAGTGGTCTTAAGAAAATTGGAAGCTTTTTTATACATTATAAAAGCAAATTTAGCAACAAATCCGAATAGAAAGATGAACCAATATTTCAAAAGATTAAAATATTTATTAAAAGGTTACTAAAATGTTCGATTTCTTACAGCGTTTTATTTGGTCTATTTTATAGATAAGCTTAAAATAATACAAAAATTCTAAAAAAGCTTCTTGTAAGCTGTCATCATAAATTCTGAATTATTTGACATAGTATTAATGATTAATGCTAATGTTTACATAACATGTTTGAAATCGAGTTACTAGACCTCTCGATTTTTTAAGGGACAAAGCTTTAAATTGAAAGTTACAAACTTCCTAAGCTTTAAATGTAATATTTAAAATATTTCAACTCTAAAAGTGGTTTAATCATTTGAATAACATTTGAAATTATCTTTTTTAATTAAGTAATACTAAGTTGAAAGCTTTTGAATAAACAATTAATGAAAAGCTTCATTTGAAAGCTCTAAATCACATTTATTCTCTAAAAAGCAATTATTTGTAAAATGTTGGATACATTTAAACCAAAGTTTTAGTTAACTTAAAACTTTTAATAAAAGCTTGATTATTTTGGAAAGTTTTAATGACATAAATTGATCCATTTTTTAAAAGGAATTTTTAAACGTTTTGACTTTTAAAAGAAAATCAGTTTTAAAGGTTTTGACTCCTAAATCAATATCATTTAATCTAAATTGAAAAAACAAGCTTAAGCAATTATTTTAAAGACTAAATAGTTTGTTAAATAGTAATTAAGCTTATAGGTACATGAAGCTTTTATATGGGGTATTTTATTTATAAAATCAATCTGCCAAAACTAAATTTACAAAACTTTACTAATATTTTATAAAACTACTAAGTCGAACGTAGATTGAATAAAAGAATCATATATCTAAAAAGGCAGTAAAAGCTTTTTAATTTAGATTTTTTAATGAAAGTAACGGTTTATTATTTGCTTTATTATTTAGTACCCGGACAGCACAAAAAAAGGGAAAATACATTAAAATAGAAATTGATATCGAAAGCTTTCATAAACTGCAATTTCTCATAAGCTTTCATCAGACTTAAACAGTCATTGTTCTTTTTCTAATAACCGCTAGTATTTTTCAAAAGTCTATTTTTTTTATTTTTATCTTTATCAAAAGCTTTGTGTATCAAAAGCACAGGATATGATTTTTTTTAGATAAATGTGCTTTTTCCAAAACTAACGAATTTGATAACATGTCAATAATTTTTTAATTCACCAAAAGCTCAGTCATAAATATGTTATGACACTTTTATTTATTAGAAGCATTTATGTAACTTTCATAATTTTTGCTTTTACTATTTCTGTAAATGACAAAGAGATAACCAATTTAATCCCTAATTTAACATTGACGTTCACTATCTTAAAACGTGTCAAAACTTCCAATTCGATTGAGTTAACAATAAGATGGAAATAAAAATAAAACTTACGCTTGCAATACTTCGAAATATTTTAAATTTGAAAAAACAAATTTAGTATCAAAAGCTTTCAGCAAAATAACTTTTTTTCCCATATTTTAATGTAATAATCTTTTATTTTGAAAGGGAAAAAATCATTAAAAATTTAGTTTAATAAACTTACATTACACTCGCTTTGGGAAATTAATATTTGTGCAGAGCTTTAATTGTTCCAAAAAAGTTACGAAGGAGTAGTTTTGTTTCTTATATAAAAATAGTAATTAGATTAAAGCAGAGTATTGGATTTTAAGATATTAGATTGTCCAGTAGTATTTCAGTCGAAAAAATGTAATTATTTGTGAATATGGTCATCGAAGATGTGAGATCTTATCGTTCTGCTGCCCAATATGTCACCAGTGATCATCAATTAGTCACTGCAAATCTAAGAAGACAGTTCACGTACAAGTCAGGAATTGAAGCAAAATGTAACTTACGGTTCAACTGGGAAGGTCTGATAAATGAAGATGAAAAAGCACAATATTAGAATCTTGTTAGCAATAGCATTGTAGAAACCAATCACCGTTCTGATGATGTGGACGCTCTATGAGAAGTTTTAAAAATTTCAATTGCTGGGCCTGCCTAGGCGACTCTTGAAAGGATAAAAATTAAACCAAACTAATTTCTAAAATGTTTGTTCAACTATTCAATAAATAAAGATAGAATTCAGTTTTAAGAAACAGTAAGCTTAGTAAATGTTATGATGCTTGAAGCTCTTTTATATTTCTACTAATATAGAATTAACGTTATCCTTTATTCAAAATTGAAGCAGAGTTTTGCCCGCGGAAAACTATTTCTTAATCCCTGTCGACAAAAAAAATGTTTTGATACAAACAAATTAAAAATTAATTTTCTTAATATCTTTCGTTGTTTTCCTCATCTTTCCACCCACCGATTCTCTGTTTTCACAAAATCTTATATATACTATTTTAGTTTGTTAAGTACATTTTTTTGTTGTTGTTCTTCATGAAACACGAATTGGTTTTAGTTTTCAAGAGTGATACTTGACAAACAATTTTCTCGAATGTAATTTAACTTTTCAAAGCTTTTTTTTTTGTACCAACCGTTCTATGTTCCTGTTGAATTGTTGAACAAATATTACTATACTGAAAGATATCTTTTTTTTCTAGCTTCGTATATATGGTTGACATTTATGAGATAGTTTTGTTGTTTACAGTTTATATATTATAATAATGGTATGTACCTGAATTGTCTAACAAAATAATTTAATAACAATATGAATTTAAAAAAAAAAAAAAAAAAGTTCTCGGAAGTTAAGTATTTTATGGTTATTTTTAGAATTATGTTTATATTGTTATTTGTATATGTTATGATAATGAAACCGTGGAGTCTTCGTTTTTTAACAGTTTAACGATGGATGTCTTTAAATTAAAATATAAACCATCACGGTACAGCATTGACATTTATAATATGCTTGATAATGATTGCTGTTGATGCGTTGTCGAATAAAATTCAAATTATTGGGTTCCACCTGCAGCTAATGATTGGCAATCTGATGTATTGGAAGAAATATTTATTAATTAATATGACCTTGGATAAAATTTGGGTATATTAATGATCGGTTGTGGAAAATTGCCTGGGTTTTTTGGATAAATCGGAGAGGGCATAATTTTTTATTAATATTATGGCAATTTCATTGATAGTAGGTGCACTGTATTCTGTACAATCACTGATGAGTGATAATTTCAACCAAACATCTGCTTCACATCCCGTACATTAATATCTGCATCTTGAGCTTCCTACATAGCTTTTAATTTCACTTCACAAACCATGCATTAAGTATTGGCGAGCCTATTGTAATTTCTGAAAAAGCGGATGATCCATGCGAACAACAAAATTTGTTGAAAGGACGATGAATTCAAATTTTCGTAGCTGTTGTGCTGCCGACAACGTCTGCACGTATGCAGACGTTGAACGTATTGCCGTACTAACCGTTTATCGATTTAAGATGGCTCGTTTCATGAAAAACTTGAACATGAATCTTGAAAACTCATGGTCTTCCTCCACAAAAGTAAACCATTTTTGCTCTCATCGGAAAATCGTTGTTGTATAAGGAAATATTTTCACGAGTACTGATGTTCAGGGTTTCATAAAATTTTTTTTAGAAATTGACGATATTTGAGGACATTGTCCTCTCAAATCAACCTATTTTACTAACTTTACTTTGCTTTTGCAGCAGCAACTGGTAACCCTTCCCTCCTTGAGTATGATTGACAAAAATAATTTGCTGCACAAAATATACATAAAAAATTTCAAGTATTGATAGTACTGGACTGGCTATGAGCCAAACAGATATTTTTTATATGGCCCAGACACTATGGAAAATTAACAAAACAATGTATTTACTACGAGCAAATAGAGAAAAACTGCCATCAAGTTTAAAGCAAGGAAACGGTAATTTGATAGACAGAAAAGATAGAAGTTGCGGGAACGAAAAAAAGCCTTGAAGTGAGGATTTAGGTTTTGTAAACAAGGGCTGTATAAACAAAAACAACTGCCTCAATTGTTACCGTCAAAAATTAATAATACCTAAAGCGTGTTCTGCTCAGTGTTTGAACACCTATCTGTGGGTGTAAACACGAAGATAATCATAATTGGTGAAATCGAAGTTTTCACAATGGTAGATAACGGAACTGATCCTAACTGCATAGCTCAGCAAAAATATAAACTCCTAGATTCACATAATTTCTACGGCAAAACTAGGTTTTATCGGAGAGAATCTTGGGTTACTCCGGGAGTTTTAATTTCTTATTTTTTCGTATTCTAGATAATCTTATCCCATATGATATAATTGTTATGCTATAGAATTGTTGAACCCAGTAACTACCATTTTAACGACGGAGCTTGCGAGTATGACTTTTTAAAATTATTGCAAACGGCAACTTATTCATTACACAAATATTATCACAGTGCCACATAGGATAAAAAAAATTGTAAAACCTACTCTATCAAGTATATCACGAGATTAAAACCTGATGAGTAGTGGAAGTATGTTGATATAGTTCACAGAGGTGTATCTCAACAAAAAATATTAGAAGACAAACTAATGAGTACAAAGATGAAAAACCCCGAAGACATTCGTATTCAAGAGCCGTTTGTCCGGAAAAACGTAAGAAACGGAAACCTGCATTAAAATATAGTTCTAAAGTTTTCGTTCTCATCTAGAGGTCGCAGCAAATTTTCTCATCTAGAGGACACAACAAATGATGAAATTTTGAACAACTTGGTTCAATTAATTCAAATGAAAAAAAAAACTTAAGGAGTAAAATTATGAAACAACTTTCTTGACTCAAATAAACGAAACACAGAAAGCGATCGATCTTTTGAAGAGAAAGAACGAAATATTGCGAAGGAGTTTGCTATCGACATGAAACTTTATCGGCTTCATTTTCTTTCAAAGATGTGGAAGAGTATTTTACTCTGGATATCAATTAAAGCCACCAATACTGTTATACATAAATGCAAACCATGCCGGCACAGACAGTTCTCTTGATTTTTAAGTATTTTTCCAACATTGCATAGCTTAGGACTCGTATTACAATTTCCTGAGATAGTTAAGTGGCTTAGATGGCATTGAAGTTCCATTGGCAAAAGCTGACAGATTAAAGATGGTTCAAAACTATCTACTTAACAATTTGCGACTAGCTTACCTACGAATAAAAGAACCTTTCAGCAAGAGTACCAGCCGTTGGACTTTCCACTTTTAGAGCATAATCTTTAGGCAATTATTAAAGAAACTAGCAAGCAAGTCTGGATAAACAAATACTGTTGCTGGCAATGCTATACATTGGAAAATTTATCAGGACCAGAATCCTTGTTATTTCCACTTTGGCCACATGGCGTTAGTTCTTGTTATATTAACCCCGGTGGAAATGTTTCCTCTTTGCTGTCTGCTTCAATGATGTAAAAATTTAAAAAAAAACTACCAGCTGAATGTTTGTTCCACTAATAAACTTTGTATCACTACAAAGTACGCATGGTATGACTAAAGCCTTTTGAAGTAACTCCCTCTGCCCCAACTTTCAAACACAGTGTAAACCAAACATTCACTCTCCTACGAGTTTGTGCCTGGTTCCCCTATTCAAAACATTTGAAAAGCTTGTTAGAATTTCCCGAATTCCACCGATTACCCAACCAACCCTTATTTTTCCTTTCGTTAATATCTTCTCTACTCTTTGGCCTGAAAGAGCACCCTCTCCTATTTGAGACACCCAATAAAGAGCGTTACGGTTACCTCAAACAGAGGAAACTTCTTTTGTTTTGCACCAGTGATTTTAGAGTATAAAGAAAAAGACCATTAGTAGTCATTTTGTTAATGTCCCTTAATTCTAAACGGGCTTCCTGTAGCCAGGCTTTAGTATTAGCTTTTTGACTAATACTTTCCACCAATTAGAATTTAGAAACTGCTTTTTGGTTTCTAGCTCTTTCCAACTCTTCTAAAACACATTCAAAGCTTGGCGACTATGTATGACTATTTTCCCAGACCAGTAAATTCTGAGTCCACTTTTTTTACCGTTAGAGGTAATTTCTTTCAATTTCTTTTTGGTTTTGTTGGTGCTACTTACTGTCAGTCTGGTTTAGCTTCTTCCACTTATTTGCCCAGTTTTACTTTACGGTAGGTTTATTTGGCCAGATCCCAATTTGTTAGAAGATGGTAACAATTTGTAGTGCTTTTATTTTTGCATAAATGAGACCCAGTCTGGGAGAGTGAATCTTTCTTTCTTTAAAAATAATCTGCTTTTTAAGTGTTTTGCATTCCGCTTATCTTGATTAGTAGAAATGACTGTCTTTTACTACCCGGGTGTTTACTGCAGAGTCATCTATTGGTTTCCCTCTTTTTCACTGAGTTCTTAAAACTTTATTTCCATCCATTCTATGATTTGTTGATCAACGTTTCTTTATTTATTTTTAACGGCAGTTAATTTTAAGCCGCTTGGACCTTTGAACTCAAGCCCTGTGTTTTTCGGTTTCCCCATGTTCTCCTTTTATGTCAGGATGTAATACTGCCGAAGTATATGCTAGCCAGTAGGCAGTTTTTTAAGTTGATAGTACTGGAGTTACCTTCATCTAATGTTTTTCATAAGCCTCAGACAAGAGAACATAGGCTTTTTAAATATCTCCTTACTGACAGACGCTAAATGGCAGTTTCGGTCCTGTGATGATATTTATCTCTCACCTACTCGTTAGTGAGTCATTTAGAGATTCCCTCAATTTGTCACTTGTGGATACACCTAATGTGTGACCTCTAACTACCCACAGAAATAGAAGGCTTTACCAGTCACTATAGTTTAGGAATTCCAATTGTGTTTTTTTATAGTTTTATGAATTATATCATTTTTGCCGCTTGGTTCAAATAAGCTCACTAAATAAAGTTGCTGATATAACAATTCTAAGCACAACAGACACGTCTTGTTGGTACCCTTGAACTGTTCTATAGGACTTATCCCAAAGGTCCTGATCCTCTGTTCTACTCTTTCATTAGTCTCCTGGCTCTAACCATGGTTCGTATGAAATAATTATTTCCATAAGGACTTAAATAACTAGAAAATAAGCAATCACGAAAAATTAGGCAGTAGGTTATATCTCACAGAGAGAGTACATCAGTTATTAAAGAGTGATTAGCCTTGAATTTTCGTTTCTTTGTCATGACTTTAGAATTAAAACTCGTTTAACAGTCCGAAAAGTTGGTGATTTTGACTTGAAGATCGAAGGAAGCAAGTTACCTCTGGTTCCCTATTGCTTTGACCAATTGCATAATAGCACTTCTCTTTAACATTCATTTTCTTAATTTATCATGTACAGTACTTTGTCTTAATCTTTTAAAATTTTAGTAATCTAATTAATTAATCCATCAAATTTTCTTTTAAAAAAGTTCCATAACTATTAAAACTTGGAAATTTTTTTTTAACAATTAAATTGATCTTTTAAAATATTTATATCTTTCAAAATACAATTGTTGACATTTTACTTGAATGAAAACAATACAAACAATTACAAAAATAATTATCTCGATTTCATTTTTCCTCTTCGTTCATTGTAAAGTTTTCCTGACAAAAATAAAAATGAAAATGGAAAACAATTGAGCTTGACATAATTCAAATTTTTGTTGGTGCAGACACAGTATATTGTTACAAGCAACAAAAAAAGGTTTTTCCATTCAATTTCCTAATTCACTTAATTGTGATTTCCTTTTTCCTTGTTGCTAATTAATTTTCCTTTTTTATGTTTTGTTTTGTTATGACTATTTATAAACTTCTTGTATTATAATGTGTCGAAACTATTCCAATTTTAGTTATAGCTATACGACACACATGTATTAGGTTTTTGTAATAAATTGAAAAAAGTTTTACATTTTTCACTTCAGGATTGTGATCTATAAATTAATTTTTAAACCACGTACTTTTTGAAATTTTCAATTTTCATTATCTCATTAATTTGCAATGTGTACGAGAAGCTACATGATTGGTGTCATTATGTATATAATAAATAATTGTCGAGTGGAATTTTTTATTTTTGTTGAACACAAAATAAATGTATGCAAATATATTATCACAGCATCGAGTTGAATATATAGTATATATCGTCTCGGATCCAGTTGACAAATAATGATACATAATTTTAATGTAGTTTTTAAAAGTGTAACAGAGAGTTTTCTACTAAGAGTGTTCGTCTAAGAGTGTAAATCGGTTTTTCACGAAGGCTTCTGAAATTTTAAATTGCAAACTTGTGATACTTGAAATTTGATACTTGACACCTTTACACTTGTGATAGTCTACTTAATTTTAGGTAGTCCAAAATGTATCAGAATAGCCAGATATATGTATATATATTATATATATATATATATATATATATATATATATATATATATATATATATACGACTTTGGTTGCTACGACAATTTGGATATAACGACCTATATTGCACTGAAAATTGTCAAAATTATTCGTTTATTAAGACTAAAAAATTGTAAAACGACACAATATTGTTTTAGGCAAAATTTCAGACGAGTCATGTTCAGCAATGTGCACTTGATGGGTGGATACCGTCTGTGATGCCAAAACTTTGAGTGGGGTACACATTAAGTAAAATTTAGAACATCGACGAAACGGCTTTGTTTTACAAAATTACACCATAACCAACATTTAAGTTCAGAGGTTGAAAATTGTAAAAGCGGCAAAATGTCTAAGGAAAGAATATTTTGTTGGTAGGAGCTAAAATAAATAGTAGTTACAAAAAAAATTGCTTGTTATATCAAAAAGTAAATCACCCAAGTGCTTTAAAAACATTAAAGCTATATGTCAAATATACAGATAATAAAAGGCCTGGATGACGTCCGAAATTTTCGAGTGCTATTTACGGAAATGGGACACCGGGCTGTTTAAAATGAAAACAAGTCGACAATTGTCCTTCACACCCTCACATTAACAATTTAAAAGCAATTAAGTTAGCATTTTTACCACCAAACACATCTTGCGTTTTACATCCAATAGATCAAGGTGTTATAAAGGAATCTTCAAAGCCATTACAGACGTAATCTATAGTTGAAATTGGTCAGGAATTTAGATAGCGGTCAAAATACCGCCGTAATATTGATAGATGAGGTTGAAATAGCTGCTACAGCATGGATTTGGGTTAGTATAGCTAAATAGTAGCTAACTACTTTAGACATACCGGATTATTTTTAGAGAGTGATCTTATCACCGAGTCTGATTTATACGACGAAAATGATAAAATCCCACTTAGTGAGCTAACCCAATTGTTTTCTTTCATAGCGGGATATGTCCAAGATAAAAAAAAATATTGAATGATTTTTTGACCGAAGATAATTTAGTATTAATCGATAAAGAAGCAACATTAGAAAATATTAATATGTCCATCAATGACACTAAAAGTAAAATGATGATGACGCTGATGATAGTACAGAGTTTATTCCTCCCTCAATTACTGAAGCAGAGAAGCACTATCTACTATTAAAAGTTTTTTTTTTTTTTTTTTAGATTAACACATTGCCTAGAGATAATTCCCTTAATGGCTTACGCCACGGCAACATGGTGGGTTAAAACCCTTTATTACAATTAATTTAAAGACTGAATGAATGTAATTTACAATAAACATTACATTCATCACGTATGTAGCCGGTTTCAATTTATTTTCTAAGATTTCTGTAATGCATTGATTTTCATTTTAAGGTGAATAACGCTCACAAACATACAACGACCGACACATTAAAACCAATTTTATCAATGCATTATGGTCAGGGAAAACTACATAAAACCCTGACCGAGAAAATAGTACAAGTAAATATAAAACAATATTTAATCTTCACGGGTTGCTTGTTTCTTTAAGTAGGCGTGAAGGTTCCTCTTGAACACCTGTAAATTAAATATTGCAGGAAATATCGACGGATCTATTTGATCCCAAAGAGAGGTGACTCTAGGGAAAAACGAAGATTTAAAATGGTTAGTTCTACATCTGGTTATATCTAAGGCTAAGCTATGTTGCTTTGAACCAAAACGAGTGGGAGCCTTGTTGACAAACGCCGCTGGTATTAGAGATTTAATTTCAGAATAACAGTGACCAAAATAATATTTGTAAAAAAGCGATAAAGCACCTACTTTGCGTCTGTGCTCTAATGAGTCAATTGATAAAGCAATATTTTTATCGTTAATCATGTGAATAACTCTATTTTGAATTCTATCGAGACATTTGAGATTTGATCTTGGAGCACCACCCCAGACAAATGAATTAAATTCCATAATGGGCCTAACATAAGCCTTGTATAACTTAAGAACTTCTATAGGGGTAAAATAAAAGTTACACCGTCTAATGAATCCCAGATACTGACTAGCTTTTTTTCAATAGAATATATATGTTCATGCCAAGAAAGATCACTCGAAATGTTTAAGCCCAACATTCTAAGAGAGGACGACCTATTCATTTGAATACCGTTTATTATGGGTGGAACATAATTTTGAATTTTTTTTGTGAAAAAAGACACGCTTGGAATTTCTGTGGATTAAATTCTACCCTATTAGATTTGCCCCATTCAATGACCTTGTCAATGCAAGTAAGAAGTGAATTATTCATAATTTGATGAGAGCAAGATAAATGAGAATTAAAGTCCTTTTGGCTATTAAACTCAATAGAAGCAGACACTGTAGTATCATCAGCAAAAGAGTGGATATCACATGATGCCAATTTAAAAATATCATTGATATAGATCAAAAATAAGGTAGGCGACAAAGATGAACTTGTGGTACACCAGCATTGATTTCATACGAGTCGGATGAAATGCCGTCTTAATCGATAGTCCCATTAAATAATTCTCTATCCATTTATTTAGAGAACTATCAAGATTCAGTAACCGAATTTTATTAATCAGGCTTTGATACCATACTCTATCAAAAGCTTTTGAAATATCTAGAGATACGACACTTGACTCACCATATTTTTCAATACTTTTTCCCCACAAATGAGTTAAATAAGCAATAATATCACCTGAAGAGCGATTCTTACGAAACCCATATTGAAAATCTGATAAAAGCGCATGCCTTTCGAGATAGTTCATTATGTGAAAATTCACAATAGATTCCATTACTTTAGATAAGGTTAACAACAAAGCAATTGGGCGGTAATTGGAAGGAGAAGTTTTATCACCTTTCTTAGGAACCGGTTGAATATTTGCTGTTTTCCAGATAGAGGAAAAAATGCCAGAGTTTACTGATAATTTAAACAGTTTGGCAAGAGGCTTAGCTAGGGAAAAATGACAGCATTTTAGGACAATTGATGGTAATCCATCAGACTCAGAGTTTTAAGAACTTTAGAAATAACTCGAGTACGAAAATAAATTTTGGGCATAGATGAAGAAACAGTAGTACATGCTGGTGGGGATTGGTTAGGGAGAAAAGGGAGAGTCGATGCGGAAGCAAAGTGAGACCCTAATAAATTAACTTTTTGAATGGTGGTTTTATAATAGTTATTATTATAAAACAATAAGGGGATAGATGATTTCTTACCGCTAAAATTCTTTTTTACCAAGCTAGCAAACGACCAAAAAGTTCGGTTGTTTGCTTTAGAATCTAATACATTTCGTATTCGATTACGAATTTTGAGGTCATGGTTTAATTTAGACCTGATTATGATAGCATTCAATTTATTACGGGCTATTCTAAATTTAATGAAATTTTCATTAGAAGGATTACTGAGATAATTTAAATGAGCACATTTAATCGCGGAGATAGCAAACTTACAATTTTCATTAAACCATTGAGTTTTGTGGGGCCAATTTCTTTTATAAAAGCTAGGAATGAATAACTTCATTCCTTTTAAAATCACCGAAGTTATAAGCTTGGATACTGTATCAGCATTATTACTTTTAAAACACACAGACCAATCAAAAGAAGAGAAAAATAGATTGAGACTATGCCAATCAGCATCATTGAAATTCCAGATTAGCCTAGGTGTACATGTAATAAGCTCCGAAGTAGGTGGGGCAATCGGAAATTTCGCTGAGACCAATGCATGATCAGAAAGACCTAGAGGAGCATTAACATCAATAGAATATTTGTCAGGCATGGTAGTCAAAAACAAATCCAACAAATGAGATGAATGACCTAATATGTCAGGGTACCGAGTTGGTTTGTCTACAAGTTGGACAAGCCTATTCATCCCCGCAAACAATTCAACATATTCACCTGTTTGATCTCTTGGTTGAGAAAATCCCAACCAAGTGTCATTATGAATATTAAAATCTCCCAAGACAATCACTTCAGACATTGGAGAGATCTGGTAAATCATATCAATTGAACTTGAAATTATTTCAAACTCGTGACATGTCTCTGCATGTGTTAGATTTGGACTACGGTACAGAGAATAAATAAAAATAGAGCGAGATTGGAATTTAATTTCAATCCACAAAGTATTAAACGCAGGATTGGAACTAGGTGAAATAAATTTGGGTACATTAAAGTGGAGATCATCCTTTACAAAAATAATCACTCCTCGATGTGGAATCAAATAGTCAATACGCGAATAACCCGGACAATTGAAGTCATTTGAATCGCCTAAGTAAGAAACTTGAACTTCACCTAAACTAAGTATGGCAGGTTTGGTTAACTCCAGGTGAGTTAAAATGGAATTAAAATTAGTTTTAAAGCCCCGAATATTTGTAAAATGAATTTTAAAATAAAAATTCGTTTTACAAACGAAAAGTAAACAGAATGACGTAAACAACGTAAACAATGAGAACAATGAAAACAATTTTAGGGACCGATTAAATATGGAGCCCTTTTGCAGCCGAACTCACTTACAGTGACGAGGCCTTCTAAGTGAGTACCGCTACAGAGAACACCGGGTCAGTCCACCAAATAAAATAAGTAAAAAAACGAAAAGCCTAAAAATATAAATAGAAAATTATATTATGTATTTCACAAAAAACTTATCTGTTTATTTTTTTGCTTCTTGACAGGTCAACGCACACTTTATTGTAGTTATGTACAATTCAACAATTTGTCTAATGAACTGACTAAAGAGAGCTTGCTTTTACAAAAATTGGAGCAGGAATATAATATACAGAACAAAAGTATGAAGCAATCAGGTATGTCTGAATATTTCACAAAAATACAAAGTATATAGTTGTGTTTATATAATGTCTAATGGCTCATAGGTACTTACTACATACTACTAAGATAAGATTTTTTAATGGGTTTTAAACTAATTTCGTTTATTGCGACGTTCGGTTATAACGACGGATCCTACTGACATTTTTAATGTCGTTATAAGCGAATTTCACTATATATATATATATATATATATATATATATATATATATATATATATATATGTATATATATATATATATATATATATATATATATATATATATATATATATATATATATATATATATATATATATATATATAAATTATTTAAACATTTTTTACGTTTCGAACACAATTCGTGTTCATCATCGAGGTAGTGTTCTTTTTTATATCGGAGAAATCGGAAAGATAATAAATTTACTGTCAAAATTCAGATATGCGTTTTTTTCACGTTTTATGTACAAATTATTTATTAGGAAAACGGATTAAAGTGGCCTGGGAGCGGATCTGATAGATAAAAATCAGAGAAAAAAATTATCGGAGATATCGGTCGATCATTAAAATATATGGATAGATTTTTAAAATTCATTAGTAAAATAAAACAAAAATTGCGTATTGCAATTACGTCAAAAATTAAACCTTCTTATTTTAAATAAAAATTAGTGTGAATTGGTATACAACAAATATTCAAATATCACGTTCAGTTTTAATAAGAACACGTTTTATCGGAAAATGTGAAGTAAAAATGTGTGTTCTCATATTAAAAAAATTCGAGTCAAAGCCTAAGTTCACTAAAAAACTCCATTTCAGTCTTAAGGTCCCAAACATTGTAAAAATATGAAAAATGTATAGGGATTTTCTCTTCCAATTTTTGTTATTACGTTTATTACTCAATAAATCTTAATTCAACCCTGTATAATTTTAAGCATAAAATACTATATAAAAAACTCTAATTATAAAAAATGTCCATTTTGAATTTTTATTTTTCGATTAAATAAAACAGAGATGTAGTTTTTATTTGTACTTACTAGGATTTTTTATATTATAAATACTAATATAAAAATGCGACGACGCTGTATTTTTTCCTACTACGATGTTTTATTTTAATATTTTGACACATTTGAAATACGGTAATTTTGTACTATGTGGAGTGGTTGGTTATATCCGATAAATAATCTCTCTGTTATCTCCGATTTCTCAGACACAAAAAAAAAACATACCCAGAAAATTTTTATTCTTTGAAAACTAAACCAAAATTGTATTACAAAAACTGATAAATTACATAAAACTAAGTATAACTTAATTAAAACTTACAATTCGTCATAAATTGTTTTTAAATATTATAAAATTAAAAATAAATAAAAAAATTCATCACACAAAACATTTTGATTTTGATAAAAGCACTAAAATTGTTTGCTTTTTCTTACGTTTTAAGTCAACTACGTAGTATACTATACTGACGAAAATGAATGACGCTGCATAATTAAAAAAAGCAAAAACAAGAAACAAACAAAAGACAAAGAAAGAAGAAAAGAAAAATGCAAATACTGAAAAGAACAGAGACAACAATATGATCTAAAAATCAAAATGTCTAACATCAGCGAAAATAAAAACAAAAACAAACATATTGAACAATTTGTTTTTTTTTTTTGTGTATCGAAATTATACACAAAAACAGATTGCTACGATTTTGTTAAGGTGGATTATAAAAGTTTTGTGATGTGAAGTGCCTAAATTTGAATCAAGTGATTGTACATATCTTGAAGATATATTGTAATTTTTTAGCATCCGTTTTTTGTTGTTTAAAGCGAGTGACCTATCAATTATTGTGTTTGACCAATGTAGCATCGATTCCACGCACAAACGATTTTTCAAACATCTTTTTGATCACATAACTGTATGGGATCTTTATTGAGCAATGACTGAGATGTTCGTATAATGTTTTATGTATGGGATTAAGATAGGTTTGCCTTAGTCATTTGTTACTGATGGTGACAATCATCATCCACTGACTGGTTGTTATTACTCGTATGATGTGGGGAAAATTTGTATATGGATGATTTAATAATAGGTTTGAAAAAGAAAAATGGATCGTTATTTTTATGAATAAGATTGAAGTTTATCTATATGGAACCCCGGATCAGAGAGTATAAGGATTTTATTGGATAATTAACTTTGGTATTTTTTGTTGTAGGGTAGTGGAAAATTGGAATTAAAATTTAAGTATCTCCCAGACGAAGTTGATTTGTAGAACCAGTAAGTGGAGGTTGAACCATCAATGTTATGCACAATCAGAACATCTAAAAAAGCTAAAGTATTATTATTTTCTATTTTGAATTTTGAATTTAATACTGTTAGTAAATGAATTAAAAACGTGTCTAGTTTATGTTTTGGAACGGATATAACAATGACATGTACATAACAGAAGTAAAAGGTAGGGGTGAAATTTAAGGAACCTAGTATACTGGTCTTAACAAATTCCATGACTAACTCAGCAACAGCAGAACCTGAGTGGCGAACTCTTTAGTGACCCAAAATGGTTTGTACATCTTATCATTGAAAGAGAGTTTGCAGTTGTGAAAAACCAATTCCATTGCTTCTATGAATTGTGCTTTCTTCACTCAGCTTTCACTCAAAAGAACTTAGTCATTTTGCAGTCGAAGTTAGAAAAAAGTGACACTACATCTAAGGATAACTAAAGGGTGATTTTTTAACTATTTTCTTTTTGGCAACACTAATTTTGACAGGTCACGTATGTTTCGAGTTTTGTGTCACTTTCAAACATCTTCAGTTTGATCTATAATTTAACCATGAACCGTCTTACAAATGAACAACGCTTGCAAATCATTGAATTTTTTTATCAAAATTCGTGCTCTGTTAAGAAAGCTCATCGCGCGCTTCTTCCATTTTATGGTCAGTTTAATTGATCCACTGAAGCGGCTATTCGGGCTATTGTGACTAAATTTCGCACCAAATTTACATTGTTGTACATTAAATCACCAACACGCTTACGTACAGTGCGAACTGAAGAAAATATCGCAGCTGTATCGGCCAGTGTTAGTGATGACCTTCAATTATCGATTCGGCGCCGTTAGCAGCAATTGGGCCTCTGTTACTCAACAACGTGGAAAATTTTGCGGAAGGATTTAGGTGTGAAGCCTTACAAAATACAGCTGGTGCAAGAATTGAAGTCGAACGACCTACCACAACACAGAATTTTTGGTGAATGGACTCTTGAAAAGTTGGCGGAAGATCCATTTTTTATCGAAAAATTGTGTACAGCGACGAAGCTCATTTTTGGCTGAATGGATTCGTAAATAAGCAGAATTGTCGATTTTGGAGTGAAGATCAGCCAGGAGCATTGCAAGAGCTACCGATGCATCCAGAAAGAGTTACTGTTTGGAGCGGATTATGGGATGGTGGCATCATTGGACCGTACTTTTTTAAAGATGATGCGAATCGCAACGTAACTGTGAATGGTGAGCGCTACCGTGAGATGATATCCAACTTTTTTTTGCCGAAAATAGAAGAACTTGACTTGCGTGATATGTGGTTTCTACAATACGGTGCCACATGCCACACAGCACGCGAAACAATGAACCAATTGAGAGGCAATTTCGGTGAACACTTTATTTTACTTTTGGGACCGGTCAATTGGTCGCCTAGATCGTGCGATTTAACGCCTTTTGATTATTTTGTGTGGGGCTATGTTAAGGCTCATGTATGTACTGACAAGCCCGCTTCGATTGACGCATTGGAAGACAGCATTGAAACATTTATTCGTGAGATACCGGCCGAAATGTTGGAAAGTGTATGCCAAAATTGGACTAAGCGGATGAACGATTTGAGGCGCAGCCGCGGTCAACATTTGCATAAAATAATCTTCAAACATTAAATTGTATGGACCGTACTATCGATTCAAATAAAGATTTCATGCATTTTTCTTAATTTTATGTGCCTTTTTTCGAAAAATTTCTTATAGCTATTAAAAAATCACCCTTTACATTATCCTGTGACAATACAATATTTTTGATATTCTGTCTGAACTTGTTGGAATTTTTTACAGTTCCATCGGAGTTTGCTACCGTTTTTTGCTAGACTCAGGTCAGAAAGGCAGACAGGGCATATAATGACGTTCCAATTGAACTTACGATTGGCTTTTAAAGGGTATTTGATTTATGTATTTTAGGTAGGCCATACAGTTGTGCCATTATACTGTGATGGCATCTTAATGATTTTTCCTCCATTTTGCCTTCATTTTGCCAATTAGTAACCAAAAGAGTCAAAGATCTGGTTAAGGTTTCGTTGTATGGATTTATTTTCATTTTCTAATCCTTTATAGATGTTGGTATCAAAGAACTTCGCCTCCATCTTGATTACAAAGTCAGGTCATGAGATAAAAACGATTGGATTACCTCTGTCTGCTCTTGTTATCAAGAGTTCTCAATGTTACACCACCTTTACCAACTTGTACTGATTTTAAAATTGAAAAAAGCTTATAAAATTATAAATGGCAACTTGTGGGGTGTTAGGTCATTTTTTGATTGGTTTTAAGTACTTAAAATAAATCAGAATAGTTAGAAATTATAGATGAAAACTATGAGAGATTTTTAAAAATGCATTATTTATTCTAACGACCACTGTGTATTTCGTAAAGGTTTCTGAAATATTATACATATTTCAAACTTCTGATTCTGATTTCTGAGTCCACTTGTTTTTCTTTTTTGGTATTGATGCAAAAAAAATGACGAAAGCTTTATAAACATTTTTCAATGACAATACTGTAAAGTTTCTCGAGCTTTTAAAATTATAAATTAAAAATGTGCGGTGAATCCACATGTTTTTGCTGAATTTTTGTAAGTCAAAATGTAGTGTAGTATCCAACTTTTGGGGGCTTTTCAAAAACTCATCAATTACGTGCACTGTAAATTTGGTAAAAGGTTCAAAAATAATATATTTAAAACTTATTATGTAAAGTTTACTGGATTTCTGAATTTTTTCATCTTTTTTTTTATCCATGCAAATTTTGAAAGCTTTTTTCAAAAATATAGCTTTCAGTGTTAAAGAGCATACTGTCGGGTGTACTTTTGTTTTTGGCAATTTTTTAAATACTCAAAATGTATCAAAATAATTTGATATTATTGATGAAAGTCTTAAAATTTTTTAATAAGAATAGTTTAACACTATTTTTAATAGTTTTGAGAGCTTTTCAAAAATTGCTTATTCATTGTAACGTCTCTTTTATGTTCATTCAATAAAAGCTTCAAAATTAATCAATTGAAAACTTGTAATGTAAAGTCCAGTGATTTTTCTAAATTATTTTATTGGTGCAAGTGTCAGAAGCTGTTCAAAAAAATCTCAACGGGAAAACACTTGTAAGGGCTTCTGAAATTATAAGTTTAAATCTTTTTGATGTAAAATCAACTTAGTTTTGCTGAGTTTGTTTGGTGTTGTAAAAAACCTCAACAAAAATGAAATGAATGAATCTGATGATAGTTCTTACACGAGTCAAAGGTTTGTTTGAGAACCAGACAAAAAATTAAAATAGCCAAATAGCCTTTTTGCCTCGTCATAAGTGATGTTTAAAAAATCTACTGACTTGCATTGAGTTGAAACCGAGAACAGATGATGAAATATTCACACATATGTTTTGCTGGCCTTCTTTCACTAAGTGTTCAATTTTGTTTTCTAACAATCATCAAAAAAGTGAGGAAAGAGCCTTATATTGATCTACGAAAGGATATATAACTTGATTTGGTGCACCAATGGTATAAAAACAGGATGCTAAATATATGCAAGAGTTTAATGTTGAAGTCAACCACTGACTGGCAGGATTCTACTGCTACCAATAAAAAAGGAGACAAGGAAATTAAAGGATCTTTTGGATTTTAACAATAGTTGCAGTGTACGAGCTTTTCAATAATTGATCAATCAAACTACCCTGATAATGTAAAGGTGCTACTGAAATTTTAAATTGAAAACTTGTGATAGCCTACTAGTTTATGCTGAACTTTATTAAAGTCAAAACAAATCAGAATAGTTTTATATGCAAGTTTCAAGGATTTTATGATTTTTAGTATTGCCACTACATAATGTCTAAGAAAAAACACCCCCATTAGATTACCCTACACCTTCTAAACATTTTTTTTGTACTTCCCAAAAGAAATTCTAAATAAGTTTTGTAAATATTATACAAAAAGAAAAACGTGACTTGATATTAAATCCGTTAGAAATGCTAAACTAATACATGTACATATAATATGTGTGCGGATATGTTTTTGGATAATATGTACATATTATAGCATTGTTAATTTTTTGGTGACAAATTTTTATTATTACAAGCTTCTAATGGTAGGAAGAAACTTTGTTGCTATTCTTAAAGTACGTACAAAAATTTAAATTAAAATTAAATTTGCATATAATCGTACCACTCATTTTTCATTTAAAATTCCATTTTAGTATCATTTTACAGTAGTACATGGTACTATTTTTTTAATTTTTGCGGTTTGTAAAGTACAGTGAACAAACACTATAGTCATCTTTTAAGATTTTCATCATTTTCAATTTTAAAAGTGTCTAATATTTTGATGAATATTTAAAAACGATTTGCTGATAACCCCAATGATTATTATCCCTACATAATGAAACAAATAATGAAATAAATGCAAACGCCAATATAAATACAAATACAAATACAAATACAAATACAAATACAAATACAAATGCAAATACAAATACAAATACAAATACAAATACAAATACAAATACAAATACAAATACAAATACAAATACAAATACAAATACAAATACAAATACAAATACAAATACAAATACAAATACAAATACAAATACAAATACAAATACAAATACAAATACAAATACAAATACAAATACAAATACAAATACAAATACAAATACAAATACAAATACAAATACAAATACAAATACAAATACAAATACAAATACAAATACAAATACAAATACAAATACAAATACAAATACAAATACAAATACAAATACAAATACAAATACAAATACAAATACAATGAACAGAGTAATCAAGAAATGGTTTCGTTACCAAAAGAATGGTAATGAAGTTTCGATCTCCAACTGCTCATATTATATACGAAAAAATATTCTCATCATTTGCATTCTCATTCCGATGGTTCAACTGTATAACTCTACTATTTTTTAATATGTATATTATGCGGTGCTAATTGTGGAACGTGATTTGGAATAGAAAATACCACCTGTTTTATGTGCAGAAAGAATTCTTATGTTCGTTTTGTCGGTTTAAGATTAGCATAATACGTTTTTTTTCACTACAAAAACGTTGGAATAATGTTACCTTAAATTGTTAGTTAAATAAATTTTTAAGAGCAATAATTTGATAATTAAAATTAAAAAAGAAACTGGACTTATAATGGGGATAATTAGTAAATGGTTTACAGTTTTTTAAAGTAATTCACTGGGTTTGTAATAAGATTTGTGTTTTTTTTTATATGTTAACAGAAATGTTCGAGTGGAAGTCGCTATTTTTTGAACAATGTAGTTTCTATCATTGAGCTTTGAAAAAGCTTGGGCACAATTTTTTTTTTAAATGTTTATGAAAACAAAGGTTGGATCGCTGGGTTGACTACCCGCATCCTTAAAAAACTGCTCTGAAAAAAAATTAACAAAAGAATATGTGGATACCACCAACATTTTAACCGACCCCACTTATGTTAACGGACATGCAGTTTACGATCAGTACGTGGAACATGTGGTCACTAAGAAAACCAGGCGCGTTTGATAGCACTATATTAGCCATGAAAGAGTATAGCTTGGGACTCATTGTGTTCCAGGAAATTCGATGGCCAAAAAGTGAAAACCATGTGCTTCAAGGTTATACATTGCTTTTCAGTGGAGATGACCTGAGCAATCTTGGTGTTGGTCCTTGGGTCGAAGGTGTAAAAACTGTTTGGATTTTAAGGCAGTTGATAAACGTTCGTGTAAGCTATGTTTACGCATGTGACAACCTGTCAATCTTTTCTGTTCATATGTGTACTCATGTGAGCCAACACAAAAATAAAGATTCATTTTACAACGGTTTGGATGATCAGTTAGAATCCATCCCGGAGCACGACGTTAGGAGAGTGATTGTTGACTTTAATGCTAGAGCAGGCAAAAATCAGACTGGCTCATGTGACAACATAATTCCCAATCCCAACACGATCTAGCAACCGATAATCGGGAAGGAATGTTGTAGTTCGCGCATAACTTTATTGTGGCTAGCACATTTTTTCAGCATAAAAATTTCTGATACTTAAGTTCCCTTGTGATAACTGTGTGAGAGGCGATATTAAACCGAGTTTTTAATATTACATATTTTTTTTTTAAGTATTGATCTGCCAGTGGACTTAAAAACCCTTGACAGCTAATTACTTCAATATACTTTTTTTCGTTCACACAAATTCATTCAACACATTCACACAAGTACAGTATACAACCTGCACAGTGCATAGCTCCATGTCACATAGTACAATGACAGGAAAAATGGATCAGCCTATAAGTTCTGCGTAAACCAATAGGGGATTAAAGTTGTGTTCATCAATATAGGTACTTGGGGAAGTGAAGTTTGAAGTATGAAGTGGCTGATTTATCAGAAGGTGCTACAAATAAAACTAAAAGACAAGATAAAGTTACTCTTTCTTCTAAATCTTGTTCAGTGTGGAGTTGCGCAAAGCCTGCTTTTGCAAATAGTATAAAAGTTTTATATTTGGGCAGCAGCTCTCTCAAACTGAACTGCTGTTTGGATCAGTGGAAAGCTTTCCTTTCATGAAAGTAGCAAGAGTTCTGCAACTGGTCTAATATTCATATCTATATCTGTTACGAACATTGCAGGATAACTATTGGGTTTAAAGCTTTTTTTGCTCGTCTGTGTATTCTTGATCGAATGTGCAAAACCTGAAACGAAATACGATATATGGTTACAATACCCTTTTCAATACTTAAATATTTCGCCTTAGCAAGCAACCTGCAGTCCTTTCAAAAGTTATGTAAAAAGAGGGATCGATCATTGGGACAAGCTGTATAGAAATGATATGATAAGATCAAGGGTAGATGCAATGTGTTCCTATCTTGACTAGAATTGTTGGAAAACATCACTACATTATTGACACAGCAACCTTATTATTTGATCATCATTGAACAAAGATAAGAGTATATAGAGCAAAATAATTTCATCAGGTTCAATGGAAAAGGTTCTAAAAGCATGTAACAAAAAAGGATACAACAAGGATTTTAATTTTGATAAAACTCTCGATGTAGCATTGCCAACAGTGGTTTTCGTATATAAGGCGGTGCTTGCTAGCTTCTATAACCCTTGCCCAGAAGAAGGATTCCACCCTAAAAAGTTGGAAATCCAACGATTGTTGCTTTTGCAGAAAGACTATTATTCTGTCGTCTAATCTGCTGGTTGGATACTGTAAACAAAGAGACCTGTCTTAAGAATTATATGGATTGTTGAAAGCGCGTTTATAACGGTAATGCTGATGATGTAGAAAACTTAAGAAAAACAATCCTTATAGTTTTTAAATACGACCCTTATGGGGTGCATAAAGTATTATCAAATGACGCGAGTAACACTACAAGGGTCGCAGTACCTTCTTTCCTTACTTAGATCGCAAAAATAGAATTATGAGGTACAACATAAAAAAGTTGAAAACTTTTTATGCAATTTGAGTTTTTAGTGATCCATTGGAGGCGTGTGACACTGTTGTTGGCCTTACCAGCTCTGCATATTTCATAATCAACCATGAATTTGCGAACATCAAACTTTAACACTTTAGCCCACTGATAATATCAACGCAAAACTTTTAAAGTTTTTCGTAGTCCTAAATGAGAAATTAAGTTAGCTATAGTTTCAGTTTTTGGCAATCTTCCTAGGGTTTAACGTTTCACTGTAACATCCTATTTTTCTTCAGCAGATTCGTTAGTGAAGTCAGAAGTTCTGAAAATCGATGATTAAATCGTCGTTACCATCCGGCCATGCCAAGAAATATTTTTTAGTGTTTTAAGAACATTATAAGAGGAAATTATACATAATTTAGAAGAATCCATGTCTGCACCAGTGCAGACCCATATATTTACCATAAAGTCCACATATACATTTTTGGTCCTTCGAGCCGGATGTTAGGAGAATCTAAACCAGGTAAAATTATTGAACTTGTGATAGCGTGGGTATAACCATTTTTAAATCAGAGAAAAACCAAACCGTAATGGAGGGTCTGAAAAAACGTTCCGTCATAAATGAACCAATGGCAAAAATCATATCATTTGCGGATAATATCAAGGTGGAAACCTAATTATTTGAAGTCCAGCCAGCTGCGACGTCTCAAACTGAAAAATTTCATGAGAACTATTACCACGCGGTAGCCTTATAAAACGCAGCATTGCGTCAATATCACGTTATGACATATTTGAATGCCTCAGGACAGTATAATGATACTATACAAACTTCTAAAAATGCGTATTCAACTGAAACCAAGTTGCCTCATTTATACTTATAGCGGTATTCCAAGGTATTTCAATAGTGGCCTAAGAGATATGATAAGTAGAAGTTGACCATTGAAACCTTATTTAAACAGTCCAGAAGCACCCGTATTTTTATTCCATATTCGGAAAATGGGCGACACCCATTTAATAAAGAAATCATTAGACTGCTTTAGGCAAACGGGCCACAGGGTGACTTATATGAGATTCATGGTTGATCTACTTTGTGGTTATCAAATTAGACGGTGACAGCCAACAATGTTGGCAACATGAGTCATCTAAGATCGATCATCCCATATTCCAAATTTAAATCGAGTTTCTCTAGACCAGAGCGGACGTCCTTTAAAAGGATTTGTGCATGTAAAAAAAAAATCGGCAATATGACCAACTGCGAGTGTAAGTAGAACACAATCACGTCCAATTACTTAATATGAACATTTTGATCCAAGTAGACTATATGGTGTACCATTATTCAAAATTTCTAGCGACGAATGTAACCAAAAGAATAAAGTTAGTGGAAAGGTTTCATAAGCATCACAATATAGTCACAAGCACAACAGAGCAGATATTTTTTTTTTCGAGATTCTAATGGAAGGCAAGATTTCGGGTAATTTCGGCACACCAGTGGCGCAAAATACAATCTTTGGTTGACTATCACATAAAATAAGAAAAAATCACACGAGGAACTTAGTACAACTAAGTTACTGTACAGAGTTGAATATCGATCGCTTACTTTAAAGATTTTGGGAAAGCGAAGAACTACTAATTATCAATCAATTCGCCAAAGAGGAAATTGCGTCTATAAGCGTAAAAAAAAACACAAATTACAAAAACAATTCACAGCAATTGGAGAACTGCATGAGCTTCAACTTCAAATCATCAGGTCACAATCATTGCCTTTTTCAATTTGCACTGCAGGGGACACAGAATAATATCGCTGCTTGATGGGTTTGGCATCGCCAATGTTAATGCCATATTTTACCAATTGTCTATGACCTGGCCCAAACTTAGAGGAAAATGGAAACTGGAGCTTAAGTGTATCCATCTATTGGTGCTGAGATACAACAAACTGATGGTGAGAAGTTTTGATAGTATCGTGAATTTGGGTAGGTTTATATTGAAGTTTGATATCTTTTGTAGATTCCAAGATACAAGTCTTGTTTCAAATTAGGCGCCCAGTGCAATGTTATAAGGTTTGTTTGCCCTGTAAACGTTTATTACTAAAATCAAATGGTCCACTCCACAATCAAATATGGAAATAGTTTAGATCTTCAGTAGAAAACGGATACAAAATTTATCGCTTAAAATGCTTATATACAACAGATTATTTCTAAATATTTTCAATCAACTTCGGACTGTTATGCTGTTGATATATATATATATATATATATATATATATATATATATATATATATATATATATATATATATATATATATATCAATTAAAAACATTTGTTGGTGTTCAGCAACTATTCCATTGCCTAAATAATTCTTACCTGACAATATGTGCTACTTGTTAGTGTGAAAGTTAAAACCATACACATTATGTTTGATGGCATTTAAAAGGACACCGTAGAGAAAGCCTATTTGAGTAGAAAATAAATTGAAATTTTTTTAAATCACTTGTTGGTTAAAAAACTTTTCCTAAGCAACATTGCCACAGGTCCTTCGATGCTACAAGTCCAAAAATTTGATAAATATTTAAAAAAAAAAATTAAATAGAGTAGTTTGACCGATCGACTCAGTTCAGCCCACAAATAATAATTCATCCTGACAAATTTAACAAGATTTCTTATATATCATCTTGAACTATGCTACCATTCTAAATTGCTCATTTCCGGAGTACCTAAATATACATTCTTTTATATAGATTAACCAAAATATGTTGAAAAATCTCAACTAAAAACTAATCAGTAAATTAAAATTTTAAAATAGTTTGAGGTTAGCGTAGGTCGTTTGTTCCCAACTAAAAAATATTTACTATATAGAACAAAACGATCTACTGTACACAATATAAACTGTCGGTTAAGGAAAATTATTTATCACCCATTCACAACTCATCTCGATGCTATATATTACATGTTCACCAAAGCAAGAACCACAATTTTTTTTTATATTTCATTTTTACTTTACTAACATTGGAAATTTAGTTTTTCCTCTTCAGAAATTACCTAAAAGTTTATTGGCTAAAAAGTTTTCGTTTCTTTTTTTATTTTTTGTTTTTTTTTCTGAATTTTTCTATATCAAAACTTATAACCATAAGAATGACAAAAAACAAAATTAAAATGAAAATAAATTAAAATAATTTAACGTCATCGAAACTATTGAAGAATGAATAAATTTAAAAGAATTAAGAAAATAAAATTTTCCAACAAAAAAAAAAGTTTTTCTTGCCTCTCACTCTCGCTAGGGGAAAACTTTTTGTATTATTGTTTTTTTTTACTTTTGGGTTGTTGTTGTTGGCCTAAAAATCGTCTTCGATTTTATTGGTAAATCTCTGCAGAGAAATGAAAATTTATAACATATTTTTTTTTTTAGATTTTCAGATCTGCTAGCACGTTTTTTTTTTTTGTTGAACCAAAATCAAAGTTTTTGTCTTTTGTTGTCTGTTCAACGATGGAAATTTTTTTTAATATTTTATTAAATAGGTGCATAAATGTTTGCGTATTTTTTACCAGATAGAAATGATAGTTGAATACCGGATAAGCAAAATAGAACGCTTGAGTATGAAGGAAAAATAATAATTAGGGAGAATTAAGTAGGACCAAATGTATAGAACTAAAAGAAAGTGCAATTTGAACCACTTTATCCAATTATTATTCAAATTTAGTAGTGGACAGGCACTTGAAAGTAGATTGGACACGACTAAGCTGAAGGTGAGCAGAATGTATTAACAGAGAAGACTGTCACTCCAATTAATTTCGATTTGTCACACTTAATGGCTGTCACGAAACAAGTGTACGATCAGCAACAGCAACAGCAGAGCCGAATAAAAGTAGTATGATAAAAATATTGAGACAAATCGTTGATATCAAACGATCTAACGAACGGTAGTCTTAACATACCAAACGACTAGAGGAATGTCCAGATGAAATTCCAAAAACTCAAGATAAACAGAGCAAACGACAAGGAACATTTCATGATGAGGAATTTCAAGAAACTACCGTTACTTTGTGCATAAAGTTGTGAAATTAGAAAAAAGTAGTCTTTTAAAATCTTAAAAGCTTGCGTAAAATGGTAAAGAAAACGACCAAGAACACCATCGCAAATGTTTCGCATACCGAGGAAAGAAGTTCGAGAATTGGTCGAGAAGCTTGGCTCAAAAAGAAGTGGAAAATGGCGAAGAAATAAAACGAGAACATCATTGCCAATGTATTGCAGGTCAAGGAAAGAAGATGAGAGATTGGTCCAAAATTAGGGTCAGGTAAGGTAACGGTGTCATTAAACTAAAGCGTATCAGTTTCAAGGAGCAAAAACTGACTGCAATAACCAAATGCTCCATTACATCCACCTTTATCTTAAAATTAGCAAAAGAGTGAACAACAATGATACAGAAGCAACCAGAACAATCATGCACTGTGGCAAAATAACAAACGGTAGACAGCCAGTTCGAAGATTAAGGTTAAAAACGGTTACTGGTGAAAGTGCGGTAATCAATGGTAAGAAATGAGTTTGGTTACGGATTGAGAACAGCGATCACATTATTGTTATGAGATAATCTTAGACATGGATTAAATGAAGGCTAACGAATTTGTTTTGAATGTTGGTCGAGATTTTTTAAGCTACAACAACGTGGCATTGCCTCTGCAAATGAACGATGAAGATTCAGTGATATGATGAGTTATATTAGACCATCGAGAGACAATCATGGAAGGTTGAAGAGAAATTCTTGATCACAAAAGTTGTGGGTTGTCAAAGCAAGCGATGAAGAATAAAACAACGTTAGAGCAAATACTAGTGGGATTTATTCACATTCCAATGGTACAAACCAAGAGTAACCAAAACGTAACAACAATTGAAACAATTGAAACAAAAAATTGTTTCGGTTTAGATCGGTAGCGACACAACATCAACAGAAATAATTTTGTATTCAGCCATCGTCAAGTTATCAGATGATGATAAGCCAACAGGATAAATACATGCTACTTACTGCTGATGAACTCAAAGCTGCGTGTAGGTTCCAAATATTTCAAATAACAGTCAATACTATTTGGAATCCTCTACATACATACAACGCATGCATCTTCTTAGTAAGCTCAAAGATAACTTGCAACGAGATTTGCAAGAAATAAATTGAAGACACATTTAAAACAACAATAATATCCGCGTATGGTGATGGAGTCCCATCCAAACTGGATTCTAAAAGCGCAGATACATTTACAGTATCACGGTATACAAGAAACACAGCAACTAGTTTAAACCATATTTTCTGCCACATTTCAACTTTAGCGAAAAATTAAGGTCTGCCAATAGCTTGGCCTTAAAATTAATATCAACATTCTACGAAATAAAAGTAATTACGACTGTCATTGAAGATTTCAAGAGGTAAATTAAGTCATCAGCAACTTAGATCAATCCACATGATTATCAGCACTATTTGCCATCAATAGGATCTACTCATCCATTCCATGAATTAAGTTAACACAAACTAGCTTTATATTACCCACTGCAGTCATTAATAAGGAATTTGAACAATATTGGCATCCGGTTTTCAATGTAGTTTTATAGCCAAATCTTTGATGAAACCTCTAAGCATATTGAGATTCCAGCAAATTGTATCTAAAATCGCTGCAGTTTACGATCCACTTGGAAGGTTAATTCCTTCCGTTACACTGTTCAAAATGATGATACGACGATTATAGGTGCTGGAAATTGATAAGGTCTCTGACTCTTGTTAATCTTAATCTTGAACAAGAATTGCGCCTGAAAAATCAAATTGACGTGTAAACACAAACCGTGGGTCTGCATTGAGAACACGTAACGAATATTGTCTGTGAAAAAGGAAAAATTGGTCTGCTTAAGAAAATCTGTATGCTCATAATGGAATCATGTGGTGTGATCCTTTAAGCAAAGTTATTGCAAAATATTAGGTCAGACTAATTTATCGACAACAAAATGCTAGATGTAACTTTAGCTGCTGATACCAAAGACTATCATATACGAAGATTATTGATGCAACGTTACGTCGAAAATCGAATCGCTAAAATTTCAACAAATTGCAACGCCCAGGCGAACATCAGATGTTGCATGAAAGCAATGTAAAGAGGAATCAAATATTTTAACAAATTGCAATTTGAAAGAGGAGATATTAACCACCTGATATGGATAAACTCACAATTTAAATTATTCAACATAGCCATAAGAAGTGCCTGGTTGATTTTTTTTTTAAAGATTTAGCAAAATTGATGGTAATAACATCGAGCTTAAGTTTGGAGCTAGTGCCATTAAAAACATCACCGCAGAAAGGGAAATTTGTAACTGTTGACCTACCAGTAAAAAATCCGTTTTGATACGGGGGAAATATATAAGATATAAGTGAAAGGATTTAAAAAATTTAGGTATACAACAGTTAAAATGGCTACACTTCGGCAGTAGTTGTTAGATTCATCATTACTTAAAAATAACGGAAACCTTTTAGAGGTGCAAAAACATGCCTCTACAAAAACTTTCACTAAATATGAAAGAAATTAGTAAAGCCAAACATGTTGCACAGTTCCTGAAGAAAAAGGATAGGAATCAGAAAAATATAAGGTAGACAGAATTGTAAACAATTACCCAAATCTGTTTTAAGACCCTGAAGAAAGACTAACTTTTGTGACTTCTGTTAAAGGGAAAATCCGAACCTCCAGTTTGGATTCCGTATACACGCGACCTTGTCCATATCCTATGTGTCTAAAAAAAGAGGTAGAAAAACCAGTCAATCAATTGTTGAAAGTTGCAAAAGTTAGACCTTCTAAATCTTCATACAATTCCCCAGTATGGATTGTCCCCAAAAAGGAAGACGCTTCTAAAGAAAAAAATAAAGAATGATCATAGATTACCGAAAACTAAAGTCGGTAACAATCTTGGACAGATACCCAATACCAGAGATAAAATACAAGTTGTCTTACCTAGGGGATACAGAATCTGTAAAGAGGCTGTCTTTTCTGTATCATAGATACAGAAAAGACAACCTCCTCCTTAAATCATGGAAAATATGAATTTACTCAACTCCCATTTGGCTTGAAAAATGTGCCTTCTATATTTCAACGTACATACGTTGAACATATTACGACTACATAGTAATATTTGGAAAGAGCACTTCGAGAATATTAAAACCATATTCGAAATCTTAGGAAAAGCAAATTTGAAAATTCAACTTAACAAGTGTTAATTTCTAAGGGGCGAAGTGGAACTTCTCGGTTTTGTAAGGACAAAAGACGGAATTAAAGCAAATAAAGAAAAAATTAAAGCTATTTCAAATGTTCCCATACCAAGAACTGTAAATGAGCTCAGATTCTTGCTAGGCACAGCAGAATTCTACCGCCTAGAAAGGATTACATTTTACCACTGATGCGTCAAATTTTGCACTAGGTGTCGTCCTCTCACAGAGAGGACGACACCTAGTCAATGGAAGACTAATTAGACCTCACAGCCATAGATAAGCTGACAAAATATGCTACATGCAGAATAATTAAGCCTATAGCCATAGAAAACACTAAACAGACTTTTAGAGACATCCTATTTTCCTTTGGTGTCCCAGAAATGGTCATAATAGAATGAACCATCGCTAAGCTCAAGCACCATTACATCTATGATGGGCAATTCTCTAAATTTTAAAGTATTTCGAGTTACGCCATACAAGAGTGAAGTGAACGGGCTGATTGAAAGATTTCATTCTTCCTTATCAGAAATCATCCTAAAAGCGGACAGAGTGGAACGAAACTGCTTAAGAGATCGATGAACGAATATAACTACTCGATACACTAGAAGAATTCGAAGAGGCCAGGCTTACCAACATCGAAAAAATAAAACAAAACCAGACGCAGGACATAAAATATTACAATAAGAAACGTAAGGCCATCAAAACTAATCAAGTAGGACAAACTATCTACGTACGACAGAATGTGAGAATAGGTTCTAAACTAAAAGCTAGATTTAAACAAGAAATTGAAAAAAAGAAAATAGAAACATGGCTGTGTTGACCGAGTCTGGAAAAATCATTCACAAGAGTAACATAAAATCCTAACTTCCACTCTTTACGTTCCAACCCAAAAAGACATTTTATGACACACCATTTTTCTAGGAAACTAAATGAGACATTTTGATTTAAGAGTTAATGCACACCTTCAGGCAATATCAAATAGTGACATAATCCGACACCTAAACCATGTCACACAAGACCAGGTGCAAACTTCCGCCGAACTAAATAAAAAATAATAAAATTGCGGCAGAGGTTTCCGTAGCATAAAATGCAAGGAAACCCATGAAAGAGAATACTGCAGGAACACCACAGAGAACCGGCAACCCTCAGAATGTTTTTACTGCGCTGTATCAGGTGAGAAAAAGATTTGTATCAAATATTTCTTTGCCTAAACCAGGTCCTACCCAATTTCCTTCTGGTCTTGGCACTCGAAAGTTAGGGATTTCATACGTTAATAGAACGGATGGCAGCCTTCACGGCTCTAGACCACCCACTTCTTCGAATAAAAACAACTTTTCTCGCATACTTCAAGATTGTGAACAGTTAATTTGTATAAACCTAGCTGACCTCAAAGAAAGATGTGACCTCTTCTACGTTGAGGACGAACGAGTTCCATCAACTAATATCGTTTAAAAACGGTTTACCTTCATAAAATTCGTTTCCTCACTCCCAGGCCCTTCATGCTATAGTACAACTTCTATGCATTTCTCTGAATGTCAATAGTCTAGTTTTACTAGATCGGCGACAGCAACTTGAAGAAATGCTCTTCCGTCACAAGCCTCACCTAGTTCTCCTATCCGAAACCCACCTAACTCAAGTCACTGGATATACCACTTTCAAGCTAGATGCAATAAGTCCCAAATCTGGAGGCACTGTTATCTTAATCCAGAATGGCATTCCTCACTTCCTAGCCAAAACATTTGTAACAGCCGAAACTGAGGCAATTCTTTTAAATGTTATTACTCAGAACAAATATCTCACGTTTTGCTCTATTTACGCGAGACAAGTCAAGATTCATGATTTAGAACAACTTTTTAACTTCAGTAACAAAGTTATCTTGGCCGGTGACTTTAATTCACGCCACAACACATGGAGTAGCCCAAATAATAACCAGAATGGTCGTTCACTTCTTAATTTTTGCAATAATTCCAATATTCAATTAAATGCTCCTAACGAATCAACATTCCCAAGAGGAAACTCGGTTCTTGATTTGGTTCTATCTAAAAATATCTCTCTGTAGTCACTACAACACGAGTCTTGCATGAATTTTGCTCAAATCATTTAACAATTGCATTTACAATCCCTTTCAAGACCCAACCTGAAGAAACAAAAGTATTTTGCAACTACTCCTAAGCCGACTGGACGGAATTTAAAATTCATGTTCATCAAAACCTCCCAGAAGGCTCAGAAATAACTACCGCTCCTTAAATTGCGGAAAAAACGGTCAAGTTAACTAACGTAAGCAAATTAGCCATCAAGAAAACTATACCTCTCATTCAAAGCAAAGGACCTTATAAATTCCTCCTGAGCTCCAAAACCTCATTAAACTACGCAATCGAATGTGTCGGCCCTATTATAAATACCCAGGGCATATCTTAAAATCTGACGTTAATTTTTACCCATCCTCTTAATTCTCCTCCTCTTAATCCTACCTTAATTGAGATGGTCGATAAAGCAGAAGTTGTCAGAATGAAGTTGCCAACATTTTTCAGCATCTTAATAAAAGAAAAACTCCGGGAGACGATAACATAGCCAACTCGGTGCTTAGAAATCTTCCACATAAAGCAATATCACAACTTACCGATATCATTAACGGTATCTTAAAGACAAGTTACTTTCCAGATTGTTGGAAACTCGACAAAGTCATTCCTATTCCTAAACCAGGAAATTCCTCTAATAGCATAGAGCATACTTGCCCAATATCACTCCTAAACGGAATAAGTAAGGTGATGAAAATAGTTATTCTTAACAGGCTCCAGCCTCTTCTAGAACCCTATATTCCAGAAGAACAATTCGGATTTCGTGCCAACCACTCTGCTACTCAAGCAGTGTTGAGGCAGAAAAACTATAATAAAAACGCCAAGCGATTTGGTCGTTCAATAATCACAGCCTTTCTGGACATAGAAAAAGCTTTCGACACGATTTGGCATAAAGGCTTAGTCTATAAATTAATTCAATGTGATATTCCTTACTACCACTGTTCTAGTACCAAATCAATCACAGGAGAAGTTGCACAAGGTTCAATTCTAGGTCTACATTGTTTTTTATTCTTCTATCAGGATATCCCGAAACCCGACAACAAAGAAACCAATATCCAAATTTATGCCGATGACACGGCTATATTCACATCTTCAATTAGCGCTCGGAAATCTAGTGAAAGATTGTCCAAATATCTAAACTAGTATTTCGAATATGCTAAGAAATGAAAATTCAAGGTAAACTCTTCTAAAACCGAAACTATCCATTTTCACCGCAATAAATATAGTAAAATGCCAAAAGCCAGCCCTCTGTCATTCGAACGTAGCACCTTAGAATATAAAAAATCAATTCAAATACCTAGTGGTGATTATAGACAGTAAGCTATCACCTCTCTCTCACATAAAAAATGTTCGAAGAAAAGCCTTTGCAGTTCGCCACTTACTTTATAGATATTTTAACCGCAATAGTCACCCCCCTGCCAAAAATAAATTTAGATTAAATAAGGCATATATGAGGTCCATTGTTACCTAAGCTATCCCTGCACAGATGGGAGAATTGACTGAGACACAATCGGTTAGTCTATCAACCTTGCAATCCAGTCTTAGATTCGTGTTTGATGATTGGCATCGGGGAACGCGCTAATATAGAAAGCCTCAAAAACTTCACCTGTCGACTTCAATCGAAGTTTATTGATAGGATAACCAATTCTGAAGTACAATTCCTTCGTGCAATCCCTCTTTCAAGGGACCTGGTACTCGCGGAGAAATACAAAGTATAAGTGCAATAATTTTAGAAACAAAAGAGACGCTTAGCGATAAAACAAATGATTCAACACGGTTTAAAAATTTTAAAGTACCAACTTAAATATGGAGATATTGCAAGCTACTTAAACTCCATATTATAAGCACCAACTAACATAGTGCCAACTAAAATAAATTAAATACATTGCAGTAATTCAACGAATTTGAAAAAATATTTATATCAAACATTTAGTTAATTTAAACCAAATAAAAACAAATATAGTAAATAAACAAATGAATAAACACAAAAACAAAAAAGAGCTAAACAAACGAAACAGACAATGAGTATGTGAACAGAAAAAAAGATATTGTCTAGTAAACGTCCTTATTTCCAAAAATTAAAGACATAGAAACAAAAATATTGCCCGATGAGATAAAATAATATTTTATAATGTTCAACTCAACTATTTATGCACCTACCCAATATTTTTGTAACTAAATGACATAAATCAAAAAATTAAAAGTAAAAATTTAAAATAAATTTTAAACTTTAGTTTCTCAGTTCGATTGTACTTTGTGCTTTTTTCCATTTATAATATAAAAAAAAAAAGTTTGACTATATTATATATTATAAATATAGAGACATTTTTATCATTTATAAACAAAAAAAAAATTTGCTGCCATGCCAAAAACAGTATCAAATCTTAATTAAAACAATACAATGTATAATTAAAACACAGATTTTCCACCCTTTTTCCATTCCGAGTACAATTTTTATTTTTTTTTATGCCATTCGTTTAATTATTACATTATTATGACGATTAAAAGGATATCCTAATTTACATTAAAATTAACTTAATTGCAATGATTAGGGAACTAAAAAAAATTGTCTAACGACATAATTAAGACTTGATTAAGTGTAAGATGGGCATCTTAAAAAAAAAAGCTTGGCAAAAAAATTTTTTTTTTACAATAATCCATTAGCATTATACACTACAGTAGTTTTTTTTGTTTTTCGTATTGTTGTAATTAAACCGCCAATAAAACTAATTAGTTCATGCTATCTATCTATATACATACATATATATACAGATGATGAATTAATTAGAGTTTTGAAATTAGTAATTTAAACTTTTTTTGTTGTTGTATTTCTTTAATTTAATTATATCGTATACATATGTATTTTAACGGTCTTCGAGTTTGGCTTGGGAAAACTTTATGATTAATTTATGTTATGCACTAAATGTGCGGTAAAAGAAAATTATACTCATCATGATGGGCGCATTCAGAACCCTATTTTTGATTAGTTAATTAACTTAAAATAATTTGATGTGAAATTATGTAAAGCATGAATTTGATTCATACGAAACTTGACCATTGCGATAAAAAGAAGGAATAATTTGTTTACAGCCAATAAAAACCACGAATGTCTAAAAATGGAATAAAGAGTATAATTGTTTTTGTTTACATTTGCAAACTGATAACAAACAATTAACTTTAAAGTATATATCTGTTTTTTTTTTGCCCCAAAGAATTAAAAACGGGTTGGCACGAAAAAGTCGACATACAACATAGCATGGGTAATTGGCATAGAAAAAACCGATGTGATCCAATTAAGCAAAAGATGAGTGGTCTTCTAGTGATTATTACCTGAAAATCCTAACGTTAAAATTGGAAATCGAACATAACCACAATGAGCCTTCAGACAAGATTTCCAGATATGCTCTTAAACATGATTATTGGAAAACATTCTAGGACTTATTAAAAACAACTTGGTGATGATGGATAGAAAACTTAAGCTGCATTTCCAATTAGGATGTGAACGTAATAGACCATACAATAACAGGCTCACTCTTTTTTACATATGACAAAAGCATACTCAACGAACAACAGTTCCATTAGCGAACTATGATGCACGAAATATTAAAAAAAGAAACGCAAGACTGCAAAAGAAATGCAGATGTGTAGCATGTCGTAATGACTTGCATAGAACAAGCCACCTAAGTCTGGCAAACACATTACAAACATGGTTTTTTGGAACTATTGGCCTTTGCGTATTAATTCTTTTTTTGAAAAGATACCACAAACTGCTTATTGGCTGTGCTGCTTCCTGATGACTTTGTGACAAAAATGTTATAAAAAGCGACCAACTTCGATAATATTGAGATCAAATGGATATAAATGCCTAATAATACGAACTTTCTGAAAAAATACTAAATAGTGAAATTTTTTCTAAAGATTAAAAGTGGGAATATATAATAAAAATCCATTCAGGTTTATAAAGAAAAGGTCTACAGCGGATGCTAAAAATGAAAATGATCAACAAAATCAAAGAATCGGAGTAAAAATTCCTACTTGGAGTTTTACTGGAGTATTGCGCAACTGGCACTTTTGACAATCTATATGGTTGTCTAGTATTATGAATGGGTTAATGAAGATAAGCTGCTTAACAAACCTTTAATCAGTCATAAACAAGACTGTATAGTCTCGAATTATGAGGCAATTCAAAAATGTGTGCAATGTAGCATTTGATATATTGTTGCAAAAGATAGTTGCTATAAACTAAATAAAAGCCAAAGTGTAAACACACGGAAACGAGGTTTTGCAAACAGAACTTAAAGGAGCAAACCTCACTGGTTCGATCAATATACAGATTAGGAAACTATCCTTTGCTATGTGGCAAGATAGCTCGAACAATTCAATGTATACAAAAACAACATACAGTTTCCTTCCAAATGTCCAAGGAAAGTTAGAAAAAAGGTTTGCGCACAATTTACAGTTTTTTAAAATGTTAACTGGGTGTTACATAAAATAGTCTACCTGAAAAAGTTCCAAATAAGCCAAACAGGAACTTTAAGTGTGGTCCAAAACAAAACCATGAACCAAGTGCTTTACATCAGCCGTCTTGTTCAAGATAAAAGACAACAATTAATGATGATGCTGAGCGCAGTGTGGCCAGCCTGCAAACAAATGTTGATAATAGCCAAAAACTTCGTGCCTTTTTAAAGGTTCTGTGTCACTGTTCTAGGTCATAGATAGTGCAAGTTCTTATAAATACTGACACTGAAATATGTATTAAACATTCAAAAGCACTTCAATCGTCAAAGGAGTTAGTTAACAGAAAATTTTCCCATTTAGTAAAGAAGAGAGAAATTCCCTCCCAAAAAATATGACGTACGTTAAGAACAATGAGCATCCTCCAAGCTCTGCAATTCTAAGGGCGCCGTGACCACAGGCCTTCGTAAATTATCAAAAATAGTTTCTACGGATAACGTGTAGGCATTCAAATTTTTTTATTGGTTCTATAGAAAGTGCTTGCAATTTCCATCTCATTTTGTTAGCTTTTTAAAGTTGTTGTATTGGTGTTGAAAAGGTTTTGTGCAAATACCCTTATTAATTTAACTTAATTAGTTTCTGCATTTTGTTGTGAATTCCTAACTGTTGGGCTTGGAATAAAAGGACTGTTCAGAGACCTCTGAGATGAGAGTTACCCTTTGATGAGAGTTACGGTATTAGAAATATAGTTATAAAAAATAGTAAACCCAAATTATAATCTTTGGCACAGAGGGCAAAATATGTATCCTTGATAAAATCATGAAATATTAATTACAAAGGACTTTCAACATTATAGTAATAGACATGAATAATAAACATAATTGGTTTGAATTTTAGGTTGTCGTCAGATTCCGGAAAGATCCTGCCCAAAATTTTAAATTTTAATTTTTTGTTTTTCACCAAAAATATTTACCAGATTTTTTGCCAAAGAACTTTAAATGTTCATTAAATCAATGTTTTTTTATCTACATCAATTTTTTTGGTTTCAAAGAAACTGACATTGGACCCTATTCAAACCAACTAAACAAGATGCCCATATGTTTAAAAAATGGACACTTACCAATGTTAATTATTTTGATTACTAATGATTACGAAAGTGTTCTTTATGGTAATGCAAATACAATTTGTTCAGTAAATGAACAGAATTCTATTTCCGTTAATGAATAATTTGTAAACACTACAATTTACATGTTATCATATTATCATGAATATGTTGTTAGTGTAATATTGTTAGTGTAACTTGTCGAATAATGCAACTATGCATATTGTTTTTAGTATATAAATCAAATAATTAGTCAAATAAACTACAGTAATAATCAGACTATCATAACACACTATTTTTGTCTAGCCCCTACCCAAGGTAAGCAAGGAAAGTAGCTAAATACAAAAACAAGTCTTCGTACTGTGAAACAACAAATATTTTTTCATCGCTGAACCAGCGGCGAAACACAATTCAACTAAAATAAAAATATGAACATTTAAAGTTCCAAGTCTGTGAGTTAAATATGAAGACTGCATTTTTGCTTGAAGGTAACTTTATGAAATAACAAATCACCACTTGACAGAAGATGAGGGTGTGGATGATGCAACAAACAGAACTTGGAAGTGTGACGCCATTACTTTAAAATTGGAAAAGGGAACGTTTTACAAAATTACGAAATTGTTGAAAAACGATTATTCGGATTTTTATAATAAGTTTCAACCAAATTTATCAATTTCCCCATGGAAAAAAGAGATATGGCCCTATTTTATTATGAATATCAAAGGAGAACTATATTTAGAAATACCTAGCGATTTAACCCTTACAGCCTTCATAGTAGAGTTCAAAAGATGTACTTCTCGTCGTGGTAAAATCAGCGTCATATAGATAGTGACAACGGAACTATATATGTCGGTGATTTAGAGCGGCAAACAATTAAACCCAAGTAACAATTTGAAGCTACCGAAACGTTTTGGCATCTAAAATTTACAGCAATTAAGTTAAAATAACTACATTAAAAAAAGCGAAAAGCTTTGTGAATATGTTTTAACAACGTAATTGCAGCTAAAATGGGGATTGTATTTTGGTTGTCAGTACGTTGTGACAAGGTATAACAGCAAAGTTGCTATAAATGACAAATTGCTTTTAAAACATCAATTTGAATTATTTAGTAATCCCGCTTCTCAAACAGCAAAAAAGTTATGTTCGTAATATGACTTGTTGTATGAAAAATTGTTAGTTAAGGAAAGATATTTTTATATCAGCAATTTTGCTGTAGTCGGTAAATGATTGTGCTGAAAATAAATTAGGTATTTAAAGAAACTCGAATTTTTAATTGTACTAATGTCAGAAATAACTTAACAGCTATTACTTTTAACATAATTGAAGCACCAACAATTGTTTCCAATTAGTTTGCTAAATTGTTTTTTAAAATCATAATTTTATATAGCTTGTAACCAATTTTATTGTGAAGTTACATCATTTAAATTAATATTTGGAATATAGCATGGGAAATATAGATTTTATTGCGAATTTCCAACGAGAAATCATAAGGGGAACCAAGTACATCGAACAATTTTAAAAAATCAGTTCAATTACAAAATGCTTTTATTTAAGATATATATAAACACCTTTTTTTCTAAAAAACAGAACGGGAAATACTCTACTTAGCAAATAATTAACCATAAGTGTATTTTTGAAATTTTAACCGTAGTTTTCATTGAAAAATTAAATTTTTATGGTTTATTATAGCCATTAAATTTATTGGAACCATATTAAAATAAATAAAAAATCAATAAAATATGGCTTCTTTATTTGTTGCAGCAAAATAGTTAAACTGATGTCATTTTAATTGTTAATGCAAGTTTAAATGTAAATACAGATTAAGTGTTATGTCGGTTTGCAAAATAACCTAAAAAATTTAATAATCGTCTTTAATAATTATTTTCCTCTCTGAATAACAAAATTCCGTCTTGATTTTACCAAAACCAATGTCACTAAGTTTTAAGCAAATTTGGTATGCGTTTAGTCTTGCTGTATATGTTCAGTTTTGCTGTATATGTTGCTTTATATGTTAAGCGACAAGTGTTTTGCTACAAGTTTAATCTTCTAACAGTTCAACCTATACTTTTTACGTTTTACAACAACGATATTGTTGACACCGATATATTTACAGTACATTAATAGAGTTTGCTGTGTCTTAAGCAAAAAATTTCTGCGAGGTAAGCAATTTGGTTGTGTGTTGAGTGATTTTGAGGAATCTTAAGCAATTCAGCTATGTGTTAAGCTGTTTAGTTTTGGTTAGATAGTATACCATAAATATACATATATATCTTGCTTATAATACAAAACTAAAAATATAAAATAAACATAAATGGGAATTTCGTCAATATTAATATTTAAACTAATTGCAATTGATTTGTCTAAAGTTTTAAAATACGATTCCAAACAGTATTTTATTCCAGAATGCCAATATGAACCTACATCCATCATAATAGTTTCAATTTTCTGTGGTGTGCGTAACAAGGTCGGTGGATCATTTGGCAATTTTTGCAGAATATCTTTCTTAAATGAATGATTGTAAATCGCTATTAATTCTTTTAATGCTGTATGTGGTATGTTAAAAGATACTGTCCATTTTCTTATCATTTCAACAAAATTTTCGTCTTCCTCATATCCTCGCTGTCATTAGAACATTAATTTGACTCAATTTTCTCATATTCACATTGGCTAGAGCTTAAAATTACATATATTGAATTAGTAGTTTGAATTGGGTCATTTCTTTTAAATGTTAAATCATCCTTTTGAAAAGTTGGAATACTATGATGTTTTGTAACCGGTGATAAATTGCTTGTGTTAATCTTTAAAACTCCTTTACTAGGTCGAAGATATTTTATTTTGATGGAAGTTGTATTAACTACCAGCAAACGGAATAAAACAAGTCAGTGGCTTCGACTAAGAAATTGTTCTTAGTCATATAGATAGAAATAAAAATAAAAATGAAACCTTAACATTGATAGTAAAACAAGTAGATAGTAAGTTGCATTTTTCATTTGTTCTATGCGTTTAAAGAAGATTTTCTATAAAATGTGGAGATGTTTTTATAATTTTTTAGGGGTGTAAAATAGGTTGATAGGTCTTTATTCGCCAGATTGTTTGTCATGTATAGAACAGATAAATAAATAATAGAAGTCTTTCGTTTCTGCAAAACTCCTTTCTGTACGTCCATTAACCTTTTCTCGCAAACTTTGCGATCCTATGAGATATTTTATAACTATTTTGTGTGTCCCGAAAAAAAAACGTTGGATGACGTTATATCATTTTTGCTATAATGGACAATTTGCCGCGTCAATTTTTACTTGGGAAAGTTTACCATCCAGCACAGAAATTAAAAAATTAGAATTTGAAATTGCTTAATACTTTTTCTACGTCGATACAGCATGGCATTTGATTAAAGCAACCCTCAACTAACAACCATTTTTCTAATCAGAAATGTTCTCAATGATTACGGTTTTACACCAGGACACTTTATGATAAGTGATACTATATTAAAAAGAATCGTTACACTCAAATTTAAATCTTAAAACGTTAAACTGGTTCAAATAAACCAGATATGAAGATTCATTCGGAATCTTGATCAGAATAGCTTTTCTTTATTTAATTAAGTTAATATTGTTGACAGTAGATTTAGGTGTGATATCATAATGTTTTCATCAATCCAAGGTTGTCAGTGGTAACAAATTATTTTAAATCAAATTAGCCTTCCATTCGTTAAAACCTTCCGTTCGATAAAGTTAACAGGAAAGCTGTTTCAAACCCGAGTGAAAAATCCCAAACATTTCTGACATCTGAATTAATTTGCGAATTGGTTTGCTTGGTAAAACCATTCATAGTTGCCTGTTTGCTTTATTTGACTTCACTATTCCAGAGTGAGATTAATTTCGAAGTACGATAAAATAACGGTACACCGAAAAAATTATTTTTAATTTTTCTCCTAATCATGATTAGATGAAAAATAAATAGAAGGTTTAGCAAATTTTTTATACATTCTATTTAAAGTTGGTAAAACTACATTTGGTGTTTTATATAATTAGAATTAGATCAAAAATATCCTAAGAAACAATAGCTGGTTTATTCATTTGGTACTTGAATCACAAAAAACTTTAGATCTTTAATTATTTTTTTAAATTTACTATTCTTCTATTTGTTTAGTATACTAATTTTGTTCAATTTCCTATTTAAATTGAATAAATTATTCCATGAAACTAAATAAAACAGCTAAAACATTGGAAAATTATTAATTTCTCTCACTCATTTTTTTTACTTCTCCAACGGAATTAAATTCTTGGAAAATAAATTATATTAACTAATGTTTTAGCAGAAAAATTAAAAATAATTATAATAAATACCTAAATATTTAGTTGATTTTAACTATTTATAGCTAAACGGTTTTTACGTTTTTGTAATTGATTCTCTTCGTATTTGATCATTTCCGTATTTAGTGTCGAACAAGATCAATGTGTTTTTAAAAAAAATTGTTTGTGCAAGTGTATAATAAAGTGTAAATAATATATTTTAAAGTGATTTGATTTCAAGCTAATATAGTTTATGTTGTTTATATATATATATATATATATATATATATATATATATATATATATATATATATATATATATATATATATATATATATATATATATATATATATATATATATATATATATATATATATGTATATATATATATATATATATATATATATATATATATATATATATATATATATATATATATATATATATATATATATATATATATATATATATATATATATATATATATGAAGAATTATATTATATAAAAAATTGGAAAAGACAGTATTAAACGAAACAAGTGGTTAGATATAAAATAAGTGTATTATTCAACTACTATAAAATGGCGGAAATTCATTTAGAACAGATAAGAGATTTAACAAAATCCGAATGTTTACTAATAGAATGGGGAATGGAAAACTTAATTATCAGCTTTACAGGTAAAACTTTTTTATTACACATAATTGTGAAAAAAAATTAAAAAAACATAAACAGCTGTTACTTATTTCATTAATTTTTTGATGTTCACAGAAAAAGGAATAGACATTGATACATTTAAACAGCTGACCATAGATGACATCAATAACCTCATACCAGACCAGCAATTTGGCTTAAGAATTAGATTTAGAACAAAACTTTTAGAGTGGCGTCAGTTAGAGGTAAGCCTATATTCTATTTGTATTTTATATTGACTACATGAAATACATATATGACGTACATTTAGTGTACATTTTAAAGTTAAAGTTAAAACCATGTTTATTTAGAGATATTTGAAATATTTTTATTTAAATTATTTTTTATATTCTAGGGAACTAGTTTACCGATTGCTGAAACGTTGTCCTTAAATTCTTCGGTTAGCGATTGGATTGCTAAATTGAACGTTCCATCACCAATCTCAACATCGTCATTCGTAAGCTCGGAGGCGTCAACACAGAAATTAGTATGCAGTTATTTGGTAATATTTCATTATTAAATAAGTTTATCTTATAATTTTGTATTTTTTTATACAGAATTTACAAAGTTTACTAGACACCACCACCGGTAGATTCATTATTGAATATTACAATACAAACAATTGCTTATCAAACACGTCTCGCCAATCACTTGTTAATATAATTTGTGAACATTATATTGATCATAATTATAAACTAAATGACGACCTTCTCAATGAAGCGGGAAGACAAATAAACAATATATTCCCCAATGAGGACTTGGTAAGATATGTTAAATGTGTACAGTAAAACCTATACAAACAACTTTTGTTTTACCAGAAAATTTACTTAGGAGATAAAAGCATCAAAAGTAGAGGAAAAATAGTTGATAAATTTTACAGTTTATCCAAAAAATATCAAAATAAAGGAATAAAATCTAGTAGATATAAACTAAAGCGTAAATTGACAACATCCGAGACCGTAGAAAACGACGAAAGTTTATGTATGTATATTTAATGCAATATATCAGTATTAAACGTTATTGATTTTCCATCAAATTTAGTTATAGATGACACTGAATTAATAAATCAGCACATATGGTTAAAACAAAACCATATGTGCTGATTACAATATGGATTTGCTAATATTCTTAACTCATATTCGGACAATCAGTTTATTAAATCAGAAAGCAAAAAATCAGTTTTCCAACAGTTTTTAAATAATCATGTGATTAATCAGTATTTTAAGTTACATAATTTAAATTCAAAATGTGTAGCGTCTATTAAGTATAAAATATTTCACAGTATACAATTTAAAGTTGAAGACATTGTAATAAAAAAAACAGAGCAAAATAAATTTCAGTTTTTTGAAATTAAATTAATTTTAGAACTTTTTAATGATAAAAAATATTTATTTATTTGTGAAAAAATAAAAATAAAAATATTCAATAAGCATTTAAATTGTTGGATTCTTCAGAAAGAAAAAAATACTGAAGCAGAATTTATATTTAATATTGAGGAAATAAACTATTATCCAACAAATTTTATTATTTTAACTAATGGTGACAAAGCTATTAAAGTTAAACCACCATTTAAGTAAGACATTAATTTAATTTTGAATTGAATTTTATAATAAATATTAAAAATGAATTAAAGATCTATTTTGTTTTATTGTTACACTTTTATCGGCAAACGGACACGGAAGTAATCTACAAAATTTCTTTTGAAAATCATTAAATTAGCAGCATTTTTCTAAATAAATTGTCTAAAGTAATAGTTGTTAAAAAAATTATTATTTATGTGTATTGCCTTCCCAATTGAATTAGTTAATTTAATCCTTTAACATTAGATGATTTTATTTTATTTAGTCTGCCATACAATTAGGTAAATTATCTAATACTTTTACCGAAATATTTAATGCGATAAATTATCATTCAACTAATATTTTAGTCTACTTATACAATCATTTTAGGAAATTAAATAAAAAAATTATCTAAAATGATTATATAGGTTGACTAAAATATTAGTTGAATGTTAATTTATCTCATTAGATATTTTGAATAAAGTATTAGATAATTTACCTAATTGTATAGCCGACTAAATAAAATAAAATCATCTAATGTTAAAGGATTAAATTAACTATTTAAATTGGGAAGCTGAAAAACAACGGTTTACTTTAGTTGTATTTACTAATTCTTTTAATAATTCTTTTAATGATTTTTTTCAGTGTAACATATGGCTTCAAATAATTTTTATAAAGATTGGAATCTTCTCTTCCACCTTCGTTTTTTTTGTCGAAATGTATTAACCGTAATGTATTTGATCAAGCGAATAACTCTCTCAGGCAGAAAGAAATTGAAGGCGCTGCTAGAGAAAAGAGAAATGAGCAACCAATGCTCCAACTGAAGTTTTTGTACCTTCAACTTTGGAAGAACAACTCATGTTTCACCTAGAAACACTGTTTCAAAAACTGTCTGAATACGAGGTGAGCATCAACAGTTCGAAATGCATTTTCGGCACTAGCTCCTTAGATTTCCTTAGTCATAAAATTACTCCGGATGGTATTCTGCCGTCCACTGGATAAATTAACGCCACTCCGGGAATTTACAGCTCCACAATCAATCAGGCATATACAACAATTTATCAGCATGATTAATTACTACCGCAGGTTTATGCCCAGGATAGCGGAAATCGTAACCCCTATCCACACATTTGGCTACTATATTAAAGAAGCCCAACACGCCGATGAACTTCTTCTGGCCAGACGAATGTCAACAGGCATTCAACCAGCTAAAAACCACTTTAACGCTAAACTTAGTATCACAAGCGACGCCTCGAGTACTGCTGTAGGCGCCATGTTGCAACAATCCAACAATGGAGATGGCGAACCGCTTGGAGTCTTTTCGAAGCTTTTTTTGCTGAAAGAAATATTTTGCATTCGATAGAGAGCTACTAGCTATCTACCAAGCAATCAATCCTTTTCGATACTATGTCAAAGGTCGAGCTTTTACAGTTTGACCACGAACCGCTCACTTGAGCGGTTTAATCCAAGGCCGAACGTAACCCGCGACCAACTTGCCACTTGGATTTTGTGTTTCAGTTTATCACTGAGATACAACACATCCAAGGCAAAGATAACGTGGTGGCCGATACACTGGCTCGAGTACCAAACCACAAAACTTTACCTGTCGAGAAGACTCACTTCGACATAAAGCATATCGCAAAATCAGAAGAAGCTGACACGAAATTTCAGGATATACTTTCTGGTTCCTCAAAACAATCAAATTACACTTGGGAAATTAGATTGGCAACAACCATCCGTATATTGCAGAACCACTGTGACGAACCATTTTCAATGCACTGCATAACATTACGCATCCAAGCGTCCGAGCCACTCGGAAGCTAATATTAACTAGATATTTCTAGCCCGGTATGAATCAGGACGTAGCCCACTGGGTGAACTCCTATTTATTCTGCTAAAAATGCAAGGTATAAAGACACACTAAGTGCCAACATGGGCATTTCAGTGTTCCACCGGGACGTTTCGAACATATACATTTAGATATAGTGGCACCACTTCCACCGTCTAATGGATACACATACTTACTCACGTGTGTGTCGATCGTTTACAATTGCCCGAAAATTTGTTAAAAGACTACTTCTCCAGGTTCGGAGTACCAGTCAACATCACGACCGATCAAGGTACACATTTTGAATCCAAACTCTTTGGTGAACTAACTAAGCTTCTAGTTTCCAACCGGATCCGAATCACCTCGTACTACCCTCAACCAAACGGTATGGTTCAGCGTTTTCACCGCCAACTAAAAACTTCATTAAAAGCCCGATGTAACACTGTGCATTCGAGATACCCATAGTACTACTAGGTATTCGAGCTACAGCAAAAGAGAATCTCAAATGTTCCCCCACTGAGCTTGTCTACGGATAAACAATGAAGCTACCAAGCGAATTTTTTGTAGACAACTCTCTTTTACCTCTAGCAACAAAAAAAGTGAGTTCGTGTTCGTGCGAGTGGATAAAGTTCGTACAGGTTTAACACCGCCACACGATTGCCCATTAAAATCAATCGACGCTTACGAAAACATTTCGCACAACAAAATTATTTAGATTTCTTATCAGATCGAAACTGAGCTTTGCTTCGCACGCATATGTCAATTCTGAATAATTAAAAAAAAATAACGACACAACCTCCGCCATCGTTATACTTGGCATTCGATTTGCCCAAATATAAAACTTGGATTTACACTTAACTTAAGCCGGCAAACTACTGCTTTAGATTTTTCGCGGTTCAAGTTTGTTTTCCCAAAACCACGTAGCATAAATTATGTATAAAATTTCCCACGGCATACAATTCGAAACATAAAACATACACATATAAGTATGCTAAGATTATAAAAGGTTATTTATGTATGTCTACGTCATACATTGACAAATGTTAATAAAAAAATTAAATCTTATTAATTTGTATGTACAGTACACAGATTACCAAAAATGAATTAAGTCTCGAGAACAACAAAATTATGTTGTATTCTTTGTGTAGATACAATGGGAACATAAGGTAACGGAATATGTACGCACCACAATAAGCAAAACATGACATGTTATAGTTCTTAACACATAAAATATTTAATCAAAATTTTATATCTAGACCGTGATCTAACAATGACTTGTCGACAATCGTTGTAAGACACCTTCAAAAATTATGATTTAATTTTTTGGCAGTAACGGCAAATTATGATTAACAATTCCGTCTATTGTCTTCTTATTTTCTTGTGCATCATGGTACCCATGTGAAAGAATTATTTAAGTTTATTTTTTGACTATGTTACAGTTATGATAAGAAGTTAATCACTTGACTTAATTTTTGATCAAGTGAAAGTGGTATCGAGCTGGTGCTTTGCGTTTGAATATTTATAGTAGTGCTTAACAACCACACCTTTTTATAATAATACGGTTGAAGATGTGTATGTACTCTTTGACCGTTATCATAATTTTTTCATCTTAAGAACAAAACAATTGACGAACACAATATTATATACATACAAATACGTGAAGAATAATAGGAAATATGATTAACAGTTATTTCAAGTTCCATGGACGGTTTATGTTGTTCTGTTCAATTCTTTTATTTTTTTTTCTACATACATCGTACATATACACACATACATATATCTTATAATTTATCGAAATTTCAATTATTATAATTATAAACGAATTGAAAGGCCCTTGTTGGCACTTGCCGTATCAACACGTTTTTGTATGTGTATTAATCAAACAAAAAAAAAAACAGTAAAATGACCAAACAAGACTCTCAAAATCCACAAATAAATTATACAAAACAATTAACACTACAATTAAATGAAATAACCGTTTAACTAAGAAAATTCTTCCTTCACACATTTTGATAAATCATTTATTACATAAAAAATTGACAAGGGTCCTCATACAACAGGGGCCTTTTATAAATATTTTTTTTAAAATGATAATGCAAAATGATCGTTTATAATGTGATCGATCAATCGATTAACTGTTCACAATCAATTTCGTGGTTTAAATTAAACTCCCACTTATAGCGGATCTTGCGACGGTTATTAATCGATCACAATTTACCGAAATTTAATTTACGTTTTATGGGTCAAGCACGCATTATTTTACGATCATTCATGCTCGAAACAATATGCAACGGTTATTAATTACGACAAATCATTTACAATATATGGTGCTCGAAGGTTTAATGACTTGAATGATATTAAATTACCTAATTTCCTTAACAGGAAATTTATAAGCTCCATAAATATGTTTCCGTTTAAATTTGTAAAAATTTAAAAAATAATGTGTGACTTTTTAAAATGGTAAATTAGCGGATATATTTGCATTTAGAGTTATAAAAATTAGACCATTTTACTTCATTGCCACGTTCTTTCGCTTCTGGTAGGACAGTTCATTTTTAGTGGCATCTTTGCTATTTAACTTGGTGGTTCCTCAATGGAGTATTTGTTCTCGGTTTGAATGTCCAACGAAATGCCTTACGTGATTTTGTGGAGTTCGATCTTTGTTATGATGTTCGGAACCCGAAGTACCTCAGTGTTCATCTAAAGAACACGTGCAATTTCTATTCGTATGCTCCATGTATCACAGCGTAAAAGTTTCCAGTTTATTTATGTCGTCGTCTGACCCACCACCTGCTTTTGTTATTGTGCAACCAACGTAAACTAATTCGTTTACATCTTGGTTGACATCTTCAATTTGTTGTTGGTTGATGTGCATCGATGTGATTATGTTCGTTTCGTGATGTTTCACTTTGTTTGTCTTGGATAGAACTCGGTTTCCTGCAACCCGATACACTTCTTGAATTAATGTAATACATTTTTTTGGGATGCCCATTTCAGAAAGTATTTGCAATATTGCGTTACTTTTTTCGTATCAAATGCGCATTCGAATTCAGCAAAGAGCAGGTATATAGTGAAGAATTCTATTCATTTAATTGTCCAGGCATGATTTGGATTGAGATGGTGTGATCAGTTCAAATTCTCCCTGATCTGCTAGATTGTTAATTTCTTAATTTTGCATTGATTGCAGGTGAGATTCTGTCAAGGATAGATATATTACCTCTTCAGTTTTCCCTCTTTCGTATTTTGTTGGTATATTTGTAACTTAAACTGACTGTGTTCTTCAATTTTTTCAATGTACCATCACTTATTCAAGGCTTTCGATTGATTGACTTCCTGTTTGATGTAGGTTCCAAGTTTTCAGTTTCGTCCTTCGTCAATTACTATTGGCTTCTATAAAAATACTGAGTCGGAGGAATTTCGAAGATTTTTGAAGATATTTCTTATTTAAATATCTCTCGATCTATTTGGATTAAATTTCTTTCTTTCTAACTTTTAAAATTTATTTATTTTTGCTTGATGAATGAGGTCCTGTCTTTTCTATCTCAATACTCGAGCTCTATTTACTTCAACTTTCAAATCCATAAGATAAAATAACTTTTGAAGAACCATTCCCAAAACATATGTTATATGCATCAGGTTCGAGAACAATCAAAAATCATTTGAAATGTTTCAGTCTCAACATTTTCTCATTTGGAAAAGTTCGCACCTTGAATGCTGCTCTTTGGACCAGCTTCCAGCTGCTTCCAGATTTAACCAGCTTCCATTAGATTTGAACGATGTAAAATGTTTAAAAGTTTCCAAGAGCTTACCTTTTTATTAAAAACCAAATTGATTTTAAATTCAAATGCAAAAGGCGTTATATGGGTATGTGTCAAAATCAATTGTAATGACCACTTAGTGGCTAGTTAAGAGCATTTCTTTAAAAAACTATATATATTCCACATGAAAAACTTGACCTGAGAAAAACTGGAGAATTTGTTACTTGATTATTTTGTAAGCGGGACTCATTTCAATAATGTATTTGATAACGGTTTTTTAAGTTTGAAAGCTTTTTCAAATAAGGCAAATATTTCATTGGTAGAAACAATTAAGTTTGAAATGGGACAGGTGAAAATTTCCCCAATTTCTACGTTCTCAATGACATTAATATGTTGAATGGTTCATTTCTATTGGGAGTTATTTTATTCCAACGTGTTTTTAAGCTTATTTGAAAGTTAAGTAATTTCGATATTACTGCGTCTCAAACGTGTTCTAAACGATATTATTATATTATAAATGACTATAGATCGAATTTTATGAGGGGTCACCAAAAAGTCGCGTGGGTCACCAAAATGATTTATTACAAATTAGTATGATTTCTCAGTAGTATTTAAAAAGAAAAAGATTGTATTAGGAATTTTGTAAACATTTTTATGAATCGATCATTTTGATCTTACTACTTAAATATTCGCTGACGAAAATATTACGTTTTCAAGCAAACTGTGTAAATCGATGTTTGTTGGAGTTAAGATAATTTAATGCATCATCAAAACGTGTTCTAAACGATATAAATATATTATAAACGACTTTAGATCGACATCTATAAGGGGTCGCCAAAAAGTTGCGTTGGTCACCAAACTGATTTATTATGAACTAGTATGATTTCTCAGTGGTATTTAAAAAAAAAAACATTGTATTGAGAATTTTTTAAACACTTTTACTAAACGATCATTTTGATCTTACTACTTAAATATTCGCAGACGAAAATATTACGATTTTTCAAGCAAACTGTGTAGATCGATGTTTATTGCAGTCCAAATAACTTAATGAATCATCAAAATGTGTTTTAAATGATATGGATATATTATAAATGACTTTAGATCGAATTTTATGAGGGGTCACCAAAAAGTCGCGTGGGTCACCAAAATTATTTATTACAAATTAGTAAGATTTCTCAGTGGTATTTAAAAAGAAAACATTTATCACTGGTATTTTTTCTAAATATCATTTACCTATTCCATTAGCCTCAAATAAACTTTTCAGATGTTTTCTTGTAAATATATGTCATATTTTTTGCATTTCTTAATCAAACAATCTTTTAATTCACTTCTTGAAAGATTAAAAGACTAAGTATCCTCACATAAAATGTTTATATTTGTTTTATATCATAGAACCTTAAATATAGAAAAATTCAAATCTTTACCATTTCTACTCTCATTTTTCTAAACCGAAATATTTTATTTATTGTAATAATAGTAAATGATATAATAAATGTTGAACATAATGGATGTCAATGTGTCACCCGATTCATGAATACGAAAAATTTGAATATATACTCGAATGAAAATGTTGGTTGTTATTCGCACACCCAAAGTAGTCGTGTAACATTCAAATGTATATATAGGAAAAGGAAATAAGGCAAAAACTGGGAAAGTTATATTTTGTTGTTGTATATAATTGAATTGGTATGATGAAGAAGAATACCGAACAATAAGAAAAATAATAATAGTAATAATAATAATCATAATAATAGAAAATTGTTGTTACCATCTTTTTGGCGTTAAGGAAATCAGAAATACCAATAAAAAATTCTTTCTGTTTCTGCCGCGCCTTTATACATAAAAGGAACTTTATATAAGATTTATGGGATTCTGTATTTAATATACGGATTTGAATAGAAGAGAAAATTTTCTTTATGATTAATTTTTATGTAGGAAAATAAGTCACGATCATGATTAATACTGTTATGGATATAGCTATAAACATAATTTGCACACACAAAAATTTTGTTTTTTAGTTCTCTTCCTCGACTGATTTCCTCGGCAAAATAAAAAATAAAAAATTTTATGAGCAAATTTATGTGGTTTTTATTAAGCTTATTAATTAAACATTTCATTTTATGTGTCTTTGTGGTTTCCGTGTATACTATGTACACAATTGGGATAAACGTGATACTATCACAGTTTATTAGAATCAATTTATTTTAATTATGTGCAATGGCGTTTCTATATATTTGTATATAAGGAAACGGATGTTTTAGTGTCACACAAATAAAGTTAATGATCCTAAAATGATTTATTGAATTTATTTGGAATGTTAAATATTTGTGGTTCTGTGTGTGTGTATATAACACCGGAAGGAAGTAATCTTTGTAGGAATTAGTTATTTGGTTTGGTGTTCTTAATTAGAAAATATATAATATCGTTGAATAGGTTTTGATGCGGTGTCTATTGAAATTGATTTAGTTGAAAATAATGCACTTTTGTGTGGGTCACTGTAATAAAGTGGGGGTCATCAGTATATTATGTGGAAGCTAGTTTTAAACTAAGAATTTTTAATGGAATTAAATCCTTTTAAATTACTATAACAATAAAACTTTACTTTATTTGGGTCACCAAAACAACGCGTGGGTCATCGCAAGTTTATACAGGAATGTTTAGCAGCAAACATTTCTGACCATGGTTCAATTAAGACATGTACAATAGCCACAAATTTTTTTGTAAACTTTTGAACAGTTTATTTAAAGTAAATGTGGTCATAGAATGATATAATTTAGAAAAATTACCGGGGCAATGGATTTTCTTTTAAATATCACTCACACAAGTCTTTTGGTGACTTCTTATAAAATCGTTTTGTACCGTTTGTTTGAAAACTCGTTATATTTTTACTAGCAAACATTTCTGTTAGTAAATCAAAATGATGGTATTTCAAGTAAAATGACAATTGCAATGGTTTTATTTTTAAGTAAAAAACTACATTGGAAATACTTATATTGGTGACCCGTAATATTTCGGTTAAAAATTTTAATGTAAAATGGTAAAGATTTTAAAAATTTAAAATGGTAAAGATTTTTTTTTGTTATATTATCTTAAATTCTTTGTTAGAAAACAACGATTAACAATTTATTTCATCGATCAAGAAGATAACTAATGGACTGTTTGATAAAAACATGCAATATAGACAAGTTAGCTTCTAAATCTTTATTTAAAGTTATAGTGATCAATATACGATGGTACTTAAAAAAATTAATAGTGGACATTTTTTCTTATCAATAACTACTTAAAATTCATACTTATTTATAATAAATCATATTGGTGACCCACGCAGCTTTTTGGTGACCCCTTATAAAATTTGATCTAAAGTAATTTATAATAATTTTTTATCATCTAAAACACATTTTGCCGATGCATTATGTTATCTGAACTGCAATAAACATCGATCTCCATCGTTTGTTTGAAAACCCGTAATATTTTTGAACATTTTTGTAAGTAAATAAAAATGGTCGTAAAATGATAGTTTATTAAATACAATAAGAAGTGCAATTTTTTTTCTTTTCAATACTATAGTCAAAAACCAAACCAATTTAGAAATACTTATTTTGGAGACCTCTTAAAACTTATTCCACATTCAAAATTTATTTCACACAGTCATTTTAAATATGGCTCCGATGATTAATGCATTTCCTGTTGATCACTTTTATTTTTAGTTTGTCAAAACTTTTAAAATTTTTAATTTTTAATTTTAAAACTTTTGAACCACCTCCATTTTAGCTAATTGACTAAAAAATTGTAAGGTTTCAACATTTTTTGTTAATTTTTTTTTCGACTGAAAAAATTATATATTTGTAAAATTTGGGAAAATTGGGAAAACATCCAAAAAACTTTAGAGATAAACTCTTTACCAGTATGGCCAAAGATCTGGTCAGTTACTGAGCGATCATTTAACACTCTATTTTTGCAAAGGTTCACTAGGTTTTGCGGGTCACTTCCGGTATTGGTTTTAAAAGAACAACTGGCTTAAATGGTCCATTACAACTAAAATATAGTAGGTATTCCCTAGTTTAAAGAAGATATTATGGTTCAATGATTTGCGTACCTCGCAATTGTTTTGCGTACCTCGCAAATCGCAATACAGTAATTCACATCTAAAGCCATTTTTCCGATGGTATAATTATTCTGCACTTCAAATGTTTTTTAGGCCTAAATAAGCAGCATTAGCTTCTAAATATGCCCTTTCATTCAAAATGGGTATTAAAGAATTAGAAACTAGAATTTTCCAAGAGAGGATGTCAGGCTTGAAAACTGAAGCTGGATAAAGATTTAAACATTACAAATGCGGAAGTTGGATTTTTGAATTAGAAATATATATTCATGGAATTGTTCAACTACGATTTTAGACCCAAGCAAGTGAGACGTTCAGATTGCTATCATTGCCCCATTAACCACAACAATTGGGATTAAAAAGGACCGCAAAACTAGAAAGTGCCATTTTTAACATCTCAAAAAATATATGGGCTATGTCATTCCACTCCAAATAAAAATTCTTTTTTATGAAGACTTGTAAGTGGTGTGACTTTGTTGCATATCGATGAATGAATCTCTAATACTGTCCTGCTTTTCCCAGAAATCTTCTGAGTTGACGGACTGTCTTAGGAGTGGGATTCGATGTAATGGCAAACATTTCTCCGTTTATCATCAATCCTACTTGTTTTAATCTCCCGGCTACTTTACTCAACAGAGCAAGATGTTTTTAAATGTCAGTTCGTGAGGTGCAAGGAAGTATCACTTGATGCATAAGATGACACATCGTTTGAGCGAAGTACAATTTAACCATCTCGAAATAAGTTTATAAAAGCTGCTAGGACAGCTTAGAAGTCAAAATAATTTTGACGATTAGTTTCAGAAAGCCTGCTTCAAAAATATTGAAAAAAATATCTGAAAATGTATCGGTTTGATGTGTGCTGTGTGCAGAAAATCTCATGTCACAAAACTCATTACATGAAGCTTCCTATATAAACCCTATACACAATTGCGTATTAATGTAAACATGTCTAGAGACATGTTTACATTAATACACAATTGTGTATTTAAGACTACACAATTGTGTATATATCGAATACAAAATTGTGTATTGAACGTTTACATAATTTATTAAAAAATAAGCAAATGTGTATGTAAATAATACAGCACATAGTGAACATGATTTTACTAGTCGAAAGTACCCAAATAATGTTCTGGACCTTCAAATTTAGAAATTATCAAGCTGGAATTACACTTGGGCTTTTCAAAATTAACATTCTTATTTTTTTAGTGATTCTCAACCCATTCACAAAACGGGACAATTTTTTCAAGTTTGCGGTAAAGGATAAAAAGTCCAAAGAACCAAAAAGTATTATCTCATAATGCAGTTTGACAGAGCTTATCTAAGGATGATTTTGATGTGTCTATTGCGAAAAAATATTATTTTGAGGAAATTACTAACAAATTTTTTTGTTAAGCCTATTAATTCACAGATCGAGCGAATTTACTTCAAGTTGATATAGTATACAAAACAAAATTTAGAACCACATAGCACAGCAAACCCGGTTATTAAAACTCTTACATAAAATAGACAAACCTAGTTTTAGAAGACCTATAGTTAGATGTTACAGCACCAGATCTGAATGTAAATAATTTGTTCTTATATGAAACCTATACAAATTCAGTTTGGTGTTTTTAGGAAGCGTTTTAAAACTTTAACTCCATGGTTACACAATTGTGTAGGTAAACTATGTTTGCATACATTTGTCAATAATAATCATTTGTACTAAATTTAGCCCCAACTCGTACATTTGTTTATAATAAATAAAGTTACATTATACCTGATACATTTGTAGAGGAGAAAGGCCAAAACAGCTCAAGCAAAAGCATTCTGCTGATAACAGGCGTAAATAACAACAAAAATCGGAACTCCAGAACAGCGTGAGCATTGGCTTGTTGCTGAAAGTAAGCCAATGAGGACGTTTTAAATGTCGACGATTGGAAGAAACTCCGGAATGACTTGAATAAAAACTTGCTGCTGAAAGAACGCGTAAATGAATTCGACGATCTGAAGAAAATCGAGAACAGCATTAGCAGTGGCTTGCTGCTGAAATAGGACCTCGTCAAAATCGACGATTTAAAAATTGCAAATCATTGAAAATCGATAACATGAGATGACTGAAATGATTACTTTCCAACACTATCGCGATAAAATGGATCAAGAATGTTTTTATTGCAAAGCATATAGTTTTCTAGCAGGATGATCAAAAAAAGGATCGTACATCATTTGTTGTCAACATGACAATTAAAGCTTTTTGGTTTCTGACTGCCTAACGTAAATTTGATATTTATTCAAGATTGTAGAAATCGGTGTGGTCGTTGTAAATAATGATTATAACCCACCTTTCCGTAGAGATGTTTGCATTCCATTCCAAAAGACGCTCAAAATGCAATTTCAATTTGTCTTCCGCCTTCAGAAAGATATTAAATTATTTTAAATATACTTTCTGGATATCTTGAAGCATGGTCTTAGGTCAGTACCCTATCCAGGAGCTCAGTCAAATCCACAGTATACAAATGTTACAAAACTTTATTATGTCAACGCAATTCTTAATGGTGGTCCAAATCAATTTCAGAAGATTACAAGAAAGGTAGTTAAACCAACAACATATTGTGGACTAGTTCACTCAAATAACAGCTGGAAGGTTGAACTATTTAAAAATCAATCAATCAAACCTTAGGGCTGCAAACTATCAAGAGTTTATCGATTAAAGAGGTGGTCAAGTCGAAAATATGAATGTTCTTCCTGGAGCTCCTATTAGTTTGCCAAGTTTTTTAAAAGCTCACCTAGATAATCAAAATTGCCCTAGAAAATCCATTTTGGCATGTTGTAGCAATTTTCCAAAAAGAGAACCTCCAATTCTCTTCATACGATGATTGCAAATACAAACTGGGTGGTCATTTTGTGGTGTTATATCACACGTTTATATCACATTTGTAGAATTTTATGGTGTTAAAATGTAAACAAAAAAAGTCTACAAATTCAACCCTGTAAAATGAATTTTGTGAAGAACGTGATGAATAAACAGTGACGTGTTGACGTTTCAAAATTAAACATATGAATGTTTTATTTGAAGTGGTATATTACCTAGTGATACATTATAATAATTTAAATTTGTGGTTCTTATTTTTTCTTTATTTTGTATATTTTATTTTAATATTCAAATATGGTAAGTATATGTAAATAAAATGCAAATAAATTCATTTTTATTTCATATATTTCAATAAATAAATATTTGTGGTTTATAAAATGTAAATAATTTCTATATTTTGCCAGAATCAGCGTCAAAGAATTACTTCGGAGCAGAAAATAGAGCTGGTGGAGCGAGTCACGGCGAATTATCATATTGCTGCGTCCCGGTTTACATCTGCGGACGGCAAGCGGCGTAAAACCCAATTTTGGAATCAATTGGTGGTAAACCTAAATGCCATGGAAGGAGCCGACAAAAATGTCAACGGGTGGCAAAAGGTAAATGTTATTTAAATCTTTCATTACAAAATATATATATATATATATATATATATATATATATATATATATATATATATATATACATATATAAATATATATATATATATATATATATATATATATATATATATATATATATATATATTTTATTTGTTCACAATTCCACAGTCGTTTTATGACATTCGTAACAAGATTAGAGAAAAATTTAAGCGTAGCCGGAACCATGCGAACCGAACAGGAGGTGGTGAGCCATTTGATATGGAGCTAGATCCATTAGAGGAGAGATTGCTCAGCGTTATACCTGCCGAGCATATGGATGGATTAGACTGCACAGAGGGAGGTTTTGTACGAATAATTTTCTAAAATGTACGCATTCATTTTATGAACTGTATTTTTCTTATAGGTCAGTACAACCATACCAAATGCTTTGGTAGTCCGCGCAGCCCTATCTAAAGTGGAGTCACCACTGAATGTTCCAGTGCAAAGTGCTCCTCGGACCCCTGACCACCCTACAGACAGCGTACCCAGTATTGATCATAGAAATATTCCTGAGCCATCAACTGACGTGTTAGATAGTCAGGTAACAATTTATTTAAAATTCTCCGGTATAAATATTAAACGAGCTCATTTCAGGCAATAATACAAACGACGGTTTTCACGAGGCCATCGGAAGAGCCACGAAGTATTCCATCAACTGCACGATTACCATCACCACTGTCTACCACCGAACGGCAAACAAGTCCACGAAGGAATAGCCGCCCACATAATTTGTATCGCACATCGTTATCGAGGAATAGTCAACAAAGTTTGCGGTTGCAAGAAGAGGCAATCAAAGAAATACGAAGAAGTAACCGCTTGATGCAGGAGATGGTCAATTCATCTGAGCAACGACATCGGGAAACCACAGCTCTTCTTAGAGAGCTAATAGAGCTGCAGCGTGGACAATGCAATTAAAAAAAATTTTACTTAAATTTAATAAAATTGCGTCCGATATTTGTATAAATATTTTGATTTTATGAAATGTAAATAAATATGAAAGAAGTTTCATGGCATACGCTTTTTAGTATAATACCGTACTTGATTTCCTATAATGAGAACACTTTTTTGATGTTGCGACAAGTGCATTTTTTTATTTAATTATTAAACTAATTTAATTGGAATGATAAAAATTCAAATCCTTACTTTTACAATAAAATATTGTCAATAATCCTTTGACGAACATGACGGCCTGCTTCAAGATAAACATTGCCACCGCTAGTCCTTGGTGCAACATCTACTGTAACAATTGCATCCGCAGAATCATTCTCCTCGTCCGCATAGCCATTTAAAATTAAAAAATTATGGCAAACTGCGACAGCATTTATTATTTTTGCGCATTTTTGGGGGGCGTAATGCAGTTTCCGTTCACCAAGAATACACCGAAATCTATTTTTGAGGACACCAATTGCCCTTTCTACTTGGCAACGGATGTTTTTATGGCGACGGTAAAATTCTTTTTGTTTTGTACTTATTCCTTCATCGCTTACCGTAATTAGGAAAGGCATCAGAGGGTATCCTTGGTCCCCTAGCAGCCAATATTTTTGAGCATCGGAAGTGGTTTATTCATTTTCGAACATAGCAAGGAGTTTACTTGCTCCCCAAACATAACTGTCGTGTACCGATCCAGGATAACGAGCATTTATATATGTAATTATGTTTCGGTCATCCACTACGATTTGAGCATTTATGCTGTGATATCCTTTGCGATTCACGTATGCCATTTCAACGTCTTGAGCTAAGCCTGTTAATGCGATATGCGTCCCATCGATTAATCCAATTATACCCGGTATTCCTTTTGTCCCAAATTCTGCAGCAATTCGAATCCTTTCTGCCTCATCTTGTGGAAACTTTATGTATTTAGCCATTATGGTTGGACTATTGAGGAGGTTCGTCACTTCGTTGATGCATTTGGAAATGGCAGGTTGTGACATATGACCAATTGTGTGGATTTGGTTTTGGTATGAACCGGTGGCATAAAAGTTAAATGCCACCAAACACTTCGTATCAAAAGGAATGTTTTTTTCCTGAGGATCATCCGTTATAACTGTTCCTTGTTGTAGTCCCTGTAATGCTTCCAATTCTTCTATTAATTGTATCGCCAATGGGGGGGTAAATCGATAATAGCTTCGAAAATCTGTTTCTTTCATCTCATATACGTTTGACTCGTGTCTCTGCTGCATGTTGTGATTTCGCTGATCGTGCCAATATTCAAAAGCAATATGTGGGTTGATTGAATCCATGCTGTAGATCACATACAAACATTAAGAACAATTAATATTTTTGAAAACCACGTTAGTAGTGGTGCGCGAGTTGCACATGTGAATAAACTATTTCCTTCATGCAAGAATAATTTATTATCATTTATCACTAAGAATCAAAACTTAATACTAAGAATCAAAATTCGTGTTTGGTGTGAAACTCCATATATCTATGAAAACACAAAAAGTTTTACCCACCCTAATTTTCACACGATGTTAATTATTTATATTATAATATATTAAAAACGCAGTGTTTATTTCGGATAAATATTAGTTTTATTTATTAAAAAGTTAAAAAAAAACACATAAAATAATCTTGAATTAAAACAAAAATCAATTGGATACTAGTAAATGTCAAACAATGTAGTATGACACTGACTACACGATATATTTTCATATACTAGTGTAAGTAAGTCAGCAAATCTTGTTGGCTTTTTTATTCACATCAATAAGCGACGAGCAATAATTCATCCACAAAGCGCACGCATTAAGTAAAGACTATTTTATTTTATCACAGTTTATATCACAAAATATGACATAGCACCACAAAATGACCACCCTGTCTGAAATTACGATAGCAGATAAATCTAGTCATTTGATTGTTTGAGCTAAAATTAAAAGCTTTGCTGCATAATATTGATCTATTTAATGTAGAATATCAAAAGAGAGATCTTCCACATGCTCATATTTTGGTGGAGTTTCTTTTACAAAGAGTAAAAAGATAGTAGTATTTACAAAATCTGAACGAGTCGTTAGAGTGAAAATATTTAATGTTAATGCCAACCTACTGCTTCTTATTATTTTTTTCAAAATATAATGCATATGGTCCATATGTATAGTTCCACCAAACCTCAGATGTATTTGGTCGTTAGTGTTTCAAAAAAGTTCCCGAAAGATGTTAAATAAAGAACTTCTGTAAATGGATAAAGAATGGAAATCCGGGGTATTGTCGAAATTACGGTGCATCCGTTAAAGTTGGAGACTGATTGTTGGGAAAAAAATTCATCGTAACCTGCAGAGTCAATAACGTGCTTAAAAGCAATTGTATTTTTATGTTGCAGTCACGTCATCAGAAATAGGAGTGAAATACATTTAAAAGAGATTGGACTGTAATTAAAATGCCAAAATGCATCTTAAAAATATGCAAACTGCGATTTTCCGGAAAGATGATGATGCCATTTCTCAGATGTCTTGCAGAAGCATAAAATGGTCAACTATACTACGAAAGATTAGAATAAATTTACTTACTTACATTTGGGTTTTCAAATTGCATCCAAATTTCCCACATTGCAATGTCAGAAGATTATTTGCGTCAAATTAACGATGAAAATGAGGCCTTTACTTATTCATTACACGCATGGAATTTATTTTTCAACAAAATTGAATTTCTTGTTTCTGAACAGAACTCTGTCAATAAAAGCTGCGAAAGATCACTGATTTTTGTATCTAAAGACCTAATAAATCAGGAAAAACATTCATATATTCGACAGATTTAGCAGCTACAAAACATGCAACTCTATATTGGTAATAGAGGTATTGTCGTCGTGCAAATTTCTTTGAAGTAAAATATAAGAGACATTGGTGATGGTTAGCAAGAGGCAATTGCTGCAGGACTTCCTAAAAGCGTAAAAATAAAAAAATAAACCGTCAAAATAGTACAGACACACAATATCGGCCAAACCAAAATATGCAATCATCCATGTGTTGTGTGTGCGTATATATGGTGAGCTAAATTTTTATTTATTATTTTAATTAATTCTGCTACCGCTATTTCGTAGAATTTTTTTAATTGTTATGCTCAATGTAATGTATATACGTATATTCGTTTACATAAATTAAAAAATTTTAAACACATGATTGATTAGTTAAAGATGGTTTACTTTAAGGTAGTTGCAAGTAACGCAAAAGCAAAAGCAAAAAAATATTTCATCTTTAAATGAATTTTAATTATAAAACGTACAGTACCTGTGTATTTTCAATATAAGGAGGAAACATAAACTTCAGACAGGTGAACTATTTAAATTTCGTTTAACCTGAAATTTACAGACATTAACTATTCTTTATAGTTGTGAATCGTATCCAGATTCTAGTTTTTTTAGTTATGGAATTTAATAATAAAAATGTAAATCTAAATTTGATTATATGTGTATGTATGTATATATGTGCTTTAAAAAGCAGCAATTCTAACAACAAACCAGTATATATGCTCTAAATATGTATGTATAATGTGTGTGTGCATAGATGACCAAACTATTCTTGTGTTATCATAAAACAATAGGAATAATCAGCTTATTCAAATTTTCCAACCCAACACAAAATGTAATAAAAACCGAAAATTTGTTGTTGCTAAATTTATTTTTTTAAAAAAAGCTTTAGATATTTATTTGCATGATCCGGACTGCATGGGATAATAATAATGCGGGTATATGAGCATATTCCCCCAATATACAAAAACATACACATTTATACGTATTCCCCATATACAGTGTAAGGCATTTCAATTGAAACAAAAAATTCAAATACCCTAGAGATTTTATTGGGCTTTTTGAAGGTAATTTCAACGTCACATAGTTTTTTTTTCAAATGAATTGTCAATATAGACCGTGATTAGTTTTTTCTAATCTAATTTATATGAATTTTAAAGTTTGGTGTGGATTAAAATGTAAATCAATTATTTTTGTCAGTTCAACGGTTGTTTCATTTGATTTTAATGTTGGATAGTTTTTTTTAAATATGCAATTTATATTAATTTAAGGATTTTGTTATATTATTATATTATTATATTATTATATTATTATATTATTATATTATTATATTATTATATTATTATATTATTATATTATTATATTATTATATTATTATATTATTATATTATTATATTATTATATTATTATATTATTATATTATTATATTATTATATTATTATATTATTATATTATTATATTATTATATTATTATATTATTATATTATTATATTATTATATTATTATATTATTATATTATTATATTATTATATTATTATATTATTATATTATTATATTATTATATTATTATATTATTATATTATTATATTATTATATTATTATATTATTATATTATTATATTATTATATTATTATATTATTATATTATTATATTATTATATTATTATATTATTATATTATTATATTATTATATTATTATATTATTATATTATTATATTATTATATTATTATATTATTATATTATTATATTATTATATTATTATATTATTATATTATTATATTATTATATTATTATATTATTATATTATTATATTATTATATTATTATATTATTATATTATTATATTATTATATTATTATATTATTATATTATTATATTATTATATTATTATATTATTATATTATTATATTATTATATTATTATATTATTATATTATTATATTATTATATTATTATATTATTATATTATTATATTATTATATTATTATATTATTATATTATTATATTATTATATTATTATATTATTATATTATTATATTATTATATTATTATATTATTATATTATTATATTATTATATTATTATATTATTATATTATTATATTATTATATTATTATATTATTATATTATTATATTATTATATTATAATATTATTATATTATTATATTATTATATTATTATATTATTATATTATTATATTATTATATTATTATATTATTATATTATTATATTATTATATTATTATATTATTATATTATTATATTATTATATTATTATATTATTATATTATTATATTATAATATTATTATATTATTATATTATTATATTATTATATTATTATATTATTATATTATTATATTATTATATTATTATATTATTATATTATTATATTATTATATTATTATATTATTATATTATTATATTATTATATTATTATATTATTATATTATTATATTATTATATTATTATATTATTATATTATTATATTATTATATTATTATATTATTATATTATTATATTATTATATTATTATATTATTATATTATTATATTATTATATTATTATATTATTATATTATTATATTATTATATTATTATATTATTATATTATTATATTATTATATTATTATATTATTATATTATTATATTATTATATTATTATATTATAATATTATTATATTATTATATTATTATATTATTATATTATTATATTATTATATTATTATATTATTATATTATTATATTATTATATTATTATATTATTATATTATTATATTATTATATTATTATATTATTATATTATTATATTATTATATTATTATATTATTATATTATTATATTATTATATTATTATATTATTATATTATTATATTATTATATTATTATATTATTATATTATTATATTATTATATTATTATATTATTATATTATTATATTATTATATTATTATATTATTATATTATTATATTATTATATTATTATATTATTATATTATTATATTATTATATTATTATATTATTATATTATTATATTATTATATTATTATATTATTATATTATTATATTATTATATTATTATATTATTATATTATTATATTATTATATTATTATATTATTATATTATTATATTATTATATTATTATATTATTATATTATTATATTATTATATTATTATATTATTATATTATTATATTATTATATTATTATATTATTATATTATTATATTATTATATTATTATATTATTATATTATTATATTATTATATTATTATATTATTATATTATTATATTATTATATTATTATATTATTATATTATTATATTATTATATTATTATATTAATATATTATTATGTGATTAATCAATCAATGGATTTAAATCGTTGTTTTTCGAGTTATTTGCTTGTTTCATTTTAAATTCCCCACGCTTTATACATATTATATACACTGGGTAAAAAAAAGAAGACGAGTAAGTGGATTTTCCAACCTCTATCAAATTATATTATATTGACATTCCCGTCTTCATAATATACCAATGATGATGATAACCACATACTCCACATAATCCTTATTATGTATAAATATAATATGTATCAAGTCCATGGTGTATTATATTCAGACACATCCATAATACGATAGTAGAGTGTTTTAACGTTAGCACATAAAATAAAAACGATTTCATTATCACTCGATGCCTATTGTTGCTTGACATTTGTTTTTTGTTTAGTAATTTTCATTTTCGAGGAAAATACAGAAAATTAGTTCACGATATACTTTGAAATTTTGGTTTATTTATATATGGCCAATAAAAAACTAGAAATAGTTAACCCATGGAATTGAGTGGATTACTGAATTTTTTTCTAGATATAATTTGATTTTTGCTTTAAAGGTCATGTCAGTTTTCTGAACACTTCCATAGTTTACAAAAAACACGGAATTTGAAAAAAGAAATACTGCACAAATTCCTTAACTATAAACAAGAAGGTAGGACCGTTAATCTAAAGCTTCCAGAATAACATACGTTACGTTACTTGTTTCCATTATGAAACTGCTTAAGATGTTACAAAAACGGAAATTATGTAAAATATTGCAAGAAATATGGGCGCTAGGCGAAAATGCGGAATCTCCTAAGCGGAATAATGAAGAAGCTAGATGAAAACTAAAAAACTCTATGGACTCAAACCGCTGCTGATTTGGAAAATCCACTTTTCTCTGATTTCTTGGAATTCCTCTCCAAACAGATTGACACCCTTGAATCATTAGCTTTCACCTCAAATAAAACAATCGTCAAACCTCTACTCGAAAGCTACATTGTCACTATCCAGCCTCTCAATCGTTCAATAAACCTCAATAAAAATGTGATATGTGTCAAAACCAAGATCATTCTTTAGTCCAGTGCAAAGCATTTAACGAACCAGAGCAGAGAATGGACAAAGACAAAAGAAAAATGCTACAATTGCCTTAGTGCGAAACATCCAATTTTCAAATTCCTTTCGAGGTATCGATGTCACTTCTGCAAAAGAAAGCATCATACATTGCTACACGGTGCCGATCCGCAGCAACCAAGCCAGGCCACCAAAAACTACAATGCTTCCGAAATCATAAATTCTCACTACTAACATGGAGGTTATTCATACTCAATTCTCCAAACAGCTATGGATAATTTCACCGATCCAAATGGCCAGTCTTTCAAATATCGAGCACTACTGGATTGTGGTTCTCAGGCCAGCTTCGTTAAAGAGGTTTGTGTTTAATAATTATGTCTTAAAAAGCGTAATGCTCGTCTCTCTATTAGTGGCGTACGTCATTCAGGAGTTGGCATCACAAAGGGTACATTAACAATTCAACCAAATTCGTCTGTTAAACCAACATCAACTATCAAATTAGAAGCTTTGTTTTTTGACCATTACCAGCGAAATGCAAAATTACCAGCGAAATGCCTTCATTCAAGATAAGCCACACGATCAGAAAACGATGGCTGACCCGCAATTTGATAATCCTGGCAACGTCGACATTTTAATCGGAGCTAATTATTTCTTTGATCTTCTAGAAAGATTAGGCCAAGTAAAAACTAATTCAACTCAGCCGATTCTACAAAAGACTAATCTAGGATGGTTTGTTTCAGGAAATGTGACTCAAGCGAACCAAAGCAACGTTCAGGTTATTTCAAACATAAGAAATTTTGGGAATTGTGATCAATTAATCTACTACAACAAATCTTAACGCCCGAAGAGAGTTTGAGTGTACAACAATATAATCAGAATACAAAGGTCAACGAAAGACGTTTCACGGTAAGTTTACCATTCAAGAGTTCGCCGAGTAAGTTGGGCCAGTCACTAAATATTACAATCGCAGGACTACGAGGCATGGAACGTCGCTTTACTCGCGACGTGATATTTTCGAAGTAATACAAGGAATTCATGCATTCAACGAGCTAAATGCAAGATCGATGAGGAAGGATTTTATTTCCCACATCATGGTGTATTAACGAAAGGCAACACGATCACCAAGCTCAGAGTGGTCTTTGACGGATCCGTTAAAACAACTACAGGTATTTCTTTGAACGGCTGCTTTGCGGTGGGTTCTACTATTCAAAAAACTTCGTTCTTAATTATTTTACAATTTCGTGAAAATTGTATTGTATTTTCCACCAATGTGAAAATGATGTATCGCCAGGTCACGATAGCCGATGAAAATATGAAGTTTCCAAAAATCGTTTGGCGAGAAAATGTTGCATAACCAATTCGCCATTACCGTCTATTCACTATTATACGTATGGAATAGTTAGCATCAACACCTTTTTTTGCGACTAGAATGTGACCTTATTTTGATGTCTAATCAAATAAGGTCACATCGCCTTTTGCTGCTCAAGTCATTGCCGAAAACATGTATGTCGATGATCTCATGACCGGGGTTGGTAACATTGCTGAAACGTCCCAATCCATGAACTCAGTCACCAGTTTACGAAGTAAACACGGATTTCAAATCATAAAATGAAAATTAAACTTTCAGTCACTACTTAACTCGATATCGGATGAACTTAAGGATACACAGCTTAAATTAATAGATGATGGCGCTCATCAGTTATTTCATTCTGTCAAGGTATTAGGAGTCAACTGGAACTCAACAACAGATGAAATCCTTTTTGGTGTTTGATCTACCAACGACACAACAGTTATCCAAGCGGACAGTTCCCTCCAAAGCAAGTCGTCTGTTCGATCCACTTGGTTGGTTAACCTCTATCACAATAACTGTTAAGATATTTATGCAATTGCTTTGGGTAAGCAATTTAAGTTGGGATTTATCAGCTGTAATTTATTACAAGGTCACGAATTCTAACGAAGAAGTGTTTAGTAGACTAATAACAGCAAAGACCAAAGTAACACCTAGTAAACCGCCAATTGTACCTCAATTAGAACTTTGCTCGGCTGTTCTTTTAACTAGACTAATCAATTTAGTTAAAAGTGAAACTAACTTGTAGTTTGCTAAAAAGTATGCCTAGACTGACTCGAAAATCGTTCTGGATTGGCTTTCAAGTCATCCTCGGCATTGGAGTACATTCGGGTGCAACCAAATGACTGAGATTCTCAATTCTTTTAATCGCTAACCTTGGTGTCACATATCGTCAAAGGATAATCCAGCAAATTCTGCTTCCTGACATAATTCATGATTAATAGTAGAATGGTCCCAGCTGGTTACGTCAGCAACTCGAACGAATATTATAGCCACCACAAATTTTAAAGTATGGCTAGTTAGACGAAGAAATCAATAAACTATTTGCGAAAACTACCATCAATATTTGGTTCAATGAATTCCTCTCTAAATACTCATCCTTTCGAAAATGACAGAAAATATTTGCCTGGGTTGGTTTCTCAATAATGCAAGGAGTGACGAACTCTTCAAAGCACAACATCAAATTTGCAAATTCTACCAATTCAGTTTTTACTCAGACAAAATCTTATCTTTATAAGCAAACCATCCAATTACTCGAAAAAGTTCATTACTTTCCTTAAACCCCTTGTTGGGCAATCGCGACATTCTACGTGTGACAGGAAAATTGGAAAACAGTATCGCTCCATTCTCGACAAAACACCCTATAATCCTTCACCCTATAATTCTTCACTAGAGTAACTACTCTAGTACTCCAAAATATTCATATCGACAACAAGCACGCAGGGCCAACACTTCTCTTGCAAATTTTAAGATTAGACTACTGGATACCCGCTGAGCAGCCGAAAGCTAAGAAAATTATCTAAGAACAAACGTGTAACCTGCTCATGATTTAAACCCCAACTTCAAGGTCAATTGATGGAAAACTTACCAAGTGCTAGAGTGCAAATATAAGACCATTTCTACAAGTAGCCATCGACTATGCCGGACCAATACCAATTCACTTGACTCGAGAAAGAGGCCAAAAGGTGTACGCGGCATACATATGTTTATTCATATATTTTAGTACAATGGCAGTTCATTTGGAATTGATTAGCGATATGACCGCTAAAGCCTCCCTCGGCGCCCTGAAACCTCACATCGAGGCATCCCGAAATTTTTTTTTACCGAAAATGGTTCATTGGTGCTAATAATTGTCTTTGGGAAGGATTATAAAAATTAATAAAAAATTCCAGCCTCATATCTGACTAATTTTCTAGGCTTTCTATAACATGGCATTTTAACACGTCAAATACTCCTCATTTTGGAGGGAGTTGAGAAGCTGCCAAAATCAACCAAATTCTATCTCATCAGAGTAATTGGTAAGCAAATCATCACAATGGAAGAGATGACTTCACTGCTCATTGAAGTCGAAAGTATCCTGAATTGCCGGCAGTTATGCGGAATTAACTATACCAAAATCGATGGTCTAATACCATCTCATTTCTTAATTGGCCATTCCACGACAAAAATCCCAGAAAGAGATGTATCTAACCTAAAAACATTTTATTTAACTAGATGGCAAATGGTCCAAACGATTGGTCAACATTTCTGGGATCAATGGTCTAACGAGTACTTAACAACTCTGCAACATCGTCAAAAATTGAGAGACACAAAAGAACCTATTTCCCTGGACGACATCGTTTTCATAAAGGACCGAAATTTACCAGTCAATCAGTGGCCTCTGGAAAGAGTAGTGCAAGTGCACCCTGGCTCTGGTGACCACGCTAGAGTGGTAGCTCTACGAACAAAATGATCACTCCAATGCACAAGTTATGTCGACTGCCCATATAAAATGGACCCTCAATTGATGTCCCAGAAGGTTCACCACACGACACCACCCAAAAATCATACATTTTAATCCAGTGAATATAAGGGGCTCGGCATGTTGAGGCACTAACTCGTTTGCTCAAAATAACCAATCAGTTTTATCTATCAAAAATGAAATGTCACTCCAGTTCATAGTATAGATTGGTGAACAAACCAATAAAAAATTTCCCTTCTGTCAACACTACACGTCAAAACATAATTTTTGGCTGTAACAAAATCAATGATACACAATAAAGTTAGTATACAAACAGCATTCAAAAGTTTACACGTAAAATTTATACAGTCCACGAAACAATTCTCTTGGAATAACCACACACAAAAACTTTGGGCCATCACTCATTGTAAAAAAATCAAATTTAGTTCATTACGCTCCAACAATATTAGTGGCAAGCAAAACTGAGGAACATTTTTACCATTTCAGACCAGTTCTTTAAAGACTTGCACAGTACGATGTCAAAATAAAGAGATCTAAATGTATTTGCGATGTTCGCCACCGCATTTCTAGAGATGGCACAAAACCTTTGCGAGAACGCATTATAGCCATAACTCACTTACCACAACATATCTTCATTAAAATAATAAAGAAATTCGTCGATGAAACCTTTGACAATTACCAACATTAATTTTCAGCAATTTTACAGAAATTAAACAAAGGTAGTTCAGAACCATTGGCGTTCTTTTCTAAAAAAACGTACGCAAACCGCAATTAAGCATTTCGCATTTGACAGAGAAATTTGAGCTTTCCGATATTTTGTAGAAGGTCGAATTTTCACAGTCTATATACACAGACCAGATTCATAAAACAGAACGCCTATACAATTACGAAACATTTAACGACTGATATCAGACACATTTCAAAGAAAATATAGCCGCCGACACCTTACCATGAAAATGTGATCTACAAACTGCCCAAATTGAACTTAAAACTCTGATAAATAAATCTCATCCATACCAAGTACCAAATATAAATGTTAACTTGTTCAATTCACTTCAAGATTCCAACATATACATATGGATTTAGTTTTTCAACTATCGTTGATAGATTCACTCGTTGGCCTAAGGGATACCCAATGCCATATTTTATCGCTGTCACCGTTGTTAAGGCGTTTGGCGTTCCCTGTGAAATAACCAAATATCAAGGCAGCCACATAAAATCAAAACTCTTCTTAGAGTTAATCAAAATTCTAGGTTTACATAAATTTCGTACCACTGCCTATCATCCTCAAGAAAATTAAATGGTAGAGCGCTTTAACAAAACTTTAAAAACTTCGCTTAGAGCTCATGAAAAAACTTTGACCAGGCGTCACAGAAAACTTCAAATAAAGCACAACTGACCTGTATTGCATAATCAGAGGAGTTTTTCTATCCCTAATAAAAATTCACGATGGACCTTTCAAAGCAATTCGTAAGTTAAGAAAAATTTGTATAGTTGACGTGAATAGGAGAGCGTAATTCATCTGAATTGATCGCTTGAAACCAGCGTATGGTATATTGCGCCTCTTGATGTGAAACCTTATTATGGGAGAGCTACTGAAGAGGTTCTGCCTCTTTCAACACTTCAATATCATCAAAATAATGCACTTTAAGACCCAGTGGTAGTTTTTCCTGATTATTACGTATTCTACAGGGCATGAGTGTCAAAGACAGTTATAGCTTCTGTTAGTCTCAAAATCAATGAGTCTAAAACAAAATAAATATTGGCGCTGTTTTAAGAGACCAAACCGCATTGCATGTGCATTGCATGCCTTACGTCTCTTTTAAAATCTAAACACATTACAAATATCGACAAGTGGAAGTCATTCAATATGTTCCTCAAACCCGTGGTTATGTTAGAGTGTAAAACCGCAAATTTGCCTAGTTTCTTTGAGTTAGATTGATTATACGGAACGAGCGAACAATGACCTGTAGAAACTGCTTACGTTCACTTAAATTTAAAATTTACACTCGATTCCAAAATCCGTAAAAATTTTAACGAACGCTTACCAAATTTAAGATATTCAATTTGGATTAAGCCATTGCATTACATAACCAAATATCATAATTTCGATCACACTCTTTCAAAAATATTTTTGTAAAAGCAACAAACGAAATGTTAACGACTTTTTGATCACGATTTAAATTTAGATCGATCAAGTAGAAATTTTTGAAATAATCTTGATCTTTTGTATTATGTACCGATATATTGGGGTCAAACAACAACAACATCCTAAACGCGGTTTATATTATAATCCAATTAAAGTAAATTTTGGTCAATTACCTCAGACAAAGATGATCAACAGTAGATCGATTATCTGTAAAAAAAAAACTGGTCCAGCAGGTTGTTTATTTTAAATTCTATATAAAGAATCCGGACACAATAAACAATTCCAAGTATTTTCTGTTTATATGTGTCAAGATGTAGGTGTTGTAATCTCGTTACTTATACCATACATCTACGTGTGTAACACTTTTTTTTTATACATATTTTTTGCGATCAATATTGACCCAAATATGAATTCTTATGTTTATTTAAGAACGAAATAAAAAAAATTTCTTCTCTCCAACTGCTATACGTACAACTGTTCATGTATATTCTAATTCAACAAAATCCAATTATTTTAATTCTGTGTTGTTACCGAAGACGTATGTATATCGATTTCACATTGAACGGCTCTAAGTATATGCCAAAAGCGATTGAGAGGGAGAAAGAGCGAGATAAAGCCAATAAACTTTATTTAAGACGTATATTTTTGACAGTATTTTTTGATTTATTACCAAACAAATGTTTGACTTTTGACTTTTTTTTTCGAATTTTATTTGTATAAAGGGGAGGTAGCGCACGACCGTATTAATATAATATCAGAGCCACGCGTTCAAGGTTTACATAATACCGTTATAATTATACATGGTATGAAATTAGTACCTGTATGCTGTAATTTATGATGAGTGTTATAAATTATATATGATGCCGTATGGCATGGTGTGGCTGACTAATTTATATCGATACGCGACAATATTTTATGGTGGTGACAAGAGTGTTTTACGGTAAATACATTGTATAAAATCTTATTTATTAGACATCACAAGAACACCGCCCCTGAAAGATATTTATCACGAACACAAATAATAATTAGAATAATTAGAATGAAATGTCAGAGCGCGCAACTAGTTGGGTAAATAAATAAGTTAGAATTCTTTCATAAGAAACAGTATAAATATGTAAATTAATTTCATACCTAAGACGTGTTAATTAAATCGTCAAAATTAATATTTGGTTGAATTAAACCATCATATAATTTTGTTAACCTCAATTTATGATATGTTTTGTTTGATAGTTTCGTGTGTTGAAACACCAAAATTTGGTTATAATGAACGCTGTATTTGAATGGCATTATAATAAAACACAACAACAGTTAATCTAATTTAGCACACAACATAGATTATACAACATTTTTTTTTCTTAGTTTGGGAATATCCCATAAACTATAAGATTCTGGTGATTTGGTGTATTATGCCAAAAATGTTTTTAAATTTTTTGAACGGTATATACCGCATGCCAAATTTACATTCAATTGGGTCACACTATGGTGTGGTTTGTGCTAATTTTAAAATTTGTAAATTTTTAAAAAATCTATCGATTAAGAAAGATACTGTGTTTGTTTTTGTTTATGTTTTAAGATCATAAATTACCTCTTCAGCTTAACAAATAACTTGAGTATGATTTCGTAGTATACACAAAACCATTGAATAACTATATATATAGAAATGACACCAAACGATTCCGCCGCTACGTAGTAGTTACAGCGCTGTATGCATTTGTATCTTAGATAAATTTAAATTAAAGGTTTAAGTATCCACTATATAAAAAAAAACAAACTTTTTTATGATTTTTTTTTTACATTGTTTATTCCACTGAGATATAGATCATATCGGACTGTCAAGATTATAATACTAACGAAAATGCTGCCATCTTATGGAAAGTGGTATGTTTTACATATGCGCCTTAGTGCATTGATTTCAGTCCAAGTGTCGAAAATAAAAACAATACATTTGTGATTATCGTGTGCGAATAATTCAAGAAAAAAATCATGGCCAACTATCATTTTATTCAAGCAATCCATAGCTTTAAAATATTACATTTTTTTTGGTTTTCTTTCTTATTTTGAGCTATTTTGTAATTATTTTTGATTTGTAATAATTTATGTTTTCCTTTTGAAGCGAAATGTTTTTAAGAACAATATAAAAAAAATCTCCTAAGAATGATTGGTACTATATACTTTGATCGTGCAAATAACATGATATACTAAATACTTTGATCGTGGCGCCTCTTTCGGAAAACATGATCTATATACATGGAGACTACATGAAAATTTTTCTCATACTAAACCAAACATATTACTATATATTACTAAGGGAAATTGCGTCGAATTCATGTGCCAACATGATATAGTTGGTAGAAAAATCATAGATAGCACTAGTAATAGTTGAACGAAATTTTTACATTTTTTTATCTACAGGTTTTTAAATTCAACGAATTATTAACGAAATAAAAATTTAAAATCTAAAAAACAATTTAAATTTTATAATCGGAATTGGAAATTATTGAAGTATATTCATATATAATACTAAAAAAATAAAACAAATTTTTTTTTTTTTGTTATTTCATTTTATTAAAATGAATTAAATTCGTTAATTTTTTTTTAAATTCTCTTGTTTTGTAAAATGGAAAAATCTTATTTTTTAATATATATCTATAATAGTTTTAATTAATACGTAAAAATGAATTTCTATATCATTAATTTTGTCATAAAATTTTGTGAAAAAAAAAAATAAGAAAAATTGTTTGACGCGCCATCTATTGTTCTCGTTAAAAACGTTTGCTATGCCATCTAGGATTTTTCTACGAATCAAAATTTAACGAAATCATGCTGTCGTTCGCATTTATTATGAAAATGTTCACTATTTCCCTTATAGTAATATAAGTTATTTGGTGCGAATATAAACACATACAGACAAAGCCATAGTCGAAACAAAACCCGTAGGATTCAACAGGTTAATCTAAATAACAAACGAAACAAAATGTTTATGTAGTTTATCCAAGGTCACTTAATTCTTATTTTACAAATGATGAAGTATATCAACATTTCTTAATATTTTTGGTACTTTTAGCTTTAGAATTAATTCTATAGATTTTTAAGGTACTCTTAATATGTGCATAACTAAATTTTTTTAGGTTCTTCAAAGCAACAAGGATATTGGTTTTCGCACAAATTATAAAGTTTGTCAACTACTTTGTGTTTGAAACAGATTCCCAAGTAGCACAAAATAACTTTATGGTTTGATCACTAATTGCCGACATCGGTTCAAATATTCGCCAAGTCTTTAACCAGTTCTCAATTTTATTCAGATGATTTTACAACTGCTTTGAGGCAGTTGGAGAATTTTTACAAGACACCAAGATAGCTGTATCATCAGCAAAATATTTTGATATTATAGCTTCATTAGAAATAGGTAAATCAGCTATAAACGTATAAAATTGGTCACAAAACACTTCCTTGTGGAGCACCTACATGGAACTACATGGAACTGCTTTGGCAAAAGTTCTTTAATTTTGTATATTAATCCTCTATGCCAAACTTTATCGAAGGCTGGAGCAATATCCAAGAAAACATCACAACAATATTTTTTTTCTTCGAAGATGAGTTTGACTGCATTGACAATCCTTTGAACTTGTTCTAAGTGCCAGGCTGATTTCAGAAACCAAATAGATGATCTGGTGTAATATGCAGTTTTTCTAGTATTGGTATCAGTTTCCGTAGTGACAATTTTTAAAAAAAGCTTTGATACTGTGGAAAGAATGCTTATGGGACAATATGACGAGAATCGTGTCTCATTCATTCCCGGCTTATGTATCATTGTAATTTGCGATATCTTCCACTTTTGAGGAATGTGTCCAGTTCGCATGATTGCGTTGATGATGAACGTTATTAGTTTAATACATTTGTCTGGTAATTTTTTTTCTATTAAGATCATGTCCTGGTGCTTTTTTCGGACTTATACTATTTTTTATTGTGCTCTTAACTTCCCTTAACTTAAACTTTATAGGCTTAAAATTCAAATCATTGACCATTTGGTTAGGTGGCTTGTAGTTGTTAACTTGTTCATGTGGTGAGAATACGCTTTTTAGATGAACATCACGTCTCGCCCAATTGCCACTTGGGAGTTAATGGGCGAACACGAGTTTGCCGGACTTTTAAAACTGTAAGTGGCTTTCCATAAGGAGTAGTCCGTTCTCTCTGATGCCGAGAGGTCACTTAAATAGTTTTGAGTACCTTCATTTTCTTCTTCCCTCAGTGCTACTTTCAGGTTTTTAATTGCTCGATTTATTTTCCATTTTAATATCGGCGATCTTTGCTGCAGCCATCGAATTTTCCGCTTTTCTTGTATTCATTCTTGGACGTTTTTAGAAAGTCTATTAAGTTATCCAAAAACAATAATGTTAGGTGTTGCTTTTTCTGCTGCTACGTACTTGTAGTAGATCTTTAAAATATGCTTCTGCTACATCAATATTTGCTGGTGTGCTAAGAAGAATATCCAGTTAACAATTCTCTACAATTTGTTTGCTTTATTGATCCCATTTAGATTTTTATTGATCAGACATTTCATACCTTCTGTTATAATTATTGATGAATGATCGGGCGATAAATCGTAACAATCTGTTGCGATAGCATTTGTACGTGCAATGCTTTTAGTTATACAGAAGCGTTTTAGAACATGAATTTTCTTATTATCCGTAGGCCAATATGTTGGATGCCCCGCTGATAGATAATTCAAACACAGTTTCTCCATAACTGCATAGAGTTGTTTTCCTTTCGGAGTCGTCTATCTTGAACCCCATTTAGTATATTTTGTAATATTATAATCACGTCCCACAATGAATTTATTGCCTAGGTGGTTAAAATAATATAAAAATTGCTTCTTTTTTATTGCGTGTTTTGGAGGGCAAGACACTGATGATATTACACAGTTTTCAGACCACTCTTCCAGGCAGATATTTGTAGCTTGGATATGATCTTTGTCATATTTCTCAAGTTCAAAGTGTTTCAGTCTTCTTTTAATCAATACAGCTTTACCACCATGTGCTTTACCATCAGGATGTTTAGTATCGTATACTAAATACTCATTAATTTTGAAAATGTTTTTTTTTGGTAAAGTGTGTTTCTGATATTAACATTATGTCAATATTGAGTTAACTGAATCATTACAGTTGGGAGGCTTTAAACTTCGCAAATTCTTTTCCACTAGCTATCACTATCTTCGGAAAATCCACCAACTGTGCCACTAACTTTAGTCTTGGGTGTAGCATGGAACACAACCTCCGATAGTTTCGAAGCGCCACTGGACAAATTATCATCCTCATCATATTGCTCCAAAAGAAACATGCGTTGTCTGAAATATGCCAGCTTTTTGATCCACTGGGGTTATGTGCGCTTATTTTCTTGACTGCAAAGCTTTTTATGCAAGAATTGCTTTTGGTAAGTGCGTTTGGATGTGTCTTTTACATTTAGGTGACCGAAAGTGCGGATTGTTAACAAGTAAAACTGGTGTGTGCTAAATCACGAGTCGCTCCAATAAAAAAGCAAACGGTTCCTCGATTAGAGCTTTGCGCAGCACTTTTGCTAGCCGAAATGACGCACAAGCTGATATTATGTAAATTCTTCATTGAACCCTGCCAATTGTGTCTCAAGAGATATTATGCCTTCGGAGTGTGGCGGAGCAATACATTGGTGGATTGGTCCTGACTATTTACGTCAGCCAAAAGAAGGATGGCCAAAGTCTTCAAACAATCAACTTAGTCCAGATTTGATATACCTAGAAACGAGTACATCTTCGCATCTGTGCTCAACCAAACCAATAGCTGTGACTAAGAAATATTCAATAGATTTCAATCATTCACTTCATTACTGCGTGTTGTAGCCTACATGCTTCGATTCTACCACAATACAAAAAATAAAAATCAGCGTGAAATACAATCATCCATAAGACCCAGTGAGATTGACAGATAATTAAGTCGATTGGTAACTTAGTCCAATTAAATAGTTTCGGAGAAGATATTAAATGTCTTAAGTACAATCAACCCATTTCACACAAAAATCCGGTGCGATAATGCCCCGATCTCATATAACCGTAAACATCCAATGTTGCTTTCAGGAAACCAAGTGCTAACCAAGCTGGTTGTGCGACAAGAACCTATTCGGTTGCTACACGCTGGACCACAGGCACTTTTATACAATTTTTGTTCAAAGTACTGGATACTCGGAGGACGGAGCCTCTGCAGACCGTGGTGAAGCAATGCATACGCTGTTTCGTGCCCGTCCGACTATTCTAAACCTAGTTATGGGAAATTTGCCAGCCGATCGAGTAACAGAGTCAATGCGGACATTTATAATCATATGGAGTGCGATGGTTGTACAAGCTCCTAGGGCTACATCCTGGGTAAAACCAACAGTATAGCCACTGATCAGCAATGTAGGCACTGATTCGTCAACTTCAAACGGAATAACCAAGGCGTCGTAACTAAAAATGAACAGTGCATGACTGAATGCAGGGCAAATTTACTTTTGTCATCAGTATATGGAACAAAATAATCCATCATGGAGAAAATAGATAAGGAAGAAACGTACGGCGCAGGGAATGGAGATCCAGTGCCGGCGACTGGAGAAAGTATGCAAGCGGGTTCTCAGGCGTCGTTATCCAATGGCCGCAAAGTTTCACCAATAGTGCACTTGATAGCTGAAACCGATAATATAACAAGCACTTCAATAGGAGATACTAGAAAGAATAATCCATATACATCAAGAAAAGAGAATGGAGATAAAACTACCTCAAACATAGAGAGTGAAACCCGAAATCTCTATGCAAATCCTAAAACGCATCAATCAAGCATAAGTCGACATGCAAACAATAAGGATATACCATCGAATACCAATCGTGACAAAAAAAAACTAATAAAAGAGTAACAATAAATATGGAAGTTACTGACGAAGATGAACCACTAAGAGAAACTGCTTGGTCATTGAAAAAATGCAAGCCTACAAAAGAAAAGAAAAGCAGATTCATCGCCTGAATATATTGGACAAGCAGCACCCAACACAATGATACACCTCAGCAGAAAGAAAACCAAAAGCAACCAGAAAATACTGAGCAAGTAACCCAGACATCTCTATCGGGTAATGCAATTACTCAGAGCAATAGAGATCCTAAACTAGAAAAAATAACTCAACCACCACCTATTAATATAGTTGGTGTCAAACCCTACTATCAATGCCTTGATAAAAATATCACGGATAAAGATTACAAGCTAGTAGCATTAAACAACGATGTCTGAAAGGTAAATGTACCAGACACAGAATCATATCGTACACTTAACATGAAGCTTAACGCTGACAAGTTTCAGTGGTATACTCATGAAGATAAGCAAGCTAGACCAATTAAGGTTATGGCTAGAGGGCTACACCATTCCTGTGAAAGCAATGATATAATAGCTAAGTTACAGCATAAAGTTTTAGATATTTAGGATGCTGTCAATATGATCAAAAAATACAGAACTGAAAGCGATAAAGGAAGCCGCAAACTAGTAAGAAGGGGACAACCGCTCGTTATGCTTGCGTTTGGCAATAAAAAAACATCCAAAAGATATATAATATTCGGGCAATTCAAAACATGAGAGTTAGAATAGAGCCAATGAGGAAGAATACTTCAAACATGATCTGATGAACACTCCTTTTGTGATCATTATTATCTGCAATATGGAGTGGACATAAAGTATTCTAAGCATCTTTAGAAATAGGATGAAAACTAACTTGGGTACCTTTAGAACTATTCTTGGTAAATTTTTATCTGTTGTCGTTCCTGAATCTCCCAAATCTACACAGGAATTAGATGTCTTGGCTGATAAGATGTCTAATACATTCAATAAAACCTTTTCAGGCTCGTATCCTAACAGCAGGCCTAAGTGTTAATCTCGCCCACTGTGGTGGTCTAAGGAACTACAAGTAAGGGCGAACAGGAATTTTGAACTCGCTGGGAAGTTTGTCAGCAGGATGAACATCATGTGGTCAGCAAACAGAAGTAAGCCGTTTAAGTTTGCAGGTCCTAATGGCATTATTCCAGCCGATATTCAACAGACCTCTGATTTAACGGTTTCCTGGCTTGAGGTGATCTTTAAAATTAGCCTGGAAGTATGTCACATTCCAAAAAAAAATGGACTGAAGTAAATGTAATTTTCATACCTAAGACGGGAAAATGCACTCACTGCGATCCAAAAGACCTTAGGCCAATTAGCTTATCTTTCTTTTATTAAAAATTCTCGAAAAACTAATAAAAGCTTATACTAGAGCATGCATACTGTAAAAGGAAATCGGTGGAACCGGCACTACACTCCCTCATATGCCCTATCGAGAAATCTCTCAACCGTAAGGAATTCTCCCTGGTGACTTTTTGTGATATAGAAGGAGCTTTTAACAATATCAAACCTGAGTCGATCATGCAGTCACTCTCAGATTTGGAAGTGGATATATCACTAGGTTGCTGGATTGATCAGATGTTTAGGAGCAGGGTCATTTTGGCTAATTTTGGTGAAGCATCCATTCAAAGATTTGTGTGTAGAGGTACACCGCAAGGAGGTGTATTATCCCCTTTCTTTGGAACTTGGTCACAAATGGTCTGTTACTAAACTTGGAGGAAGGGGGGCTTTAAAGTGGTTACTTAAGCAGATGATGTTGCAATTAGTATTTTCGGTATATATCCAAGTACACTGAAAGATCTCATGCAGAATGCCCTTGGTATGCTAATCAAATCGACAAATAGGTGTGGTCTAAATGTATATTTTTGGAAGTATAAACTTCCTATTTTCAACCCACCCACTCTTAAGGGAGTTGGTTTGAATATTACAGATAAAGTGAAATTCTTGGGTCTTATTATGAACAGCAAACTAAGCCGGAAACCCAATATAATGGAAAGGGTAAAGAAAGGTTCAATAGCGTTATACTCCTGTAAGAATGCCAGTGGGAAAAGATGGGGTCTAAACCCTGGCATCGTACACCTATTGGCGATACACCTCAGTAGTTAGACCCGTTCTACTGTACGGAGTTATAGCTTGGTGGCCAGTTTTAACTATAGTGCCAAACCAAAAGCTGCTGATGAAGGTTCAAAGAACTGCCTGCCTGTGTATTAGTAGTGCACTCAGAACCACTTCAACTCAGGCATTAGAGATTCTCCTTCATCTATTCCCTCTTGATATTTTAGCTAAACAGATGGCTCCTTGTACAGCTGCTATAGGCTCATTTCAATTACCCTGTGGACCTGAAATACTAAGGGGCACTCATCTATTCTAAATAATAAAGGAATTCCCAAATCAATTGAATATACCATCCCGCCACCCTACCTCAATGCTAAATTTATAACTAATATTCCCTCCAGAGAGGACTGAGCAAGTGAAGCAGTTATGAAGCCCGATGCGATTAATTTTTTCACGGATGGCTCAAGGATGGATGGTAAAGCTGGCTGAGGAGTTTCATGCGAGGAATAAAATCTAAAAATCCCTTTTCGCCTTCCTGATCAGTAAAGTGTTTTTCAGGCAAAGCTCAATGCAATTAAGGAGGCATTTTTACAGACAGTTAGGCTGCAATTAAGGTCCTACAATCAGACTTCCTCACGTCGAAAGTAGTCCAGAACTGCTTCTAATCTCTTAACGAGATAACTGAACAGTTCGACATCCATCTTAAGTGGGTGCCGAGGCATTTCAACGTAACAAGAAATATTAAAACCGAGGGACTCGTTAGACTGGGTACCTTTTGTCGCATATTACCAAGGAAGGCTGACATTGGGGTATTACAGGGTGTCCGCCGAGAAGGTATGCTACTTTGTTTGTTTATAATTTTTGATTAAATGAAAGAGAATGGATCTTATATTGATAAATGTTTTATTTAATGTCGGCCATTATGTATGGAATACATAATATCAGATAAATGTCCGCCTCTGTTAGCCTCACAAATGCGAGCCCTTTTGAACACATTTTTCATTACATTCTCACACAGTTCACGCGGTATTTCATTAATTTCATCACGAATATTTTTTTTGAGTTGCTCAAGCGTTTCTGGTTTGTTTGCATAAGCCTTGTTTTTTAGATATCCCCACAAAAACAAGTCCGGAGCAGTCTAATCAGGCGACCGTGGAAGTCAATCAACATCACCATTTTTTTAAATAACTTGTTGTGGAAAGAGGTCTCGCAGTAATTCCATTGTAATCCTGGCTGTATGCGATGTGGCACAGTCTTGTTGATACCACATGTTAATCAAGCCCAAAACATGCAGTTGTGGCGTTAAAAAGTTTTCAATCATATCACGATATCGCTCCCCATTCACAGTTACCGTTACGCCGTTTTGATTTTCAAAGAAGTAAGGTCCAATGATTCCTCCTGACCAAATTGCACACCAGTCTGTCACTTTTAATGGATATAAAGGTGACTGATGAATAATCTGAGGGTTTTCCATTGCCCAGAACCGACTATTCTGTTTATTCACATATCCATTTAAATGAAAATGTGCCTCGTTACTCATTATGATTTTTTAATGAAAATCGGGGTTGTCATGGGCGAGGCGCTGTAACATCCTATTTGCATATGTACGGTGGCGTAAATGGTCTTGTGGAAGAAGCTCTTGTATCAACTGAATCTTAAATGGAAACAAATGCAAATCCTTGTGCAAAATTGTGGCCAAACTTCTTCTTTGAAGACCAAGCTGCTGAGCACGGCGTCGAATTGAGGTTGATGGATTGTTTTGAACACTTTCTTCAGCAGCAGTAATGCTTTCAGCCGATCTTGCAGTACGTTGTGGTCCATGCTTGGGCACTTACAGACCCTCTTTCTTCAAAATCATTCACTACACGAAATAGAACGTTTTGTTGGCACGTTGTTTCTCCCAAAAATTTCACGTAACTTTCTCATCGTCACAGTAATCGATGATTGATTTTGATAAAATGTTTTAACGATTAAAACACGTTGGTTTATCGAATATCTTTCCATAATAAATTTGCCGCGTGTCTACTTCACGACTGCCAAATATGAACTGTCAATACTAACGTTTACCAAAATGGCGGCAAAACAAAGTAGTATACCTTCCCGGCGGACACCCTGTACTTTCTACGTGTAAGCTACTTCTTAAGGAAGAAGCATATAAAATCAAAAATGAAAGGAGGTCTAAGCATAACGCGTGCATAATTACGCGACAGATTTGACCTATATTCGACTTAGTCAGGTCTAACCAACTAATATCTATGAAGCGATGTATAGTATTGGTAAAATTGTGGGTATCATCACTGGACACTGTCTCATTGGTAAGCATGCTAGTAGACTTGGTGTTCTCTCTCATGAATACTGTCATAGTTGCATGGATCAAGAGGAGGAGGAAATTATTCTTCACTATCTCTGCACCTATCCTAGCCTGGCTCAGTACAGGCTTAGGTTTCTAGGAGCTCGTATCCTGTGTGATCTCACAGACCTCAGCGATGTGACTGTTAGGGGTATTTATCGCTTCATCAGGAGCTCGAATTGTCCCTATTTGACAGACACCTAAACCTAACCTAACCTAACCTATATTTTTTCAGATATTAACATAAACTGATTGAAACTTTTCGAGGAGTAATTTTATGGTTTGAAAACTTTTCATAAAAAAGCTTCTAAAACTGTAAGCTTTCCTTAAAAGTAGTAGGCTTAAGATCGACTCTAATTATAGTAACTAGATTACTTTTCTTTAAGTTATACCAGCATATATAGTAGTTTTTAATTTTTAACCTAAAAACTTTAAAAAGCTTATATTTACTAACTTTAAAATTTGTAAAACTTTTTTAAAGCAATCCTCTTGTTTTTCTTAGAGTTAACGTTTGAAACTTTAAAACATTCGAAAAACAGTTTTCGGCTTTAAAAATATTAAACAATGCTTTTATGTAAATGAAACTAAAAAAAATTGTGAAAGCTTTTATGATGTTTACTAATAATCTAAACCTAAAAGCATCGTTTTTTTGTGAACTTTAACAGTTTGGAAACAATTCAAAATAGTAAACTTAAAACTTATCAAAGCTTTCATTAAACAAAACTTAAAATAATTACGAATGTTTTTTTAACCATTTTTTAAACAAATAACTGAATTAAGAGGTTTAAACAAAATTTTAAAAAACTTTTAAAATTTTATAAATAATATAAGGTTGAAAAGTTTTTGTATAAAGAATTTTTAACCGGCAGATCAACAATTTTATTAAAAAACATTTAAAAATATTAAACATTTTTTACACCACTGTTAAACCGTGTTGAACTTTACTTCCATTCAACTAAAAATAAAACTCAAATATTTCAAAAATAATAACAGATTACTTTTATAACAAATATTTTGCTTTAATAGATCATAATCGATCTCAATCAAACCATCCTTCATAATCTCCATAAAACCTATACATTTATACCCATTTTTTCGCCAATTCGATACAGGTAAATCCAAACTATGAAAGCTGTTAATTAATCAATAAGAATAAAACAATTTTCCCAGAGGAAGATTTTTTTAAAATTCGATTCACTTGATTTAGAGATGTAATCAAGGCCAAATCAAAACAATTAAATAATAATTTCAGTGACGGATTTTCGTTAATTAACCGCCATTTTTTATTCGTCCATTCAAAAAAATCATATCTCAATGCAAACAAATTGCCCAAATATTTTTTTTTTTAATTTATTTGCCGCAGATCATTCCCAGAGTACCTAATAATTAACATCATCATTTATTATCTATATTATGGATCAAAATTTATTTTCGGATGATTAATGCTAGATATTATAATGATGCTTGAATCATCAGATTATGCATCCGCTTATAGCAAAAAACAATTGTGCCAATTAAACGTAATTTAAAAAATATCGAGCTCTTATTATAAAAAAATTTTCGAATTTTGATTTTCGATTTTGATGAGAGGTTAAGTAATTTGTTTGGTTTTTTATGTTTGCGTCATTAAAAAGAAAGTTTTTTTTTATAAAAATTATGGTATAAGAATCTTTCACTCTTATTATGCTAAAAATTGAGATTTTATTACTCAATTTAACGGGGTTTCACCATAATAGTCAACAAATTAGTGCTAAATAAAAAATTTAAGTCTCTAAAATTCATTAGTTAAATATTTTAAACTGTTATATTGTGCGTGCTACATTAAATTTAGTCCGAACACGCAAAATGCGTAATGTTATATAGCCTAAATATGAATGTTCTAGCACAATAAATACGCATCACTACTAAAATGTAAATAAGGATTAGAAGGGAATAAGGTAAAAGAGGAATAAAAGTGTTTAGTCTTCTAGTTTTTTTAATTTTGATATTAAGTTTGAATCTCTGTAAATTGTATGCCAAGACGAACGTCCCGTCATTTAGTTCATTCCATATTTGTGCACTCCTAACAAAAAATGAAATCGAATAGCCATTAGATCGGCCAGAAAAAACGCAGGATTGAAATTTATTGGGATTGAATTCAACCCGGTGGGCCTTACCTCATTCAGGAAGAAAGCATGTGAAGTTATCCCAGTTTTTCATCCCAGAAAAAACTAAAACTTTCATCAGGCAATACAATTCCATCCCATCCCAGTTTTTATAATCATTTATGCATGAGATATAGAATAAAAAAAAAATTTTTTTTAAAAGAAATTTTGTTGAAATCCATAAAATTAGAGCATTAAAAATATCCTATCTCCTACAATCTTCACGGGGCTAAAAATATTCTTAATGTTTTGAGATGAATATATTAATATTAAACTGTGACCAACTCGCCAGAATCATTCTATGTTTCATATTGCCACACTCGGCCAATTTGTAATGACCCAATATATGATAAGGAATATTATATTGCCAGCTCCTAGGAACTACATGGGCCTGAAAATATTCTTTATGTTTTGAGATATCTATACTTATATAAAACTGTAACCAATTCGCCAGAATCATTCTATGTTTCATATTGCCACAATCGGCCAATTTGTAATGACCCAATATATGATATGGAATATTATATTGCCAGCTCCTAGGAACTACACGGGCCTGAAAATATTCTTTGTGTTTTGAGATGGCTATATTAGCCATCATTTGTGAATAAAATGCTCACTATCTATAAATATTTTGAGTAAAAATAACGGTTACGGTTTTTTTCCTTTTTTTAATAAACGATCTGACGACACTTTAACAAAGAAGAAATCAGCACTAAAGGATCTATTTTATAAATGTGTGTAAAAATAACAATTTTTTATTTTTTAATTATTTCATGAATTAGATCGTATATTAAAAAAAAGGAAAAAAACCGTAACCGTTATTTTTACTCAAAATATTTATAGATAGAGAGCATTTTATTCACAAATGATGGCTAATATAGCCATCTCAAAACACAAAGAATATTTTCAGGCTCGTGTAGTTCCTAGGAGCTGGCAATATAATATTCCATATCATATATTGGGTCATCACAAATTGGCCGATTGTGGCAATATGAAACATAGAATGATTCTGGCGAGTTGGTCACAGTTTAATATAAGTATAGCCATCTCAAAACATAAAGAATATTTTCAGGCCCATGTAGTTCCTAGGAGCTGGCAATATAATATTCCATATCATATATTGGTTCATTACAAATTGGCCGATTGTGGCAATATGAAACATAGAATCATTCTGGCGAGTTTGTCACAGTTTAATATAAGTATAGCCATCTCAAAACACAAAGAATATTTTCAGGCCCGTGTAGTTCCTAGGAGCCGGCAATATAATATTCCATATCATATATCAATTCAAATTGGCCGATTGTGGCAATATGAAACATAGAATCATTCTAGCGAGTTGGTCACAGTTTAATATTAGTATAGCCATCTCAAAACACAAAGAATATTTTCAGACCCGTGTAGTTCCTAGGAGCTGGCAATATAATATTCCATATCATATATCAATCCAAATTGGCCGATTGTGGCAATATGAAACATAGAATCATTCTGGCGAGTTGGTCACAGTTTAATATAAGTATAGCCATCTCAAAACATAAAGAATATTTTCAGGCCCATGTAGTTCCTAGGAGCTGGCAATATAATATTCCATATCATATATTGGTTCATTACAAATTGGCCGATTGTGGCAATATGAAACATAGAATCATTCTGGCGAGTTTGTCACAGTTTAATATAAGTATAGCCATCTCAAAACACAAAGAATATTTTCAGGCCCGTGTAGTTCCTAGGAGCCGGCAATATAATATTCCATATCATATATCAATTCAAATTGGCCGATTGTGGCAATATGAAACATAGAATCATTCTGGCGAGTTGGTCACAGTTTAATATAAGTATAGCCATCTCAAAACACAAAGAATATTTTCAGGCCCGTGTAGTTCCTAGGAGCTGGCAATATAATATTCCATATCATATATCAATTCAAATTGGCCGATTGTGGCAATATGAAACATAGAATGATTCTGGCGAGTTGGTCACAGTTTAATATAAGTATAGCCATCTCAAAACATAAAGAATATTTTCAGGCCCATGTAGTTCCTAGGAGCTGGCAATATAATATTCCATATCATATATTGGTTCATTACAAATTGGCCGATTGTGGCAATATGAAACATAGAATGATTCTGGCGAGTTGGTCACAGTTTAATATTAGTATAGCCATCTCAAAACACAAAGAATATTTTCAGGCCCGTGTAGTTCCTAGGAGCTGGCAATATAATATTCCATATCATATATCAATTCAAATTGGCCGATTGTGGCAATATGAAACATAGAATGATTCTGGCGAGTTGGTCACAGTTTAATATAAGTATAGCCATCTCAAAACATAAAGAATATTTTCAGGCCCATGTAGTTCCTAGGAGCTGGCAATATAATATTCCATATCATATATTGGTTCATTACAAATTGGCCGATTGTGGCAATATGAAACATAGAATCATTCTGGCGAGTTTGTCACAGTTTAATATAAGTATAGCCATCTCAAAACACAAAGAATATTTTCAGGCCCGTGTAGTTCCTAGGAGCCGGCAATATAATATTCCATATCATATATCAATTCAAATTGGCCGATTGTGGCAATATGAAACATAGAATCATTCTGGCGAGTTGGTCACAGTTTAATATAAGTATAGCCATCTCAAAACACAAAGAATATTTTCAGGCCCGTGTAGTTCCTAGGAGCTGGCAATATAATATTCCATATCATATATCAATTCAAATTGGCCGATTGTGGCAATATGAAACATAGAATGATTCTGGCGAGTTGGTCACAGTTTAATATAAGTATAGCCATTTCAAAACATAAAGAATATTTTCAGGCCCATGTAGTTCCTAGGAGCTGGCAATATAATATTCCATATCATATATTGGTTCATTACAAATTGGCCGATTGTGGCAATATGAAACATAGAATGATTCTGGCGAGTTGGTCACAGTTTAATATTAGTATAGCCATCTCAAAACACAAAGAATATTTTCAGGCCCGTGTAGTTCCTAGGAGCTGGCAATATAATATTCCATATCATATATCAATTCAAATTGGCCGATTGTGGCAATATGAAACATAGAATGATTCTGGCGAGTTGGTCACAGTTTAATATAAGTATAGCCATCTCAAAACATAAAGAATATTTTCAGGCCCATGTAGTTCCTAGGAGCTGGCAATATAATATTCCATATCATATATTGGTTCATTACAAATTGGCCGATTGTGGCAATATGAAACATAGAATGATTCTGGCGAGTTGGTCACAGTTTAATATTAGTATAGCCATCTCAAAACACAAAGAATATTTTCAGGCCCGTGTAGTTCCTAGGAGCTGGCAATATAATATTCCATATCATATATCAATTCAAATTGGCCGATTGTGGCAATATGAAACATAGAATCATTCTGGCGAGTTGGTCACAGTTTAATATTAGTATAGCCATCTCAAAACACAAAGAATATTTTCAGACCCGTGTAGTTCCTAGGAGCTGGCAATATAATATTCCATATCATATATCAATCCAAATTGGCCGATTGTGGCAATATGAAACATAGAATGATTCTGGCGAGTTGGTCACAGTTTAATATAAGTATAGCCATCTCAAAACATAAAGAATATTTTCAGGCCCATGTAGTTCCTAGGAGCTGGCAATATAATATTCCATATCATATATTGGTTCATTACAAATTGGCCGATTGTGGCAATATGAAACATAGAATGATTCTGGCGAGTTGGTCACAGTTTAATATTAGTATAGCCATCTCAAAACACAAAGAATATTTTCAGGCCCGTGTAGTTCCTAGGAGCTGGCAATATAATATTCCATATCATATATCAATTCAAATTGGCCGATTGTGGCAATATGAAACATAGAATGATTCTGGCGAGTTGGTCACAGTTTAATATAAGTATAGCCATCTCAAAACATAAAGAATATTTTCAGGCCCATGTAGTTCCTAGGAGCTGGCAATATAATATTCCATATCATATATTGGTTCATTACAAATTGGCCGATTGTGGCAATATGAAACATAGAATGATTCTGGCGAGTTGGTCACAGTTTAATATTAGTATAGCCATCTCAAAACACAAAGAATATTTTCAGGCCCGTGTAGTTCCTAGGAGCTGGCAATATAATATTCCATATCATATATCAATTCAAATTGGCCGATTGTGGCAATATGAAACATAGAATCATTCTGGCGAGTTGGTCACAGTTTAATATTAGTATAGCCATCTCAAAACACAAAGAATATTTTCAGACCCGTGTAGTTCCTAGGAGCTGGCAATATAATATTCCATATCATATATCAATCCAAATTGGCCGATTGTGGCAATATGAAACATAGAATCATTCTGGCGAGTTGGTCACAGTTTAATATAAGTATAGCCATCTCAAAACATAAAGAATATTTTCAGGCCCATGTAGTTCCTAGGAGCTGGCAATATAATATTCCATATCATATATTGGTTCATTACAAATTGGCCGATTGTGGCAATATGAAACATAGAATGATTCTGGCGAGTTGGTTACAGTTTAATATTAATATATTCATCTCAAAACATTAAGAATATTTTTAGCCCCGTGAAGATTGTAGGAGATAGGATATTTTTAATGCTCTAATTTTATGGATTTCAACAAAATTTCTTTTAAAAAAAATTTTTTTTTTATTCTATATCTCATGCATAAATGATTATAAAAACTGGGATGGGATGGAATTGTATTGCCTGATGAAAGTTTTAGTTTTTTCTGGGATGAAAAACTGGGATAACTTCACATGCTTCAGGAAGAGTATTGTTAATAGCCATTCTTTATGCAAAATTTAATTTCTCAATGAAGAGGAAGGTGGAAAGTTTGTCTGGAAAGTTTGTCTGCAATGGGTCTTCGGATTTGAGTCGTTTGGATGTCGTGGATATTCGAAATCTTTTAGAGCTTTGGCATATTTTATTCTACATTACGAAAATGCTGATTATTTTTTTTTGTTGGGAGTGGTCCATTCGAGATTTTTTTTGGACGTGGAGGCAGGCTGATTTATCTATGACTGGACACAGTAGGGATGATTTGTTGGGTTGTGGACTGGAATGGCTTTGGCAAATTTCCGCGGGAGGGGGGATGCAAATGTTAAAATGTATAATTATTTTTATAATTTTTGTATTTTTTATGTCTTTTAAGATTTTTTATATATTTGTATTTTTATATATTTTATGTTATATTTTTTATATTTTTATATTTTATAAATTTTTTGTATTTTGTAAATTTTTTTTAAATTTTTTTATATTTTTTGTATCTTTAAGTATTTTGAGTTTGTTGTTGTTACGCGATTTGTAAAGTCGTTGTTGCACCGTTGGGACAGACGCGTGTGTGTGTTAGTGTGCAATTTGGATGGAATGTTTAAAGGTGTTTTATTGAGGAACATTTTCCGTACTTTGTACTAAGAAGTAAAAATGTGAATTTTGTTTAGAGATTAACAAACACAGACTGAATCGGTATAAGTTACCGGTTTGTTTGTTTGCTTTTTTTGTGAAACCATTGTATATATGTATGTATGTGTGTATGTATGTATGTGCATATGAATATGTGTATGTATATGTGTATGTATGTGTGAATATATGTGTATATATGTATATATATTTTATGTATCTATGTATTTATGTATTTATGTATTTATATATTTATATATTTATATATTTATATATTTATATATTTATATATTTATATATTTATATATTTATATATTTATATATTTATATATTTATATATTTATGTATTTATGTATTTATGTATTTATATATTTATATATTTATGTATTTATATATTTATGTATTTATATATTTATATATTTATGTATTTATATATTTATATATTTATATATTTATGTATTTATATATTTATATATTTATATATTTATATATTTATATATTTATATATTTATATATTTATGTATTTATGTATTTATATATTTATATATTTATATATTTATATATTTATATATTTATGTATTTATGTATTTATATATTTATGTATTTATGTATTTATATATTTATATATTTAAGTATTTATATATTTATATATTTATATATTTATATATTTATATATTTATATATTTATATATTTATATATTTATATATTTATATATTTATATATTTATGTATTTATATATTTATGTATTTATATATTTATAAATTTATGTATTTATGTATTTATGTATTTATGTATTTATATATTTATATATTTATATATTTATATATTTATATATTTATATATTTATATATTTATATATTTATATATTTATATATTTATATATTTATATATTTATATATTTATATATTTATATATTTATATATTTATATATTTATATATTTATATATTTATATATTTATATATTTATGTATTTATATATTTATGTATTTATGTATTTATATATTTATATATTTATATATTTATATATTTATATATTTATATATTTATATATTTATATATTTATATATTTATATATTTATATATTTATATATTTATATACTTATATATTTATATATTTATATATTTATATATTTATATATTTATATATTTATATATTTATATATTTATATATTTATATATTTATGTATTTATATATTTATATATTTATGTATTTATATATTTATATATTTATATATTTATATATTTATGTATTTATATATTTATATATTTATATATTTATATATTTATGTATTTATATATTTATATATTTATATATTTATATATTTATATATTTATATATTTATATATTTATGTATTTATGTATTTATATATTTATATATTTATATATTTATATATTTATATATTTATATATTTATGTATTTATGTATTTATATATTTATGTATTTATGTATTTATATATTTATATATTTAAGTATTTATATATTTATATATTTATATATTTATATATTTATATATTTATATATTTATATATTTATATATTTATATATTTATATATTTATATATTTATATATTTATATATTTATGTATTTATATATTTATGTATTTATATATTTATATATTTATGTATTTATGTATTTATGTATTTATGTATTTATATATTTATATATTTATATATTTATATATTTATATATTTATATATTTATATATTTATATATTTATATATTTATATATTTATATATTTATATATTTATATATTTATATATTTATATATTTATATATTTATATATTTATATATTTATATATTTATGTATTTATATATTTATGTATTTATGTATTTATATATTTATATATTTATATATTTATATATTTATATATTTATATATTTATATATTTATATATTTATATATTTATATATTTATATATTTATATATTTATATATTTATATACTTATATATTTATATATTTATATATTTATATATTTATATATTTATATATTTATATATTTATATATTTATATATTTATGTATTTATATATTTATATATTTATGTATTTATATATTTATATATTTATATATTTATATATTTATGTATTTATATATTTATATATTTATATATTTATATATTTATATATTTATATATTTATATATTTATATATTTATGTATTTATATATTTATATATTTATATATTTATATATTTATATATTTATATATTTATGTATTTATATATTTATATATTTATATATTTATATGTATTTATATATTTATGTATTTATGTATTTATATATTTATGTATTTATATATTTTTATATTTATGTATTTATATATTTATGTATTTATATATTTATATATTTATATATTTATATATTTATATTTATATATTTATATATTTATGTATTTATATATTTATATATTTATATATTTATATATTTATGTATTTATATATTTATATATTTATATATTTATATATTTATATATTTATATATTTATGTATTTATATATTTATATATTTATATATTTATATGTATTTATATATTTATGTATTTATGTATTTATATATTTATGTATTTATGTATTTATATATTTATATATTTAAGTATTTATATATTTATATATTTATATATTTATATATTTATATATTTATATATTTATATATTTATATATTTATATATTTATATATTTATATATTTATATATTTATATATTTATATATTTATGTATTTATATATTTATGTATTTATATATTTATATATTTATGTATTTATGTATTTATGTATTTATGTATTTATATATTTATATATTTATATATTTATATATTTATATATTTATATATTTATATATTTATATATTTATATATTTATATATTTATATATTTATATATTTATATATTTATATATTTATATATTTATATATTTATATATTTATATATTTATGTATTTATATATTTATGTATTTATGTATTTATATATTTATATATTTATATATTTATATATTTATATATTTATATATTTATATATTTATATATTTATATATTTATATATTTATATATTTATATATTTATATATTTATATATTTATATATTTATATATTTATATACTTATATATTTATATATTTATATATTTATATATTTATATATTTATATATTTATATATTTATATATTTATATATTTATGTATTTATATATTTATATATTTATGTATTTATATATTTATATATTTATATATTTATATATTTATGTATTTATATATTTATATATTTATATATTTATATATTTATGTATTTATATATTTATATATTTATATATTTATATATTTATATATTTATATATTTATATATTTATGTATTTATGTATTTATATATTTATATATTTATATATTTATATATTTATATATTTATATATTTATATATTTATGAATTTATGTATTTATATATTTATGTATTTATGTATTTATATATTTATATATTTAAGTATTTATATATTTATATATTTATATATTTATATATTTATATATTTATATATTTATATATTTATATATTTATATATTTATATATTTATATATTTATGTATTTATATATTTATGTATTTATATATTTATATATTTATGTATTTATGTATTTATGTATTTATGTATTTATATATTTATATATTTATATATTTATATATTTATATATTTATATATTTATATATTTATATATTTATATATTTATATATTTATATATTTATATATTTATATATTTATATATTTATATATTTATATATTTATATATTTATATATTTATATATTTATAAATTTATATATTTATGTATTTATATATTTATGTATTTATGTATTTATATATTTATATATTTATATATTTATATATTTATATATTTATATATTTATATATTTATATATTTATATATTTATATATTTATATATTTATATATTTATATATTTATATATTTATATATTTATATATTTATATATTTATATATTTATATATTTATATATTTATATATTTATATATTTATATATTTATATATTTATATATTTATATATTTATATATTTATGTATTTATATATTTATATATTTATGTATTTATATATTTATATATTTATATATTTATATATTTATGTATTTATATATTTATATATTTATATATTTATATATTTATATATTTATATATTTATATATTTATATATTTATATATTTATGTATTTATATATTTATATATTTATATATTTATATATTTATATATTTATATATTTATATATTTATATATTTATGTATTTATATATTTATATATTTATATATTTATATGTATTTATATATTTATGTATTTATGTATTTATATATTTATGTATTTATATATTTTTATATTTATGTATTTATATATTTATGTATTTATATATTTATATATTTATATATTTATATATTTATATATTTATATATTTATATGTATTTATATATTTATATATTTATATATTTATATATTTATATATTTATATATTTATATATTTATATATTTATGTATTTATATATTTATATATTTATATATTTATATATTTATATATTTATATATTTATATATTTATATATTTATATATTTATATATTTATGTATTTATATATTTATATATTTATATATTTATATATTTATATATTTATATATTTATGTATTTATATATTTATATATTTATATGTATTTATATATTTATGTATTTATGTATTTATATATTTATGTATTTATGTATTTATATATTTATATATTTAAGTATTTATATATTTATATATTTATATATTTATATATTTATATATTTATATATTTATATATTTATATATTTATATATTTATATATTTATATATTTATATATTTATATATTTATATATTTATATATTTATATATTTATGTATTTATATATTTATGTATTTATATATTTATATATTTATGTATTTATGTATTTATGTATTTATGTATTTATATATTTATATATTTATATATTTATATATTTATATATTTATATATTTATATATTTATATATTTATATATTTATATATTTATATATTTATATATTTATATATTTATATATTTATATATTTATATATTTATATATTTATATATTTATATATTTATATATTTATATATTTATATATTTATATATTTATATATTTATGTATTTATATATTTATGTATTTATGTATTTATATATTTATATATTTATATATTTATATATTTATATATTTATATATTTATATATTTATATATTTATATATTTATATATTTATATATTTATATATTTATATATTTATATACTTATATATTTATATATTTATATATTTATATATTTATATATTTATATATTTATATATTTATATATTTATATATTTATGTATTTATATATTTATATATTTATGTATTTATATATTTATATATTTATATATTTATATATTTATGTATTTATATATTTATATATTTATATATTTATATATTTATGTATTTATATATTTATATATTTATATATTTATATATTTATATATTTATATATTTATGTATTTATGTATTTATATATTTATATATTTATATATTTATATATTTATATATTTATATATTTATGTATTTATGTATTTATATATTTATGTATTTATGTATTTATATATTTATATATTTAAGTATTTATATATTTATATATTTATATATTTATATATTTATATATTTATATATTTATATATTTATATATTTATATATTTATATATTTATATATTTATATATTTATATATTTATGTATTTATATATTTATGTATTTATATATTTATATATTTATGTATTTATGTATTTATGTATTTATGTATTTATATATTTATATATTTATATATTTATATATTTATATATTTATATATTTATATATTTATATATTTATATATTTATATATTTATATATTTATATATTTATATATTTATATATTTATATATTTATATATTTATGTATTTATATATTTATGTATTTATGTATTTATATATTTATATATTTATATATTTATATATTTATATATTTATATATTTATATATTTATATATTTATATATTTATATATTTATATATTTATATATTTATATACTTATATATTTATATATTTATATATTTATATATTTATATATTTATATATTTATATATTTATATATTTATATATTTATGTATTTATATATTTATATATTTATGTATTTATATATTTATATATTTATATATTTATATATTTATGTATTTATATATTTATATATTTATATATTTATATATTTATATATTTATATATTTATATATTTATATATTTATGTATTTATATATTTATATATTTATATATTTATATATTTATATATTTATATATTTATGTATTTATATATTTATATATTTATATATTTATATGTATTTATATATTTATGT